>OW569414.2:68311706-68911706 GCA_937662695.2 Halyzia sedecimguttata | reverse complement strand
GCAAACGTGTGCAGGACAACCCCGAACATCAGGGGTTTTTGTGGCAGCACGAGTTTTTGTGGCAGCACGAGTTTTTGTGGCAGCCCGAATTTTTGTGCCAGCACGATTTTTTGTGTCAGGAAGAGAGGGATCTTTATGTCAGGAAGAGTAGCACTGAGGCATTCGAGTATATACAAGGTGGTCCATAAGTAACGCTGTGAGACAGCCAACGCAGGGTTGCAGATCCCGAATATATACAAGGTGGTCAGTAAGCAACGCTGTGGGACAGTTAATCGAGGGTTGCAGACTACGAGTACAGAGAGAAGGAGAACAGTATTGCGAGACCATCGAAGCAATACTACGTTCAGGCATAAGGAATAGCACGCAAGTTATAGAAAACATCGAAACATCTTATACCTGCTATATATATATAACTTGAACATATATTGTCATCAATTGTATAAATTATTGTTGTTGTAAAGCGGAAATTGGGGAAAGATTTGCGTAAATCATACAAGATCATAGATAAGAAACGTGGATGCGCCTGAGCTCAAGCGACGCGTATTTGAATCAGAGAGAAATATCTACGTACAATTTCCGTCACCCTCATTCAGGGTTTCACAGTAGTTATATTTTGTTGAATCTAGAGACCTGGGTTGTAAGCTACTGGAATAAATCGTTTGTTTTTAGCGTGAATATTCTTTTGGTGGATTTAGGAATTATTACATTACGCTGGGGTATCTGGGAGACTTAAATTTACCTGGCGCCCATTTACTAGGTTCCCTTTTTAGGAATCCACTCCCATCTCCACTGGCGCTAGACCGCGGATCCCTGAGTTCTAGTAGCTCCGATCTTAACCACTGCGACTTGGGAACAGTCGCATGTCGTTATACTACTTTTGATATATGCATTGAAAAGGGCATTAAAAGCCTTAAAAGATGTAAACATTCTGCATGTCCGCAGAACGAACCCCAGAAATTTGTTAGTTTTATTTACAATCATGTTAATATGCTGATCAAATATCATTTTACTATCGAACAGTATCCCAAGATCTTCGACCACCGAAACGCGAGCAATTGCCATGCCACTAAGTGAATAATCAAATACAATAGGGGAAAAGCCTCTGGTAAATGTAATTGTCTGACATTTAGAAAAATTTAAAAAGAGTTTATTTTCTACACAATAAGTAGAAAATGAATTTAGGTCATCCTGCAGCAACCGACAGTCTGACACGTCCAAAATGGGACGAAATATCTTAAGATCGTCGGCGAATAGTAGGAAGGAAGAAGATTTGAAGCAACTAGCTATGTCGTTTATATATATAAGAAACAGCAATGGCCCCAGGTGGGATCCTTGGGGCACACCAGAAGTAGCCATGAACAGACTAGAGACAAAACCGTCTATATAAACGTAGAGTGACCTATTTGACAAATAGGAAGCAAACCAAGAAAGTAGGTCAGTGGCAACTCCTATCTGAGCTAATTTAGATATTTGAATCGCGTGGGATAACTTATCGAACACCTTGCTAAAATCGGTGTACACCGCAACAAGTTGAACTTGCCTTTCTAAATAGTTCAAAACATCATCACAATAGAGAGTTAAGTTGGTATCCACTGACCTACCCCTAAAAAACCCATGTTGTTGGTGTATAATAATATTTTTTGCAAACCAGAATAAGTGTTTGTGAACCACTCGCTCCAAGATCTTACCCAGAATGCAAAGCTTGGAGATTGCTAGAAAATTTATTCAATTTATTCTATCTAAATCTCCTAAATTATGCTCCAAAATCCTGGCTTGAGTTGCCTGTGGCCTATATCTTAATACTATAATATAAAGCTACACTCTTATCCACTAAAAAATGTATCGCCTGACATGTTTCGGTCCCAATGTCAACCTCTTCCAAGATTAAACATTCTAAAGTAAGCTATTTAATAATCTACTTAAACATAGAAAAAAAAAAATGTTTATTTGTCTAAACAGGAAGTACTCCCAATTACAAGACACAATTATAGTACAAAGTCGATAGGAAATCAATATTTTATATAATTCTGTGTTAAATCAAAATAAAACACCAAAATCAACACGACTATTTGCTAGTGGCGTCCCTGCTGGAGATACAGAAACTCTCTGAGTCTCATCTTGAAAGTCCTAACACCCACATCAGAAACGCTAACATTATTGTATATGTTATTGAACTGTCGACACATAGCATAAACTGGTGACTTCACAAGTATATTAGTTCTTGGCTTAGGAAGGTACAGAAATTGCTCTAGTCTGCTACCGAGACGAGGGACGCGAAAGTTCAACCTGGCCAACAAATCAGGACAGTCCAAAATGAAATGAATAATTTTGTATACAATTAGGCACCTGCAATAGACTCTTCTGTTCTCCAATGACATAAAAGAGAACCTGTTCAGGAGCTCATTATGGTCATATCCCCGAGCTGGGTAGACACCATCAAATTTAAAAGCTAAATATTTTAAAAATTGCATCTGAACAGATTCGAGTTGTTTGATGTAAACTCTATATAATGGATTCCAGACAAGGCAGCCATACTCAAGCTTAGATCGAACGAAAGCGTTGAAGAGGGTAGTAAAACAACTGGGGTCCTCGAAATCTTTGCATACCCTGAAGATAAGGCCAAGCATTTTTTTTGCAGCAGCAGTAATGTTGTTAATGTGTGATGTAAACGTTAATCTATGGTCAAAATCAACACCTAGGTCACGTATTTGCTGTGTCCTCTCCAACCTCACATTATTTATTACATAGTTGTGCTCGATACAGGTGTTTTTCAGTGCGTATGTTATAGTCTTGCACTTATGAATATTGAGAGGAAGATTATTTGCGGTGCACCACTCATCTAGACTATCCAAGTCTCGCTGGAGCGACTCACAGTCCCGCAAGGTGAATACGGTCCTGAACAGTTTTAGATCATCAGCAAACAACAAGAAGTCGCAGAATAGATTATTCCCTATATCGTTGATGAAAATCGAGAACAGAAGTGGTGCCAAATTACTGCCCTGACGAACGCCGCTGGATGCTGAGAAGGCATAGGATCTGTGACCTCTAAATTCAACATATAGAGTTCGATTAGTCAGATATGAGAGGAAGAGTATAAGTAACTGACGATCAAAGCCGAAGTTGTCCAACTTCTGCAGCGAATTGTATGATCAACTCTGTCGAAGGCCTTTGAGAAGTCTGTGTAAATTGTGTCTGATCATCTATAGCCTCACAAACAAATTGTGTAAAGATTGTTAGATTAGTGGTCGTGGATCTCTTATTGATGAAACCATGTTGACTCTCTGATATAAGATTTCTTACGGAGGGGAAGACTCCATTGTACAAACACATTTCGAAGATCTTGGCAAAGTTGGACAAAAGCTATATAGGCCTGTAGTTCGATATATCATCCAATTTACCTGATTTAAAAACAGGACATATGACGGATATTTTCCAAAGATCAGGAAAGCAGCTACTTTTTAAGACTAGGTTGTAAATTGTCTTCAGTGGCTTGGACAACACGTGAGCACAATCCTTCAAAATAAAAGCTGGAATTCCGTCAAAGCCACTAGTAAAATTTGGCTTCACTAATTTTAGGCAGTGCAAGACCTCACTCTCATCAATGGACCCCAGAGCAATAATTGGATTATTAGAGATTGGGTTAGTGCCTTGGGGAGTAATATGTGGAGGGTGATCAGTATAAGCACTCTGGAAGAAATCAGCAAAAGCATCCACAATATCAGGAGGTTTGTTATATTCAGCATTGTTCAAATGTAAAATACCAGGAATTCTCGAGGCTTTCTTCTTGTTGTGGAAATAACTCCAAAAGGCCGATGGATCACTCTTAATAGACTCCCCAGATTTGCGCTTATACTCTTCATAGGCTATAGCAATCCTGGACTTCACCAATTTTCGCAATGTTTTAAACTGAGCCCTCAAGTAATCATTCTTGGAGATTCTGAGTCTTCTGAATACTTTACTCTTTTCCCTGATTAGACCAATTATTTCTCTTGTATACCAAGGGGGGTATTTTTTATTGAAGTTCGACTCAAGAGGAACACACTGATTGAATATAGTAAAAAGAGTGTTGTAGAACGATTCCACTGCTAAGTTTGCGTCAGTGTGAGTCTCCAAGAAAGTCCAATTGGTGTTAAGAATCATAGAATAGAGAAGGGGGAAATTGGATCTGCGGAAATTGAATTTTACAATGGTCTCATCAAACTCGATACCTGCAACTGGTCTTGGAAAAGTGAGCACTATATCAAGGGCCGGATGATACCCATCTTCCGGGACAAATGGTACTTCATTATGTTCTACGTGACAGTGAACACTCGAGAAAACCAAGTCTAAGAGCCTTCCCGAGTCGTTTAAAATGGAATTGAATTGTTCCATATCATGAAAAAGAGCAAATTGATCCAGCCTAACCAGAACATCATTGTTCCTGTTCTCACCACAGCCATACTCGGGTCGATTGAAGTCACCCAAAACCAATAAATCACTTCCATACATACACTCCAAAGATTCAAGCATATCAAGTAGATTAAAAATATGTGATACATTAGCTCTAGGAGGTATGTAAACAACGAATACGTACAAAAGTTTATGTTTGTAAAGCACTTTGCACCCAACGACATCAATAGTGTGAAAATCATCACGAAATTCCGACAAGTCAATCTCCACAGCATCACAGTCACTACTAAACGCCACCAGCACTCCACCACCGCGAGATACCGCATTGGCTTCCAGATTTCTGTCACTTCTGAATACGGTATAATTGTTAGAGAAAAGTTCCATACTGCACAGGTTTGGTTGAATCCATGTTTCAGATGTCGCAACGATGTGATATTCACTAGAAGAAACAGATTTATAGAAGTCATGAGTTTTTGTATTCAATCCTCTAACATTTTGATAGTAGCACTGAAGATGGAGCGCCCCCCGCTCAGACTTTTCTACCAGTTTTTCTGCACAATTGTAGGCTCACCATGGAAATATCTAACTATTAAGTTAGTCTCTCCCTTCGCAGTCCGCTCATTAACTTCAGCTTTCACTTGGCGGTATTGTTCCATCTGATAGAGCGTTTTGTCAGATGTTATGAACAGATTCTTGAATTTTTCATTCGTCCGCGCTTCCTTATATCCAAATATCATCTCATCTGCAGGAGCCTTAGACTGAAACATTATTTTTATTGGCCTAGGTTTCCTCGCTTGATCGCCGCTCGTGCGACCAATGCGAACAACCTTGTAGCACCTTCGCTCAATTTCTGGATTGAAGAACTTCACCAACTCATCAACAGTGTCCCTCTCAGCCACCCCATCCTCCGGTAAATTAAAAACAATCACATTTTTCTTCCTTGTTTCTCTCTCAGCAACCTTCTTCAGCAACTCGATCGAAGTCCATTCCACCATCGGTCTGATGACTTCGCCTACTGGTTTTCAAAGCTTCCACCTCCTTTTTCAAGTTGGTAACAGCCTGAATAAGTGCCGGAACCTGATGTAATCCGTTGGTACAATTCTCACAAAGGAATCGCAAAGTTCTCTTCCTCAGCTGCATGCATTTTATTTCAGATGCAGTCAGATCCGAACAGGAGGAATGTACGGGTCTCCCACATGAGTCACATTCAAAACAAGCGTCATCACCTTTCAGGTCTTCTTTACATTTGCAGCATCTGACTGGCATGTTGACAAGATAAGGAGAATTGGGAATTTCCAAATAAATAACACACGCACAAAACCAAGATATGGGCCGGCGAGATTTTTTGCAGGAACAGATGTTTCAACTGATGTTGAGAATTTATTCTTGGAAATAGTAGTATCAAGAAACACTTCACTACCAAGTTCCGAGCAGAACAAAGAGATTTCACCCATGCACCACTAGATAGAGAAAATTTCTATCTTCAATTTGAAAAAAGCATAGGCGTACATTACCCTTAGTTCAAAGCGATTAGTGAAAACAATGATGTGAACTAGCCTCAATCACACGATTCCCTATTATTAAGGAATATGCACATAATTCTAACTGATGGATATACAGTGGACCCCCGGTAATCCGATGAAATATGTATTTTGATCGGTAATTTGTCGGATTACAAGGTAATTTTTTCATTCTTTATTAAAAATATATCTATTTAATTCAACCTCCTCAGAATAGATCTATATCAAAAGCTTGGAATGCCATATGAACAAATTTTCAATCGAGTTCCATGAATTTGTCCTCACTGGTTCAGAAAAAAAACCCATTAGTTTGGATTTTAAGTATTTCGAAACGTCAATTGTATATTTCTGATGTTTTATGAATATAAATGGAAATGATAATTTGATTCCTATTGGTGATGACAAAATCGAACCGTTGAGAGTACAGACTGACTTTTTTACCTTTGGAGCGGCTATAGTTCTGGTTGGAGCTGATTTCAAAGTATTCGGCCGCGGTTTAGGAGCGGCTGTGCTCGTTGCGCTTCTAGCAGATGGTAGGTTGGACCTGGCTGTCGAAGGAGCAAGCTTGCTCAAACCTGTAGAAGTTGTACTTCTATTGCTAGATCCTGAAAACAAAATGATAACAGTTGTCAACCATTGCTAGTTCAATGTCAAGAAAAATAATCAATCAGTCAAGTCTATCCTGAAAAGAAATGTTTAAGCCACGCCCACAGCCTTCAAATTATCCAGTCTGTCCCAGGAGCACAACAGAAGAAAAGTCCCAAACCAAACCCCAAATAGAGGCAATAAAAGATCTCAAATAATCATAATTATACAAATTATCAATGTTTATTGTCAATTTACAATCTACTTCCTAAGGCTTGTTTCACATACATACCGTTCCATTCGGTTCGGTTCATTTTATGTTCTGTTTCGGTTGCTGGCGATAAGTGTGAAACGGTGCTTTGGTTCAGATTCGGTACCGAATAGAAACCGTACAGGACTGAATATTCCCTTGACACGAATAGGTTTCTAACAGGTTTGGATTCGTATGTAGGGAATACAGATCAACCGGCGCGTTCACTCAAACACGGTTCAGTTTCGGTTTTAACCATAAAGTAATAAACATTTACATATGTTTTCTGTCTCGTTCTGTGGTTTTAACCTCAAACCGATATCTTTTCAATGTTTCCCAAATTCTTTAAAAATGGAAATATAAACATGATTACATATTTTCGGGATATTGTTGCTATCTCGGTATTTACTATTGATGAGAAAATTTTGGTTCATCAGCTGTGGATCGACTGATTTCTGCAGTAAACCTAAACGCAGGAAGCATGCAAACATGTTTGTGTTCAAATTTTGAATGACTTAAATGATTCTGACATCGCGAAAAAATTGAAATTGTGATTGAGCCTGTGTTTCGAAAGATAACATATAACCTAATACGTATACTATGAACCGTATATGTGTGATTGTGTGAAAGGGCGTCATTCGTTTTCAGTTGAAACCGAAAACGAAACGAACCGAATGCGCAAAAGCTTCTGACTTCACGTCAGTGCTTGAACCAATTTTTTTTTTCGTGATTTTTTTGAAATGTTCTAGGGGTGCGGTTCTTAAAATTTTTTTAAAATCATTTTTTTCCAAATTTCTAGGGGTACGGTTCTTACAAAATTTCAAACACGTCTTTATGACGATTTTCTACTTAGTAAGTTACCAAGCTTCAATTCGATCGAATATTTATTTTTTGAGTTATCAAGGAAATAATATTCCAGGTGGGTATAACCCGGAAACCGTTTGACCGATTATGCCCAAAAACGAACTCAACTCTCCCTTTCGGATACGCAACCTACCCTGGAAATTGCAAGTCCTTATCTCCTTTCGTTCGAAAGTTATCGAGTTAACGGTCACCCATCTACTGAACTCACACAAGAATGCTCGAATCTCCAACAATATTCAACCGATCGTGTTAAAACTTGAAACTTGGCAGTAGAGTTAGGTTATGAAGGCTCTTGTAAAATTTCAGCAATTTCAAACGAATAGTTACTGATATACATAATTTTTTTTTCAATTTTCAATGATTTTTTTTAAATTTTTTACAAATACTATCCTCGCGAAATTTTGCAAGAATTTTCGCGTTGGCATTCTACAACTAATTACCATGTTTGAATTCAATCGGTTTAGTATTTTTCGTGTTAATGAGGAACAAAAAACAACCAAATTTCAGATGGCTATAACTCTAAAACCGTAGGCTCATAAACAAACTGAAATGTTGCGTTCTGATGCACATCCTAACCTGAAAACTTCAAGCCGCTATCTCTTTCCGTTCTCAAGTTATCGTGACAACAAAAATATTTTTTTATAATTTTTTTTAAATTTTTTAGCCATACGATTCGTACAAAATTTCACAAACGTGCTTAAGTTCATATTCTACAACTACTCACCAAGTTTCTATTCGATCGGATTTATATTGGTTGAAAACAAAATTATTACTCGGAAACCACTGGGCCGATAATGCCCATTAACGAACTTGTCCGTCGTATTGGGATGCGCCACCCACCCTGAAAAATTCAAGTCGCTAGCTCTTTTCGTTCTCAAGTTATCGTGGCAACGGCCGGACTGCCGGTCGGACAGAATCAAATTTGACCTCGAATTCTTCATTGGGGAGTCGAACTAAATCGTTTGAGACCATTTTCGTCAAAAAATTCGAAAGTTACAGACATTTGGGCAAAACTATAACGCGATGTTCCCCAGAACATACGCGCAAAAAGCCTAAGAGTATTGAATAAATTGATGAAGGGTTGAATGTTCACTCGATTTTTTGAGACATTTGGACTAGTGTTTTCCCTGTTCTAGAAATCTCACCCGATCCAGCACCCTTCATTAGGCTTGTTTCACATGCATACGGGTCCATTCGGTTCGGTTCATTTTCGGTAGAAACCGAAAACGAATGAAGCCCTTTCACACATATACGGTTATGTTATGTGGTTTTATGTTTTCTCCCGAAACACATGCTCAATCACAATTTCAATTTTTTTGCGACGTCGGATTCATCCAAGCCATTCAGAATGTCAACACAAAAATCTTTGCATGCTTCCTGCATCTTCAATTCATCTCAATATTTTTCGGAAATTTTGTCCCACAGCACTGGTTTAGATTTACTGCAGAAATCAGTCGATCCACTGTTGGTAAACCATAATTTTCTCATGAAAACTGAAATAGCAAAAATATCACCGAAACAATATCAACCGAAACTACATAGTGATTGTGTGATAGCCCCGGTTGATCTGTATTCCCTACACACGAATTCAAACCTGATAGAAACCTATTCGTGTCGAGGGAGTATTCGGTGCTGTACGGTTTCTATCTGAATCTGTACCGAATCTGAACCGAAGCACCGGTTCACACTTGTCGCCAGCGACCGCAACGGAACAGAAAACGAATCGAACCGTATGCGTGTGAAACACGCCTTACACAGGAATCCGACCTTAACTCATTTTCGATAAAAAATAGAGTTACCTAGTTTTGCCCCTGTTCTCTTCACATATTATTATTAGTGACCGACCGAAAGTTCGGTTTCGGCCCAAAATGGCCGAAACTTGCGGCCGGGCCGAAACATGACTGTTCGTGAATTATCCTGGTCGTTTGGCCAGGAGTTAAAAGTTAATTGTCGTACAAGTTATTGTAATCTATCTTTGTTAAGACTGAGAATTCACTTTAATGATTATTAATTAGATTACACAGGGTGATTCCAAATAAGACGTGAAACTTGGAGGAGGAGTTAGTATGTCTCATTAGTTGTTGTTTAATCCATATTTATTAATAACCGAAAATCAACAGTTTTTGGAGTTTGGGAGATTTTTTAAAAGATTTCTGAGCTTAGTTCATATTTTGTCAATTTTTTCTACGTTGAGCAAATTTGATGATAATTTTGGATTATTTCCATTAAAGAAGGATATGATATGTACGAAAAACGAAATTATGCTGTATAAAGAGGTTGAAAAAGAATTAGTATGATTTGAAATGTGGTATATGAATAAATGAAAATTCAATTTCTAATATCAATTTGTCTGCAACTTTCGAATTTCACAATTTTGTATGCCAAAATTATTTTAAAAACTTGCCAAATTCCTTCTTCATTCTATAAAAGATTTCGTTAGATTGCATAACTAGTTTCGTTTCAGCAGATTTTTTATAAGCAACCTTTAGAATGTCCGGCATTTAAAATAGTGAATGTGTATCAAAAGACAGCATGAGTAAATTTCAGGCGGAAAATAACAACTGAAGATATCAAAAAGATGCTTGCCTATATGGAATGGTGGAACATAATTTATAAATACATTTTCTAATGAAAATTCGAGCTCATTTGCAACAAAAAAGTATTGAATTCGTTATTTTTCTCTATTTGCTTCTTACATCCCCTTTCAAATCATACTAATTCATTTTCATCAGAACCAGAACTCAAATATCTCGGAAACTGTTGATTCTTGGTCATCAATAAAAATAGCTCAAACCACAGCAAATTATCCATACTAACACCTCCCTCCCCCCCAAGGTTGACGTCTGATTTGGAATTACCCTGTATACTTCGACTGATTATTTTTATAACTTGGTAATACTGTTTGTCCTGAAATATTAGAGTGCATAGAGCTCAATGTGCCGACTAGAACTCTTCGAAACCACGAGTTATTTCACATTACCTTTCACCCCACAAATTATGGACAACATTCACCACTGCAAAGAACACTAAAAACGATAAATGATAATAATATAGATATATTGGGATGCTCTCTGACTGATTTCAGAAGAAAAATAAAAACTGTTCAAAGGTGAATCAATTTATAACAGATTTTGGGATATGTACAATGAAATAAGAAATTTTATAGCTTCTTTCTATGATATGTATATTAATAAGTAGTGTTTATGTATTATTTGTTAAAGTTTGTATTTTTGTAGGAATTGGGTTCGTCCCGTTAATAAAGATTATTATTATTATTATTAATACCAAAATAATAAATAAAGATATCAAAAAAGCCGTCTTTTTATTTTATTTAACACTGCTTAACTGTTTTTATGTATATTATTTTTATTATTATTATACATATCACAATCAGCCCTATTCTGTAACTCGGATAGAAATGAACGCATCGGATCGTAATCTGACAAATCGGAATGTATCTCTTCTACCGCGTCCAATTTTGGTATTCTATATCCAATGTAGAAGACGCTGCATAATCGGAGTTCTTATTTCTATTCGACGCTCTTGGAAGTAGCCGGCAACGTTGCATGTGCACGCAAATCTCGTCCTTAATAACCACTGACATTTATCAGTTTGTGTATTTTGGGTAACTTAACCTAGCAAATTTCATAAAGATATGGAGTTTACTTTCATGAATTTTAGTAGAAAACAATAACACGCTGTTTCTGGCGGAGCAAGCGCGTAAAAAGAAAAGAAAAGAAGGTTTTTTTTTAATAAACAGCGAAGTGAATAAATTTTCAATTTATCCCGTGGAATTTAAAAACAGAAATAAAATTACAATTCTGCAATAGCTTCAAATGATTCGGCAGTCGTCAGAATTGGTTGTTCAAAGTGAGAACTGACTTCATCTATGAAATCGACAGCAATTGGGTAAACGGTAAAGCTTGATAAAAATTTCTTCTGGGATTTCAAAAGGATTACTAACTGGTATCACTAAGTTCACGACGTTCCATTCTGAAAATTTGCTGTTCATTTTTTCTTCTATCGCCGAACGTAATTAATCATGATTAATCGACACTTGTTTTAAAATAGTTCCTTCTTCTGGCGGAACACCTATTAAACTTTTCCGTATTTACAAACGCTAAATTGAATTCGTCGATTTGATATGTCAAAATACGGCGACGGCGCATGCTCCCGCTCATGGTTTCGATCTCGTAAAGCGATTCCGATATGGTTTAGGCGGTAGAGAGCAATTCTATTCGATTTCTATTTCAGATCTCTATAACAGAATTCGAGTTGAGTTACAGAATACCAATTTGAAGCGATTCCGATTTGACCGCTGTATTTCTATTCGATGCATACCATCTCTATTCGATTTGAAGTTACAGAATAGGGGTGAATATCTCCTGTTTCGTCCTTCTTGATACAATTACATTATAACAAACGTATTGACATCCATTATTACTAACCTTCTGTTTTCTTGATTGCTCCAGTGGATGGTTTTGCAGCCGGCTTGGCTGTGCCGTTTGTTACAGTGGTCTTGGGCATAGCCATCCTCATGTTTGTTCTGGATGATGGTGGTACCTTAGCTGTGGTGGTGCTGCTCACTTTAGGTGCTAAAGACGTGGTGCTAGGTTTGGGTACTGTAGAGGACAGTGGTTTGCTGGCAACCTTGGAGGTGGCCGTGTCAGTCTTTATATTGGAATTTAGTTTGGAAGTTGCAGTAATTGTCTTGGAAGTTGATTTTGCAGCTGGAATTGAACATTTGGTAGGATAATCGCAAAGACTTCTTTGTAAAGTATATCAGTGTAAAACAGTAAAAAATGTCATATTTAGAAAAATATCGATGAATATTGAGATGCATGCTTCTATTGAAGGCATGTACTTATCAATTATTGACACATCTTGTTTCTTCCCACAGGATTGAAAAAAAATGTTTCACATACCTGGCTTTGGACTAGGTGTAGCAGTAGTTTTAGCTGATGTCAATGAAGTTCTGCCAGCAGAGGTCCTTTTAGCAGTAGTTGAAGGGGTAACCTTACCCTTTGTGGTCTTTTTGTCTGCTTCTTTACTCTTGGATGTTCCCTCTTCAACTGGAGATTTCACTTGTGTAGATAATGGTGCAACTTCCAATCGGTTCGCCAGTGGTGTAGAAGTAACTTTAGAAGAGTCTTGTTGCTGTTCTCTTGCTGGAGAAGATAGTATGATATCCATGGATTTATCAGTCTTCAGTAGTTCATTATTTGTTAAATCTGAAATGGGATCAAATAAATCACCATAATGCTTCATACTTTATCAAGGAGTATATTAAGTAAAAAGGAAAGTAGGAGTTTTGTACAGCTCGATAAGAATTTTTAATTTGTTTGAGACCCGCTATTGATACCAATCATACAATACACATTCGTATTATGTTCATCACATATAAAGCAAAAATATATTTTCCAATATGGGGATGTTAGTTGTCTTCCTGAAAAAAGGTGTATGGACGGCCATACAGATTGTAGGGCATCATCAACATAAAGCGCAGAGAAGAGGTGATCTGTTTCCAAGGGCAACGGCACCCCAACTAATTGGTAAGCGATTTGACTCTCTATGGCAGGGGTGGCCAACTTGATGAGACCAAAGATCTACTATTTACTGACAAAAATCTGCGTGATCTACTGATATAGATATATAGATCTATAATAGTAGAAATTTTAAATGAAATTCGATGCTGTCTGCCTCACCGCGATCGACTGGACCTATAGACCACATTAGTTAGGTTAGGCGGGAAATTTGAATTACGATCCATCCGTGGATCTGAGCACAGAATTCCCCATGCATTTCTTATGGACCTAAAATTTACGCGAATTTGTCGCCTGTTTTTAGATACTTTGGCTAATTTCTTAAGGTTCATTTCGGTTGAAATAGATTCAGTGAACCTTTCTCAACAATCTAGAATCAAGTTTTCATAACAAAATTGTATATTTCCAAAATAATTAATAAATATAAAAGTGTTCATCAAATTCGATTGACTTATGTCTTAGATCACTCGAAATCAGTCAAAAATAATAACATAACCCTAAATCGGCCTTGTAATGGCGCACAACAGGAGTCATCTACGACATACGGTAATCTTTCGAACTACAATGGTTTCAATTTTGATTTAAGGATAAATAGAAGTAGATTTTAATGTGGAAAGAACATGAAAACCTGCACTAATGATGAAGGTACCCAATACTTGATGTCTGTGTACTAACATTATCTTTTAAATAGGGTGGTTTCATCATGAAGTTGAAATTCCTTGTTAAAAAATTTGAATATGGATCTCCCGCCAAGATAATGATTCTAACCTAACTAATGTGGTCTATAGCTACGATCGACCATTGGCCACCCCTGCTCTATGGTATGCCTCGGTTTATAAGTTGGTCCCCTTCAAGTTCACCTAACTTATTTCTTTCACAAATGACACAGGCATTACCTTCATTGCAGTACAATTTACATGGAGGCCAATTTTTACGATGGACAAACAAACATCTCAAAAGGTAACAATTCTACCCCTGTCAGTCGCAATAATCACAGAGAAAATTTTCACTTTGTTACCATAGCACGCTTAACATATAGTGATTCGGTTGCCATAAAATCTAATTAAAGAAATCATTTCTTCCCGGTGTAACGCTTCTAATGTCACTGAGTATAATATTGATTGAATTAAGGAATAGATAGTGGATGAATTGGAAGTCTCAAATAAAACCAGTAAAACGTTACATAATTCTATGAATGTGCGTCGCCAGTACTTTTACTGTAATCAAGGTCGGGGATAAATAAATTTAACAATACTCACCAAAAGAAGTAACAGCTTCTGAGGATATATCTGCAACAGCCATTGACAGGTTAGGACTGATGGGGCATTGAACTTCTCCAACAAGTGATTGGTCAAAGACAGATATTAAATCTGTAGTATTAACTGAAGACGTTTCAGCCACAGACTCGTTCAAAGAATATTGGAAATTGGAATCGCTAATCAATAGCTGATCAGCCTCCGGAGTTGGTTGAGAGTGAACATCTATATTGCTAGTATCGATAGCAAGAGATGAGGGCACTCCACTTTGTTCAGTCAAACTGAATGAGATCACTTCCGTTAGGTGTGATTCTTCAGTCGGTTCTGGTCGTGGATAGACAGATTTTTCAGGTTCGGTACTGATATCACAAAGAGATTCTTCCTTATATACATTTTCATCAGCGATCAATTCAGATGCCACACTTTTCTCTTCCAGCGATAAAACTGAAAAAAGAAAATTAAATATAATAGACTTCAATAAAAAATTATATATACAGGGTGATTTTTTTAAGTGTTTCATTAGACGTTTTCGAGGAAGGAATTGTAATACAGATTCAAGATTTTGGATTTTCTTTTTAGAGTACATGAACTTTAATTGTAAAATATTTTCAAGAGGAATCTACTTCCGGTTTCACCGGAAACGAATGTAACTTCGCTATTTCAAATGCAACACCCTGTATATTTTTACGTATTCGAATTCTTCGTTCGATTCTACACTGATTTGATGTATGCTATGTGCAACCATTCAAGCGGTTTTTGAATTATAGCCTGATTATCAAATTTTTCGAAAAAAAGGTTGTCACAGATTAGTGTCCATATCTTAAAAATCCCTCATTACAAGAATTTCTTTTTGCGAAAGTGGAGCAAAAGAAAGTACGCTGATACTGTTTCTTGTATAACTTATGAGGAAATATTATACAGGGTGTCTGAAAAAGGGCCCCAAAGTGAGCCTCAGTAAAACTATGAAATCTCACTTTTTTCAAATGGCAACCCTATAATTTTGTAATTCCAATCGATTGCTCGTCAAAAACCAGTTATGGTGTCCCGAACATTTCATGCCTCTAAAATCAGTATTTTTGCCGTTATTCAATAAAATTCGAATTACACGATTAAAGACAGTTTTGCACAGTTTGTAAGCTTGCATTTTTGAAGTAGGCTATGATAGGAACTGTCATTCTTACTTTTTCTTACAGATCAAGCACTAAGCAAAACATGCAATGATAATTTCACTGGAATGATATATCAAGAGTATGTTCTTTATTTGCGGCAAATGATACAAATCCACATTTGATTCATGAGAAAAACCATCAACATAGGTTTGGTTTCAATGTCTTTTGCATGTTGATGGATGATAAACTATGTTATCATATTTATGATGAGAATTTAACCGGACAAAGGTATCTGGAAATCTTAAGGTCGGTGGTTACCCCTTTTTTGGAAGAATTACCTCTTAATGTGATGTTCCATTGCTGGTACCAATTAGACGGAGCACCGGCACATTGCACGAGACCTGTCACTACCGAACTGAACGCAATGTTCGGAGAGAGGTGGATCAGACTAAATGGTCCATTAGAGTGGCCCCCTCGTTCTCCAGACCTAACGCCCCTTGATTTTTATTTATGGGGTACTATAAAATCAGAGGTCTACAAAAATAACATCGACTCAAAGGAAGAACTTGAAGCGAGGGTGAGGGGTGCATTAAGGGGATTACCACCTGAACAAATAAGAAAAGCTACATCAGATGGAGTTCGTAGAAGAATTGATGAATGTATGGCGGTAGGCGGCCAATATTTTGAAAATTTATTGTAGTATTAGTTTCTTGTTGTGAATAAAATTTTTGTGATAGTTTTAAACTAAGAGATCATTCATTATTATCTATTACTGTATTCACTCGAGTCCGTTTAGGGTTAAGGCTTCCAGTACGGAGAAAATTGATTTGATACCTCCTGAACTTTGATTTCGTTAAAGTCAGTAAATGTGAATTTCGTTCGTTGAATTTCTAATTACCTTTTCTAGGAATTTGTTACATTTGCCGCAAATAAAGAACATACCCTTGATATATCATTCCAGTGAAATTATTATTGCATACTTTGCTTAGTGCTTGATCTGTAAGAAAAAGTAAGAATGACAGTTCCTAACATAGCCTACTTCAAAAATGCAAGCTTACAAACTGTGCGAAACCTGTCTTTAATCGTGAAATTCTAATTTTATTGAATAACGGCAAAAATACTGATTTTAGAGGCATGAAATGTTCGGGACACCATAACTGGTTTTTGACGAGCAATCGATTGGAATTACAAAATTATAGGGTTGCCATTTGAAAAAAGTGAGATTTCATAGTTTTATTGAGGCTCACTTTGGGGCCCTTTTTCAGACAAGCTGTATAATATTTCCTCATAAGTTATACAAGAAACAGTATCAGCGTACTTTCTTTTGTTCCACTTTAACAAAAAGAAATTCTTGTAATGAGGGATTTTTAAGATATGGACACTAATCTGTGACAACCTTTTTTTCGAAAAATTTGATAATCAGGCTATAATTCAAAAACCGCTTGAATGGTTGCACATATCATACATCAAATCAGTGTAAAATTAAACGAAGAATTCGAATACATAAAATTATACAGGGTGTTGCATTTGAAATAGCGAAGTTACATTCGTTTCCGGTGAAACCGGAAGTAGACTCCTCTTGAAAATATTTTACAATTAAAGTTCATGTACTCTAAAACGAAAATCCAATAGGTATCTTGAATCTGCATTACAATTCCTTCCTCGAAAACTTCTAATGAAACACTTAAAAAAATCACCCTGTATATTATATGTATGATTTACTATGACTTCTAGTGACTTCTTCAGACTACATCCTACTGTATATAGAATAATAGAAAATGTCTGTTAATTTTTTTATTTTGCGCCGAGAATCCATAATTACCTTCGATCATGTCTGTCCGTCTGTTAAAACGATAACTCCCGAAAGAAGAAAATTAAAGACTTGAATTTTGCAGGGTAGGTTTAATATCGAAATACGTCGTTCAAGTTCGTGAATGGCTAAAGAGATGGCATTTGATAATTTGAATTCTCAAAGTAACTTTTTTTCACCAATTTATCGATTTCGAATATTTTTTAAAATTTTCTAGTGATTCGATCCTTACGAAATTTCGCAACCGATCGGATCTGTATGTAAAATTTGTACTCGGAAACAGTTTGGCCAATTATGCGAACTAACAAACTTGTCCTACCCTGAAAATTTCAAGTCGCTATCTCTTTCCGTCTCCCACCCAGCTACTGAACTAACCCAAAGCTGCTTGGATCTCCAACAATATAAAACCGATCGTGTTCAAGTTTGGAACTTGGCTGTAAAGTTAGGTTGTGAAGGCTCAAAAGCGTTTGGCCGATAATGCCTATTGAAGATCTCAAATGTCTCATCCGGACGCGCAACCTATCCTGAAAATTGCAAGTCGCCATCTCTTTCGGTTTTCAAGTTATCGTGAAATACATAATACTGTTTTTGGCGCTCTTGTTCCTCGGAACAGTGCTCATCAATTTGCCCGAATGTCTGAATTTTCGAATTTTTGGCTGAAAATGGTCTCAAACGATTTGGTTCGACTCACTGATCAAGAATCCGTGGTCGAAATCGATTCTGTCCGGCCGACCGGCCGTTCGTTAACACGATAACTTTCGAACGAAAGGAGTTAGAGGATTTGCAGGGTAGGTTTGCAGCGTAAATATTTCGGACGAGTTCGTTAACGGGCGAAATCCACCAAGCTGTTTCGGAGTTACGGCTGTTTTTAGTAAAATCATTTTTTATGAATATTTCCGAAACCGATCACTCGATCTATCTGAAATTTAGCATCAGATTGTAGAATAATGACCTTCATACGCATGCGAAGTTTTGTATGGATCGGATTGCCGTAAAATGTAAAAAAAAAATTTAATTATAAAAAATTTTTCTACAATAACTCTCGAACAGAATGAGCTAGGCAGTTGAAATTTTCAGTGTAGGTTTGAGGGATAAATCTCTCAGTTAAGTTTATTTTCGGGCAAAATAGGCCAGATGGTTTCGGAGTAACGAAAAAAAATTTTTTTTATAACTCTAACAAATTTCAAATTGAATTTTTTTCAAGATGCAGTCTTCATAAAAATCCATTGATATCATTTTCAACTTTTACAAGCTAATACTTTCGGAGATATGATTTTTCGAAATTTCAATAATGAATAGCACGCTGTTCCTTGCGGAACACGAGTAAAAAAAGAAAACGTTCATCTTATAGCGATTTCCATTGACTTGCTCGGAGCACTCAAAGAGAGTTTACCGACTCCGCCCTCAGAGCAACCACAATGGAAAATGATTCTGCCCATGGTATAAGAATACACCAAGATTCTGCCTCCCCCCTTTTTAGGTTTGAAGTGTAGAATATAAAAAATAATATAAATAATATTTGGTAGTTCACTTGAGAATCTGTCCGTGTCATCTTTCAAGGCCAAGGGCAAAGAATTGATTTTTAGTGATCAAGAAACCAGTAACTTTATTTATGCTCATTTAATATGGAATTGTAAAAGATAAAATTTTTAAATGTTGGAATATTGCTCGTAAGTTTTTTTTTTTATTTTCAATCAATTACGCCTCAAGGTGCATTGTATATTATTATTAATTATACTGATTTTTTTGTATATTAATTATACTGATCCTCCTAGGTCTTCCCCAAAGAGACCCCTCATAAGCTCTCGCAGAGCTTGAGCGAGTAAGGAGAACCAGTTCGTGTTCTGTGTAGGTTTTGTTACTGTGTCCTTATGCCACCTTAGGCACAACACTGTTAATTACAAAAAAAAAATTCACTATTTTCCATCAGGGTTTGAGTGGAAGAGCAGATTGTGTTTCGCCACCATCTGAACTCCACCCTGTGATTCTTAATTTGGTTTTTTTTTAGTCTTTATTATAATTGTAATTTTTTTTTTTTGAATAAATTCCTTATTATTATTATAGTCTGCTATCTATAATATCCAATTTGGCACGAACTTTCATTTGCTCAGCCATACATGTAGAGAAGTATTATTTTAAAACAGATAAAAATAACCTAATATTTTGAATTGGTCTGTCACTGACTCGAGCTTTGAAACGCGAGCAAAAATAACTGCCCTAACAGATTTGCTCCGATTTGTCAATGGAATATGAATCATCGATCTCATTTGTCCAATGGAAAACGAAAATATGACTCCGAGTGCTCCGAGCGAGTTAATGGCAATCGCTATTACATTCTGCACTACATTTTGAGGTTACATGTTATTGTTCTATCAAAAGTCTTTGCTCAGTGATGGATAAAGCAACGGCATATATTTTTCGATAAATTCTTTTAAAATGTAGCTCATGTAAGTATACCAGTTTTTTAAAACCTATGAAATATTTTTGAAAGATGAGCGAACCAAAATACAGCTCAATTTTAAATTTTGTAGGTTATAATTTTCCCTCCCGCCATTAAGTTAGACAATTAAGCCTGACGCGAAAAGCAGTTTTACTTCTCTCAGATCTCTTACTTCGTGTTCTGTACCGAAATATAAAAATCATCTGAGAAATTGGCGAGAAAATTCAATTTTGGAACAAGCTTCTGAGATTTTTCTCAGATCACTCATATTTCGGAATATATATTTTGTCATTTAAAATACCAAATTTTGAAACTGAATACAGAGATAGTTCCTGAAGTGAATTAGAAAAATGGGTTCAAGCCCTGTGGACAGGAGCTTTCTGGCGCTCTAGTTCAAACAGACAAATTATATCTGCGAAAGTATTGGTTTCTCAGAGTTGGGAATTATATCAATGTATTCTTATGTTAGAACTGCATCATAAAGGAAATTCAATTCAAATAATAGTTTATTTATCAAGATTAAATGAGCAATCTGAGAATGAGAACTGCACCATGGAAGAAATCAAATTAAAATAGCTGAACTGAATTTGACTCTCTCTTATAGAACAGGATGAAATGTACGAGTATGAACACAGATCATATAATAAAGTTTAGATAGAATAATTATAGCATTCTGTGAAAACATAGAAGTACGATTCATTATTGAAATTTAGAAAAATCATATCTCCGAAAGTATTAGCTGGTTGGAGTTGAAAATGATATCGATGGATTTTAATGGTGAAACTGCATCTTAAATAAAAATTGAATTTGAAATTTGTTGCTTAAAAAAAATTTTTTTTTTCGTTACTCCGAAATCATCTGGCCTATTTTGCCCAATAACGAACTTAACTGAGATATTCATCTCCCTAACCTACTCTGAAAATTTCAACTGCCTAGCTCATTCCGTTCGAGAGTTATTGTAGAAATTTTTTTTTATTTTGGAAATTTTTTTTTTACACTTTGCGGTAACCTTGTCAATACAAAACTTCACATGCGTATGAAGGTCATGATTCTACAATTTGATGCTAAATTTAAGATAGATCGAGTGATCGGTTTCGGAAATATTCATAAAAAATGTGTTTTACTAAAATCGGCCATAACTCCGAAACCGCTAGATGGATTTCGCCCTTTAACGAACTTGTCCGAGATATTTACGCTCCAAACCCACCTTGCAAATTTCAATCCTCTAACTCCTTTCGCTCGAGAGTTATCGTGCCCACGGCCGGCCGACCAGACCGGCCGTACAGAATCGATTTCGACCTGGGATTCTTGATCAGTGAGTCGAACCAAATCGTTTGAGACCATTTTCAGCCAAAAATTCGAAAATTACAGACATTTGGGCAAACTTATAAGCACTCTGTTCCGAGGAACTAGAGCGCCAAAAATTATAAATGAAACTCACAATCATTGAGTTTTAATTTGCATTTGCAATAATAACACAAATTGAGGAGAATTGCCCATTGTATCACTAGACCAGAATACAGCATACTCCATTCACTTTTATAAAGTCTCTCGGTTGGCCATGATTTAGGTCTATCACGTTTTTGTAACTAAATCACAGACAGATTGGCACTGCTGATATATCGTCAAGGTCAAAACAATTCGCCGAGACGTTGCCAATTTCTTCTCTCAAGATAATCATAATCTTCAATCTTGGACAAGATATTATCACAGACCATTATCTTCGAATAATAAAGAACTCTACCTTCGCTTTGAAATTGAAAATGCCAAAAATAGTTTTGAAGAAGCAAAGTGCTATACAGAACCGAAATCTGCAATAGGAAAACGTCATTCTGACATGAGAAACTCTGGAATGAAATTACTTAATTTCCTATCATTATATTTTATTGAGGTATAAGAATGACTCGGGTTTCGTAGTACTACTACATTTTGAAACTGGTGTATTTCAAGTTGTGCAACGAGGTATTTAAATGTCTTTTTGAGAAAAGTGGGGAATTCCATAGGTACGTCTGTTTGTTCAGAAGTTTTCCTGCTGGGTTATTCAGGTACTTTTTTATTCTTTTTTCAAATGAACTATCACGAAGTAACGGACTACTCTATCCATTCTTTCTCAATACAATTCCAACACTTGATTCTTGATTTCCATACAAGAAAATAGCATAATTGAATATTTCAACCAGTTTATATACCTACGTGAATTATTTCTAGTAACAACAGAGGAAACATTTTCTTCTACAGTCGCCAGGAATGTGGAATTAATGAATTCACATTTAATATCTTCTCAAATTCATTATTTTTCCGAACTAAATTCACATTGTGAAAATACGTAATTACTACGACTTCTATGTAGAGAGGACAACGTTGCGTAGTTATCTGACAGGAAAATGACTATAACCTAACATTTTCAAAATGTACACGGTGAAATGTGTCAAAATTTCATGGCCAACCGGGAGACTTTATGAATGTGAATGGAGTATAAGTGTATGTGTCATTTCAAAATAAACATGAGTCAAATTTAAGCGATGGACCGAAAGGTTTCAGTCCAACCTGCGGTTATCGTACTGGTTATAAGACAAATGAAAATCTGACGTCAAATTTTATAACCGACATCTCTGTCGCTTGAAAGCATTGGTTTTAACCTCAATCTTTCAGTGCGAAAACTAACCTATTTTCTTTTCTCCAGAGACAAGTTTACTCCTATAAATATATCTTTTCAAGTTCAATTTTGGGAAAAGTAAAACCAATTTCAGAAAAAGTAAAGGTAATTTCGGAATAAGTAAATTCCGAGGAGATCACTCTTGCATCTTATTGTATCAGTTGTGGATATGATTGTATATATTTGGACATATTTGAATATATTCGGATATATATTTTATGTTGTTTCTTCATACGTACATGCTCAATCACTTTTTGAGTTTATTCAAAATAATAGATAACACACAATTGGACTAATACTGGTGAAATACGAGTTTATATGAATGGGGAAGTACCTGAAGAAGGGGAGCTAGCTGATCGGGAACTGTTGTCTAAGGAATTAAATTTGAGTAACAGTTCACATTTAAAAGATGATGCCAATAATAATCTGAACCAAAATAATTCCGAAAGAAACCAGAATCAGCAGAGTTCAGATCGCACAGAAAGAGTAAAATAGGTACCGTAACCGGGGGTTACTTTGAACACAAGGGGTTACTTTGAACAGATACGTTGTAAAATCAAAAATCCTCATAGCGGGCTTAGTTCACAAGCTAGCGACCTCTAGTTGGTACTCAACATTCAATGATTACATGTAGACGGCGCTACGATCGAGAAACGTTGTCAGGTTGGCTAACTTGAGCCGCTGCGCGCCTTTTTATCGGAATTGTGAAATCAGCTGTTCCGGGAACAATCATCAAACCTCCTCTGCCGCAGTGATCCTGTTGTGAAATACCGTTTCAGGTAAGTTATATATTTCTTATCAATCTATTGACAGCATTTTCCTTTTTGTTTCATATCTCTAACTCATTTCGTTGATTTTATATGGCTAATCGAGTAAATAACAGGCACTTTGAGGGGTTACTTTGAACATCGCGCTTGCGTCTACTTTTTGTTCATCAGGGGCAAGCCAACATGCCGCGAACTTATATTCGCAAGTTGGGAGCTCGGATGTACCGAAATGATTCACCAGAAATCCTTGCCAAGGCAGTAGAAAAGTGTTTAGCTGGAAAATCAACTATCAGGGCTGCTTCTACTGAGTGAGTTTTTTTTTCTGTTTACATAGGTACCTACTAGAGCACAATCAAATCCATTGTTGTTCCTAATTACGAATGTTTTCTTGTTTTAGATTAAACATTCCCTCTGGAACGATTTGCATGTACAAGGAGGCGGCGAAGGCAAATGCAGCAGCTGATAACCTCTCAATTGTAGCGAAATCGCCAGGACGTCCAACCGTATTTTCGGCTGAAGAGGAAAAACTTCTGTGCGCGCACATAGTGGCAGTTGGTATCTACCACTTCCCATGCTCCTTGAGAGATGTAAATATTTTCAATAAAGTTATAATTTTTGTGTTTATTTGTGCATTCTTGAGTAAACTCAGTGAAAAAAAACTTAATTTACAATCTTAGGAGCATTGCGATGAAAAAATGAACATTGCCAGGGGTTCACGAGCTAAACCGTGAAGGTAAACCTTGTTATCAGGCGAAATTATTCTTTTAAAAACTCATACTTGCATATTCAAGGGGTTTCTATGAACAGGGCGCCCAAAACTCGCGTTTTCTACGGTAGACGCTCTCTTGTTCAAAGTAACCCCTTCTTAGGGGGTTAATTCTGAACATAAAAACATATGCCCCCACCAACTTCTATTGAAGATAATGGAGTCGTACAAACGGGAAATTGAAGCTGAGATAATAAGCCATCGATTGGTTGAAAAAATTTTCAAATATCTGCAGAAATGTTTGCGCTGCAATGGAATTAATGCAAAACTTGTTCAAAGTAACCCCCGGCTACGGTATATCATGCAACATTCTGGACCATACCAATCGAGAAGTCAGTTAAGTCTAGATCTGTATTCAAGTTTTTCAATGCCAATTATGAATTAATTATAGAGGAGTTGTCTTCCATTCCTTGGGAAAAAATTTTGAATTATGATGATGTAAACAAATGTGTAAATGCTTTTCATGTAGTTTTGAATAAAAAAAAGCAAATTGGCTGTCTCAATATTCTCCACTTGCACATTATAATCGGTGCTCTCATAATTGATAGAAATACAATGAATTTGATCGTTTTCCGCCATTTTATATTTCCCGCTCATTCGATGGACCGTTCGTAAAACTACTACAGAGCTGGGTTAAAACCGCAAAATTTTGGTTATGCTCGTGATCTGTTCACAACTGATTCATGACGTCTGCGGACCTAACCCGATCGAATAACCGTTTTCGCTTAAATGAATTGGTTAAGACCGAAAGGGATTGGTTTTAACCGCTCTGCTTTGGTTATTCGCTTAAATTCGACTATGGTGAAATGTGTCAAATTTTGATGGCCAACCGGGAGACTTAATAAATGTGAATGGAGTATACTACTTTATTTTTTGCTGCACGATTCCAAAGGTATACAGGGTGAGTCTTTGACCACTGCATTAATTTCAACCGAAGATTCCTCTCATCAAATGAAACACTTTTTTCATTTAACATTTTTCCAAATTCAGCTCAGGTAAAAAGATACAGGCTGTTGAAGTTTTGAAAAAAAATCAGTTTTTATTTTGTAGCTTTGACATCCTTTTTTCGAATAAAATGAATGTTGGCGTAAAGTTTCCTATAACTATGATACATATTTTCCAAATATTAGTTATTTTCTACTTCTACTGGTTTCTAGTTATGGACTCGTGGATTCATAAAACTAAACGAAATTAGCACAAAGAAAGCATATAAAGTTTTTCTTGAGTCATTTCAAGAATATTCCATCGTTTTAGAACATTATATTATTCTTCATCATTTCTCCTTAAACGCATCGTTTTCGAGATATTCTTCAATGAATGTTTTAAAATGGAAAACTCCAAAAATTTCACTACTTTCATGGATCCGTCCCTGAGCGTTGGAATCCCGAATCAAGCTGTAAACCACGTTACCATGCCTTATTCTCGTCCGCCAACAATGTCATAGATAATTTATATGCGGGAGTGTATTAGCACATTGTGAAATCTTTAAACGCTTGTAACTTTTTACCTGAGCCGAATCTGAAAAAATGGTAAATGAAAAAAAATTGGTTCAAGCACTGACGTGAAGTCAGAAGCTTTTGCGCGTATGTTCTATTGTCCATTCTTCTGTATTGGACACCCTTAATCGAATTTACCATGGTTAATTATGTTGTCCATTCTCCTGTATTGGACACTCTTAATTCGAATTTACCATGGTAAATTCAAATTAAGTGTCCAATACAGGAGAATGGACAACATAATTAACCATGGTAAATTCGATTAAGGGTGTCCAATACAGAAGAATGGACAATAGAACATACGCGCAAAAGCTTCTGACTTTACCATGGTAAATTCAAATTAAGTGTCCAATACAGGAGAATGGACAACATAATTAACCATGGTAAATTCGATTAAGGGTGTCCAATACAGAAGAATGGACAATAGAACATACGCGCAAAAGCTTCTGACTTCACGTCAGTTCTTGAACCAATTTTTTTTTCGTTATTTTTTTTTAATTTTCTAGGGGTGCGGTTCTTAAAAAATTTTTTTCGTCATTTTTTTCAAATTTTCTAGTGGTACGGTTCTTACAAAATTTTAAACACGTCTTTATCTTGATTTTCTACTACTAGTTACCAAGCTTCAATTCAATCGAATATTTATTTTTTTAGTTATCAAGGAAATAATATTCCAGGTGGATATAACTCGGAAACCGTTGAACCGATTATGCCCAAAAACGAACTCCCTTTCGGATACGCAACCTACCCTGAAAATTGCAAATCCCTTTCTCCTTTCGTTCGAAAGTTATCGAGGCAACGGTCACCCATCTACTGAACTCACACAAAAATGCTCGAATCTCCAACAATATTCAACCGATCGTGTTAAAACTTGAAACTTGGCAGTAGAGTTAGGTTATGAACGCTCTTGCAAAATTTCAGCAATTTCAAACGAATAGTTTTTTTTTTAATTTTCAATGATTTATTAAAAATTTTCTATAAATGCTATCCTCACCAAATTTTGCAAACATTTTCGCGTTGGCATTCTACAACTAATAACCATGTTTGAATTCAATCGGTTCAGTATTTTTTGAGTTAATGAGGAACAAAAAACCACCAAATTTCAGAAAATTTCAGATGGCTATAACTCTAAAACCGTTTGGCCGATTATGCTCATAAACAAACTCAAATGTCGCATTCAGATGCACAACCTAACCTGAAATTTTCAAGCCGCTATCTCTTTCCGTTCTCAGGTTATCGTGACAACAAAAATATTTTTTAATAATTTTTTTAAAATTTTCTAGCCATACGATTCGCCCAAAATTTCACAAACGGGCTAAGGTTCATATTCTACAACTATTCACCAAGTTTAAGTTCGATCGGATTTATATTGGTTGAAAACAAAATTATTACTCGGAAACCACTGGGCCGATTATGCCCATTAACGAACTTGTCCGTCGTATTGCGATGCGCAACCCATCCTGAAAATTTCAAGTCGCTAGCTCTTTTCGTTCTCAAATTATCGTGGCAACGGATGGCCGGCCGGACAGAATCAAATTTGACCTAGAATTCTTCATTGGGGAGTCGAACTAAATCGTTTGAGACCATTTTCGTCAAAAAATTCGAAAGTTACAGACATTTGGGCAAAACTATAACGCGATGTTCCCCAGAACATACGCGCAAAAAAGTGTTTCATTTGATGAGAGGAATCTTAGGTTAAAATTAATGCAGTGGTCAAAGACTCACCCTGTATATATAAATTTTCTTGTGAATGTTATCGTTTCATCTTGATGCGAGACTAACACAATGCCAAAAAGTTGAAGAATTGGGTCCTTCTGGGTGCAATACTTATAATATAACAGAGCATATCATTAGCAAATAATGACCAAATGGTCTTTACGTTTTGATCTTTGATAACAGAAAAGACAAAATTGACTCCTTTAGGGACTTTATTTTCACTTACCTGTGTTTAATTTATCTAACTGCAATACGCTTTCTAAATTTTCTTTGGCCTTTTCTTCATCAGACTTTTCAGTTTCAAACTTGAGGAATTCAACGTTAATAATAGATGGTTCAGACGCAACTGTTTCTTGCTTCCGCTGGAAACTTTCCAAATTATCACAGGTCGTAGCTTCTTTAGGGGGTTCAATGTTGACTTCATCTATAGACTCTGAAGGCTTGATAGACACAATATCTCCCTTGATTTCGGTGGTGGAAACTTCTTGTTCCAACAATGGACTTTCTGCTTTTTCTCTTTCTAATAGAGCGCATTCTTGTTGAGTAGGAGAAGCAAATTCCACCTCTCGAACCACAGAGGTAATTTCTCCATCTTGAACAGGTGATGCAATCTCATTCTCTTCAATTGGAGAATAAACATTCCTTTCTTCTTGTACTGGGGAAGTAATTTCACTGTCTTGGACAGGGGAAATAATCAGTCGTTCTATTACTATCTCATCCTGTTGCACAGAGGATACAATTTGCTCAGATTTAGGAGCATCAAAAACCGTTGGAAAGATTTCTTTTTCGTGAACTGGAGAAATCACTTCCTTCGTGGAATCGGGGGATGCAATTGCTTCAACTGGGGATAAAATGTCTCTTGGTGGTTCTGAAGGGGAAGTATATTCTTCAAATATATCCTTCTCTTCTGTCACTTCTTTTTCACTAGCAGACTCTTTGTCTTCAATCAAATAATTCACTTCTTGAATAATATCTTTTTCACTCAACAAATCTTTTTCTTCAAATACTTCCTTTTCTTCATTTAGGGGTTCATTTTTTTTTCTTATCAGAGAACATATATCCTTTTCTTCAACAGGAGAACATATATCTTTTTCTTCTTCAGTAGAGTACATTTCTTTCTCTTCATAAGGGGACGACAACATCTTATTTTCCTCTACAGGCGATATCAAACACTCTTCTTCAAATGGTGAACCTAGTTTATTTTGTTCAAATGGCGAATTTAATCTATATTCTGGTTCTATTGGCGCTTCCAAGCATTTTTCCACCTTTGGTAGTGCACATTCTCCAACTGAAGACGTTACGCTGGCTTCTTCAGTTGGTGTTCGAGTTTCATCTCTTGGCGAAATTGCTCTTTCATCATCGACCAGAGTCTGAAGTCCGAAAGGAGATTTCAATCTTTCATCTATTGAGGGGCTTGATTGATTGGGTTGGAGATGCGCAATACTTTGATCTTCATGATCCAAATCTGTTGTGAGTTCAATTTCTATTTGTTTAGATTCTTCAGGTTTACCTGTAACAAAGGAAATTTTATTTGTAGCAAATCTAGATTACAAATGGGAAATGAAACAATACTATCTTCGTAATTTTTAAAACCGTTTATCTCCACAATGAGGGTTTTTTAAGTATGGCTGATTAATGAAGTTGATTTAACATTTATTGTGAAATCTTTATCTCCCTACCAATGTATGAATGATATTAGATTGGGAGTGAAGCCAAACTTGACTTGTTGAAATTCTAGAGATGAAGAGCTGAAATTCTTGCTGGTAATTTCTAGTGGTTTGTACGCTTGATCAAGTGCGCTATCATGTCGTCCAAATGTAATTTTCTAGTTTTTGTATTGAAGTATTGTCTCAATTAAATAGATTCATTCATGGTCAAATCCTCGGTCAAATCTTATTATGTCGGTCAGAACATACCACATACTTAGGGACATAAAATCTGCAGGGTAAGTTTGCTGTTGAAATACACCTGTTGAGTTTGTGAATGCGCAATATCTGCCCAAACATTTTCGAGTTTGATTAACGTGATGCTGCCACATAATTTGTTACTCATCGGTTTCAATAGCATACTTTTGACGACCTAAATATTAACAAGCACGTGAAAGCTGACTTCATGTCAGTGCTTTATCCTAAATAAGATAGATAATTCGTAAACAATTCAAAGCTGTCAAATGATTGCTACCTGTACAATTAAGAATTTTGCTATACAGTGTTTTCAAAGGTAAGTCTTTTTATTCGGATGCAGAACTCATCATCAAAACAGAACTCAACATCAAAATGAACCAGTAAACCAAGAATCATTCATGCAAAAGTTGCAAAATTAATTAACCGAGCTCCCGACCCGTTTTGTTCATATGCACCTATTTTTTAGCCGCCAATCTACACACGTTGAATAATAGTACATTAAAAATCGACGGGGAATCCCCTGTTTCGTGTGAGGGATTTCCCTCCCATTATTGGTAAAAATCTTTGAGGTATATCGAACAATAACCACAGGTAACCCCAGCTTCCCCAATGATAGGAGGAACATTGCAGCAAGAAAAAGAAGAATCAATATGAAACAGAAGCCCATAGATACTTATTTCACTGTTTTATAATGTTAAAAACGCTGAAGTGTTTCCAGGTGGATTCTAGGAATGATAAGTTTTTAGGAGCATGGTCTTTATTATGATAAATTTCATCGCCGAATTTTAGAACATTTCCGTACGGTATTTTTGGCGAAATAGGTCTCTTGCATTAATTTTTTTTTAGTATTGGAATGGATTATTATATCCATAAGAATACTGAAAAAGTTCAACCGCCGTCAAAAATTTCAATTTTCAAGGAGAAAACGATCATTCAAATTTGGTTGCAGATAATGCCTGTTCAAAATTGGCAAATGAGTCTGGCGGCATTTTGGAAATCTTAAAAATTACAAAATGTTGCTCTTATTTTCCCGGATTTGAAAATTTTTCACATGATGAATAATACTATAATTTCATAGAAAATAGACGTCTGGCTGACATTTACAATCACGGAAGCCCCGCCAGACTCACAAGTCCAATAGTTAAATGAGGAGAGGAAGCGGCAGGTACGTATTTAGGTAACGACGCTGGAATGCGAGTGACCTGAGAACAGTGGCCCTAGTCCCATAGTCGCATTTAGAGATCGTTCTTAGAATCAATGTTAAAAAAAAAAAAAGCACTGACGTGTAGTCAGTACTCTTTGGCGCGCGTGTTCACGGTGGCTAATTTGAATTGAATGATGAGTACTTCAAGCTCAGTAGATAGAGCGAGCCGAAGATCTACCCAAAGGATAGTGGACACCATTCACTGTCGGTTCAAAAATTAAGAGTGCAGTATCTAAGCTGCCATCAGGATAGATTAACAAAGTAGGAAAAGAACACAAGTGACTCTCTTTAGTCGCACAAGCTCCTAGAAGATTTGGGAGGGTCAGTATAATCCTAAACATGTTAATCGCACGCGCGCCAAAGCAGATTGACTTTTTACACTTTTTCTTTCATTGTTAAGTCAATCTGCTTTTGCGCGCGTGCGATTAACATGATTAGGATTATACTGACCCTCCCAAATCTTCTTGTGCGACTAAAGAGAGTCACTTGTGTTCTTTTCCTACTTTGTTAATCTATCCTGATGGCAGCTTAGATACTGCACTCTTAATTTTTGAACCGACAGTGAATGGTGTCCACTATCCTTTGGGTAGATCTTCGGCTCGCTCTATCTACTGAGCTTGAAGTACTCATCATTATATTCAAATTAGCCACCGTGAACACGCGCGCCAAAGAGTACTGACTACACGTCAGTGCTTTTTTTTTTTTTTTTTTCAAGTTCCTTTAACAAATATAGCTATCAATACAGTTTGGCTGTTAGCTTTACCGTAGATCGAAAAAAAATGCGGTTGTGGGACCTCCGTTTGGAACGCAATTTCCTCTTCTCCAAATCCGAACGTATTTTAATATAGATCTACCGAATATAGTTATTTATAAATTCGCCTCAGGGCCACCATACAGACATTTCAACTCGGAAACAACGCTATTTCCCCCAAACTGACTTGTGTCCGTGCACTGAATTGACATGAATATTCTTTTAAAACCTCACAATATCGGCTCATTGCTTCCAACATAACCCAAACAACCCAAAACCATTCACTTCTCATCTGCGCAAGCGCAATATACTCATGCCTGCAAGTCCTCCCAAAATTACACACCTCACAAAAAACTCCGATTCTCCAACACTAGTGCTTCAGGAGATATCGCTTCTCGAATCCACGCATGCGCAGACCCTCACTAGGGGATTCTATAGAGGAATAGCATCCGCCACCCCAAAATCCCAATCCTCTCTGACGAAAGCACCAGCAGTTAAATCACTGATGGTCTGCTCATGCGCATAACGAAAAATACCCGTAAGGGGTAACATCAATTTCGAAATTAGCCCCAGGGCCACGATACGGACACTTTAACTCGGAAACAACGCTACATCCCCCAATCTGACTTGTCCTTGCACTGAATTGCCATGAATATTCTTTTAAAACCTCATAATATCGGGTCAGCACTCCCAAAACCCATACAACCCAAAAACAGTCACTTCTCTTCTGCGCATGCGCAATCTACTTGCGGCTGAAAGTCCTCCCAAAATCACACACCATACAGAAAACTCCGATTCTTCAACACTAGTGGTTCAGGAGATATCGCCTCTTGAATCCACGCATGCGCAGACCCTCATCAGGGGATTCTGTAGAGGAATAGCATCCGCCACCCCAAAACCCCAATCCTCTCTGACGAAAACTTCAGCAGTTAAATCACTGATGGTCTGCTCATGCGCATAACGAAAAATGCCCGTAAGGAGTAACATCAATTTCAAAATTGGCCCCAGGGCCACGGTATGCACACGTCAACTCGGAAACAACGGTATTTCCCCCAAACTGACTAGTGTCCGAGCACTGAATTGCTATGAATATTCTTTTAAAACCTCACAATATCGACTCAGCACTCCCAACATAACCCACCCAACCCAAAAACAGACACTTCTCTTCTGCGCATGCGCAATCTACTCGCGGCTTAAAGTCCTTTCAAAATAACACATCTTTAATCTACGCATGCGCAGACCCTCATCAGGGATCTGGATTCTATGGAGGAATAGCATCCGCCACCCCAAAACCCCAATCCTCTCTGACGAAAACTACAGCAGTTAAATGACTTCTCATCTGCGCATGCGCACAACGAAAAATGTCCGGAAAGGGAAGCATGAACCTCAAAAAAATAGGTTTCGGCATTTTAAGCAAAATATTTCGCAAAATAGTAGTAATTTTTTTATTTTTTTCATGTCACGTGATCTTCACGAAATTTTGCAAAAGTGTTTGCATTGGTCTTTTGCATCTAACTACTGAGTTTCAATTTAATCAGATCAGTATTTTTCGAGTTATCCTGAAAACAAAATTTTAAAATTTTTGAAATTTTTTTTTGCTACTTTAGGGCCGTCCGATCAAAACAAAACTTCGCTGGCATATAAAGGTCATGATTCTACAATTTGCTGCCAAATTTCAGAAAGATCGAGTGATTGGTTCCGGAAATATTCATTAAAAACGTTTTGACTAAAAACGGCCTTAACTCCGAAACCGCTCGGTGGATTTCGCCCGTTAACGAACTTGTCCGAGATATTTACGCTAAAAAGCTACCCTGCAAATTTCAACGCTCTAAGTCGTTCCGTTCGAGAGTTATCGTGCTAACGGCCGGCCGGACCGGCCGGACCGGACGGACAGAATTGAATTTGACCTCGAATTCTTCATCAGGAAGTCGAACCTAATCGTTTGAGACCATTTTCGAAAAAAAATTCGAAAAATACAGACAATGTGACGAAATGATAGCACGCTGTTCCTTGCGGAACACGCGCGCAATAAAAACTTCTTTCTGTGATTTTTATTACAATTTATGATTTCGTAAATAAATATTTTTCAATCTGCCCAATAAATTCTGTACTCAATACACAATTACAGTTTAATTGCATAGTTTGATTTTTTAGGCAGCTAAATGTGATAAATAGAGTCTCGTGGTTTAGCGAAATGTTTACCCGTTCGTTCATCCGTCATTAATATTTTTGTTGAAAATTCAATTCTCTACAATATTGCTTCAAGTCTTGTTCGTATATTTTGAATAGTTTCAGAGATAGTCGCATCTGAATGTAATACATATTCGCAATTTTTTTTTTATTTTCACAATATCTCTGAAACTAAACGAGATACACCAAAATGTCAGACCTTTTTTGTAGAGAATCAAATTCACTACAAAAAACAATAACACAACTTTCTCGTATCTGTGATAGTTACAAAGTTATTCGCGAATAACGTTTTTTGATGACGGACGGACTGACATTTTGCGAAAAACCACGTTTTTTGGATTCCTGGGGTCTCAAAACGTTGAGAAACGTGTTTTTTAGCCACAGACAAATTCACCCTAAACCAATACTTTTCTTATCATAAATTATGAAAAATAAAAACACTTAGAGATGACAACAATCACATATACAGGGTGAGTCTTTGACCACTGCATTAATTCAAACCAAAGATTCCGCTCATCAAATGAAACACTTTTTTCACTTACCATTTTTCCAGATTCGGCTCAGGTAAAAAGAAACAGGCTGTTGAAATTTTGGAAAAAAAATCAGTTTTTATTTTGTAGCTTTGACATCCTTTTTTCGAATAAAATGAATGTTGGCGTAAAGTTTCCTATAACTATGATACATATTTTCCAAATATTAGTTATTTTCTACTTCTACTGGTTTTCTAGTTATGGACTCGTGAATTCATAAAACTAAACGAAATTAGCATAAAGAAAGCATATAAAGTTTTTCTTGAGTCATTTCAAGAATATTCCATCGTTTTAGAACATTATATTATTCTTCATCATTTCTCCTTAAACGCACCGTTTTCGAGATATTCTTCATTGAATGTTTTAAATGGAAAACTCCAGAAATTTCACTACTTTTATGGATCCGTCCCTGAGCGTTGGAATCTCGAATCAAGCTGTAAACCACGTTACCATGCCTTATTCTCGTCCGCCAACAATGTCATAGATAATTTATATGCGGGAGTGTATTAGCACATTGTGAAATCTTTAAACGCTTGTAACTTTTTACCTGAGCCGAATCTGGAAAAATGGTAAATGAACAAAGTGTTTCATTTGATGAGAGGAATCTTTGGTTAAAATTAATGCAGTGGTCAAAGACTCACCCTGAATAATAATTGAACATGCCAAATTTAGCGAACCTGACGAGCGTTGGACGAGTCTGGCAAGGCTTTCGGGGTGTTCCACATTAGCCAGATTATATTTGCTGCTGTTATTATAATATAAACTATTATCTGACAAATTTATGGGACAGCAAAATTAAGGGCAATGGTTTTGACAATTTTTTCCAATTTTACTTAGAATAACAAATCGAATAATTCTATCGGTGTTTGCTGACTGGGAAAATAAGTCGAAAATATTCACTGCCTGCTGGACTAATATGGTTTTTCGTGTTACATGCAAGAGACCCATTGCTATACCTCCTGTTAAAATAAAAGACTCGCCTTCAAAACACCATGTATAGACCTAAGGAACCTACCTATTGGATAATGCTCAGCCAAATCAGAGATTGTGTCATCGAACAACGAATTTGAAGCTTCTTCTTTATTGGCTATAAACTCGTCCACATTCTCTGGTAACATGTGCACCTTGTTCAGATCGAAGAGGTTGGAATCGTCTGTCCTGTCCTGATGGAAGGACATTGACATGGGATCGTCCTTTTGCACGAAATCATTCTGCTCCTGACTCAGCATCGAGTCGTTGAAGGAAGTGCCCAGCGTCAACTCGGACTCGTCTCCGAAGTTCGCCCTGGTGGACGAGGTTTCAGACTGATCCAGCAGTTTGGCGGGCGCGAATGGAGCCGCGTTAGGTCCGAAGTGGAATTCATCCAGTCTGCTATTTAACGCGTTGATGGCGTTCGTTTCGTTGTTCGAGATTTCCTGAAAACAGATCGGGGAATTTAGTCACATTGATGATTTAGTCGAATTGATGAAGCTATGATAGATAGATAGATCCGTACTTTATTGGAAACCAAAAGGCCATCGACCTAAGTCCTTCAGCCTGTTTTTTGTCTACAGATAATGGAGTGTTATATTACATAAGTGTACAAGTCTTGTTGTTCGGATGTGAATTGAAAGAGAGAGAAAAAAAAGAACTTATATACAGTCGAACTTGTATATAACAAATCCTCAAGGGGAATTAGAAAAGGTTCATTATAACCAAGAGGCCGTTATATCCGTGGCGTGAATGGAAAAAAACAATTATGTACTTATTTGAGTTAACTTTAATCGAGTAATAAATAAATGAACATGAGAGGATCTGAGCATTAAAATAATAAAAAGAAACAAAATGTATAACATGATCTGAATATACATATACAATATACGTATATGGAACATACATAAAAAGTTTTTCTATGAAAATTTCACTTAGAGCTGATTGAGATAATTCGTAATACTGCTTCGTATTTTACGCGATTCCAAAATGTTTCTCTGAATTTCACTTTGAATTAAGTGTATTGCTTGAAAGCATTAACTTCTTCGACTTTGATAATTTATATTCTCTGCAGAATCTCGTATTTTTGTTTTTAAACTTACTGATTTGCATTTGTCTTTTAGCGACAAATTACGCTCCGCCATCGTAATGAACAACCGAAACCCTAACATGTAGTAACAGGAATAAAACGGATTGATTTGTGGTGGGGTGACAGATCTGCGATAGTTCGTTATATCCGGTGGCATTATAATCAACTTCGGTCCTTCGATGGAAAAAATAGGCCGCTATAGACCACATTAGTTAGGTTAGGCGGGAAATTTGAATTACGATCCATCCGTGGATCCGAGCACTGAATTCCCCATGCATTTCTTATGGACCTAAAATTTACGCGAATTTCTCGCCTGTTTTTAGATACTTTGGCTGATTTCTTAAGGTTTATTTCGGTTGAAATATATTCTGTGAACCTTTCTCAAGTCTAGAATCAAGTTTTCATGACAAAATTGCATATTTCCAAAATAATTAATAAATATAAAAGTGTTCACCAAATTCGATTGACGTATGTCTTAGCTCACTCGAAATCAGTCAAAAATAATAACATAACCCTAAATCGGCCTTGTAATCACGCACAACAGAAGTCATCTACGACATACGGTAATTTTTCGAACTACACTGGTCTCAATTTTGATTTAAGAATTGAAGTAGATTTTAATGTGGAAATAACATGAAAACATGCACTAATGATGAAGGTACCCAGTACTTGATGTCTCTGTACTAACATTCTCTTTTAAATAGGGTGGTTTCATCTCAAAGTTGAATTTCCTTGTTAAAAAATTTGAATATGGATCTCCCGCCAAGATAATGATTCTAACCTAACTAATGTGGTCTATATTAGAGCGTTCGCAATAAGCGGGTACATTACAGCCGAACGTATTCATATGTAATAATATATATGGTTTCGACCGGGATTTTATATTTATTCGTTATAACCGAACGTTCGTTATAGCACGTATTCGTTATAAACGAGTTCTACTGTATATGAATAAATATTTTGTGTCGGATGTTGAAACCCTGGTTTCCTGCAAGCGTTCCCAGATAGTTTTGTGTGGTAGTTTTCTGGGTGGCCTTACTTCTGGGTTTCTGATTGTAACAAAATTTTCCAGCATTTCTGTGTTGTGATTTCGTAGTGAGAATTTACGGAACAGGTCTTGGATGGGTTGCTCGATTGGTGTAATCATGGTCAACTCGTATAGTAGAGTGTTCGGTGGGTTGTGCAGTGGATTGCTGGGGTGTCTCATTCTAGTTCTGGTTCTGAGGAAAGATATTTCGGCAATTTGGGGTTGTTTTACAGTAGTTTTGTTAGCTGTTGCGTTGATTCGATGACAGTATTCAATGAAGGTATGAAAATTTAGAATTGGTAGAATCCATATTCAGCTATTAGGAGTGATACATATCAAATTCCTCACTTCACAATAAGAAAGAAGACCTGCGGGAAGTTGTGGAGCGATGGTATGAGGGAGGATTAGCTGAAATGCTTGTGGCCGAGGAAATCCCACCCAATGATGAAATCCAATGATTCCAGGCCTTTTAATGTGGTCTGGCAGTCTGTTATAATGTAGATGTGCGCCCCCTTGAGGTTCCTTTTCAGACACCCTTGGGCACAAATATAGACAGCAAGTGTCTCTGGCTGTAAGATAGAGGGTTCATTTCCCAGGGGCACAGAGATCCCTCAGTTTCGGTCCATATACCCCAATACCTACCCTTTTTCTGATTTTGACCCATCCGTATACCAAATTAATGACTTTTTATCCAATTGATAACTAAGGTCCACTGCTCTCAGACAGTCCTTAAGATCTTGGAGACCTTGAAATTTGCAGGATTGATGTCGAAATGCACCTATTATGTTCGTTCATGGGTACTATATGTGGACTGCTTTTCATCTGTTAGCATACTTTTGAGGACCCAAACATGAACAAGCTCGAAAAGTTGACTGGATAATTTTCATTTTGATATATGTATAGGTAATAAAATTATTGAGTGATTTTTACATGATATTAACAGCATCAACTTAATAACATCTTAAAAATAGAGCTATTACAACTGTATTTCAGTGTGATGCGAAAATTGCGAATATTTGAAATATCAGCGTCAATTTCATAAAACCATTTGGAGCTCTCCGAGTCCGAAGTGTTTCCCCTGAATCACTCGAATCACCAAATCGAGGGCAGCAAATTCACTATTGACCAATGTGAACAAAGTTCGTAAAGACCAATTAATCAAAATGAAAGTTGTGGACCCAATACGGATCCCTGAAGGCACTCACCCTATGGCCGTTTTCGTGTGGTTTTTCTGTATTGTCCTGATCTAGATTGTTTAGGTCGAAAGCCGCTTCTATCTCGTGCGGCTTCTGCGAAATGTCCTTTTCGAAATCGCACATATCGGGAACGTTCAAGTCGACCTCCTTCGCAGGCGGCTTCTTAGGTGATCTGGAGAGTACCTGTTCTTCATCCAACAATCTGCCCAACGGTGACGCCACAGCGCGCGCAGGCGACGGGACGAACTCTGCCGCGTTCGGATTTAACTGGGACATTGCGTTTTCTATGTCGTCCTCCTCCTCCTCTTCAGCAACCTAAACAAATATTTTCTATTATCGACTAAGTTGAGAAACAAGCTCAAATTGACAGCTACAGGAACTCTTCCACAAACACAGCAGATTCTGTCACTCCTGTGTATTCATATCCTATTAGCTCAGCCACACTCTATGAGCTTCGCGCTGCTCATCGCTCTGACACTCGCGTAGCCTTAATATTGCCATATCTGGCCAAACCGCCAAACACTGCTCTACTCGCGTATTTAATCTCAACGCTCATCATTAGGTTGTTCGCGTGAGCAGCGCGATGGATGTTCGAAGTGCTTTCGAACTGTGGCAGCGTTCGCGCTATGCATACAGGGTTGAGCGTTAGTTTGGAATGAATTTCATACTGTTTTAATCAATAATTCAAACTCAAAACGTTGAAACCCGTCAATTGATTTTTGGGCGCATGTTCTAGGGGAACATCGTCCTATCATTTCGTCCAAATGTCTGTAATTTTCGAATTTCGAGCTGAAAATTGGCTAATAGACTAATTCGGACTCCCTGATCACGAATCCGGTGTCAGATTTTAGGGTGCCGTCCGGCCGTCCGGCCGGCCGGCCGGCCGTAGGCACGATAACAGGAGCACCGAAGGTCCTATCGACTTCAAACTTTCAGGGTAGGTTTCTGATCAAAATGCGACGGTTAAGTTCGTTAACGGGCAAAATCGGCCAGACGGTTTAGGAGTTATAGACATTTAAAATTTTGAGGTTATTTCCCTGATATTTCAGGAACTAAAGAAGATGTTGAATCGAAACTTTGTAGTCAGTTCGAGGATATAAACGCGCAACTTTTGGCAAAATTCTGTTATGATCGAAATGTTGGTAATTTTTAAAAAAATATTTCTTTTAATTTTTTCGAAAAAAAAATTTTTTTTTCGTGAACTATTCATCAGATTGCAACAAAAACTTGTACTAACGTCAATTGTAGTATTTTGCAACATTGTGCAAAATTTTGGCTCTATACGATTTCAATTTCTGGAGATATAAGACAAAATGTGTCAAATTTCCTGGGTCTCTCTCAGTATTTTCATCGATTATTCTATGAACTCTTTGAATTCCACCGAAAACAAATTCAAAGACATAAACATAAAGAATCAAGTCATAGTTTAGACGTCGAAAGAAGGACGATGTTGATCGACTTGAAAAGGTACCTATTTCAAGAAATGCAATAATGAAATGCTTAATTTTTTTTATGGTCACAGAAAATCGTCACAAAAATCTATTTACCTCATTTGACGGCTGTTTGTCAAATCAATTAATTCCAATGATTGATGTCAGATTTCCTACATACCAAGTTCAAACACATTTTATTATATGGAAAACACTTATTATGATCACGTTCTACAGGAATTGATACTAAATAGAAGCTAGATGAAGATTATTGTAATGGAAAATTTGTGTTCCAGAATAATATTAAGGTATTCAACATGATACTGCTTTTTTTCTTTACTGGTCAGTACGGGCCACAAGGAACATGCGCCCAAAAGCTCCTGTCCACAGGGCTTGAACCCATTTTTTTATTATCATTTTTAGGCGATAAAAGAAGTTCTCTAGAAGGACTACAATGGTAAATGGCTAAATGTTTGATTGGATACAATGCCATAAAAACGCCCAGACCTAGGATAACTAAAATGGCGAAATTACGTCAGCTCTAATAGCAATTCTGTATTCAAATACGGATGCACCCTCGAACGATTCTAATCGGTCAACGTAACAACGTCGATCAACGTTAACATTTTACCATCAGTTTACCATTCGTATTTACGAATGAGGAACGTTACAAATTATTAAGAAAGCGGTGGTGGTACCTTTGATAGCTTTTACTCCAATTTTAGGTCGTAACATTCGTTCCAACTGTGCGTGCTATAGTAGCTTAATTAGAGTCAAACATATTCACCATTGGATGTTCCTCTGCCAATACCGAAAATATCACAGCCATAATACCTTCAGTTAAGAGTTTACAGCGTCTGCGGAGGGTGCAACAAATTCTTAGTGGGAATTCCAATTGCTGAAGGAATGAAGGCTTATGAGGTTCTCTCATCTCATCCACATATCGTTAGACGTTCGAATTGATTAGGATTTTTATCGAGCAAACGACACCTACCCTCATAAGTTTTTGTAACTCATGCCATAAGGCTAACCGTCCATTGGAACCGTATTCGTCCGAGTATCAAGTCGGCCGAGTTGGACTTCCGATCTCTACTCGTCCACTGCAGCCGACTTACGCCTGACGGCTACGGAAGGAATAGGTTTATAACCTGAAGCTCATTAATGTGACGAATGTTAATCAATTCCATAGAGAAGATATATCAATTCACTAACAAAACGGTGTGGTACTGGAGAATTGATCTCTTACTGCCAAAGTAGAAGTTGGTAGTCCTACACCTCATTTGTCCTTTTCCCCACCTGATTCCAATTCGATGCTCCTGACCCTCTCCATGGATGATAACAACGCAAGTTAGTGGATTCGCAATTCTCAATTCGTGGTAATTTGTACGTTGATACCCTCTAGGTATGATAGCGGCAACAATAAAGAACATAACATAATCCCCCTGATAAAACTAAAGTCCTTTTATCACTGTATCCATATAAATGAAATGTTGATCAATTCCCACTACATTTTTATCCATATAAATGAAATGTTGATCAATTCCCACTACATTTTAGCACAACCGTCTTGAAAATCGTGATAAAATGGCAACAGGGTATGGAATCGTATGCCAGACGAACGTTTGGTATTGTATCATGATATTAGTGGTATAGGTAAACGGCATGAATTAGTGATACATATACCGCCGTATTCACAAAGCATTCAATCTCCGTTAAGTCCTAACTGAGGTCCTCATTTAAGGATAAATAAGAATCGAAACCTCAGTTTAAGTGAAAATTAACGTGAAACAGGCCTGTTTCAGCACCGTTACATACGTAAACTGAGTTTGCGATTCTTATTTAACCTTAACTGAGGACCTCAGTTAGGACTTAACGGAGATTGAATGCTTTGTGAATACGGCAGATAATGTTTAGTGATTAAACAGTGCGTAAATAGTGAATTTTCTTTTGGATTATTTCTACATGGGCGGCGAGTTCTGAGTTCATTTCAGTTCAGACTATAGACTGAACAAGATGGTTAGGAAATATTGTGTTCCCTCTCGCAACAGCAATTATAATTAAGTGCTGAAATATTTAACGGTAAAGACTACCCCACGACAAAATTTTTGTCCTACCCCTTATAGCGCAGTTTGTGAGAAACATTTCGAGGACATCGATGTAATGAAGGAAACTAAACATTTGCAGTCCGATGGAACAATCAAATTTTTATTATTGACACGTCCGATGTTAAGAGAAAGTGCCCTTACTATTTTTTTTTACAAATTTGCCAAAATACCTTTCAACACCAAGTCTAGAATGGATAAGATGGTGTCTAGATATTTGAGTGAAATAGAAGATTTCATTTCTTCCGATTTCATAAAATATTTTTATAATCTTTCTAATAATTGTTCAACAAAAATTGATACATCTGGATGGGAGATCAAGAATATCAAAGAATCTATTTATTTCTATACTCCAATCACTTTTATAAAGTCTCCCGGTTGGCCATGATTTAGGTCTAACACACTTTTGTTACTAAAACAAAGGCAGGTTGGCACTGCTGAAATATCGTCAATATTAAAACAATTCGCCACGACGTTGCCAATTTTTACTCTCGACATAATCATAACATAATCTTTCATCTTGGACAAGATATTACCACCCTTATCTTCAAATAACAAAGAACTCTTCGCTTTGAAATTGAAAAGACCGAAAGTAGTTTTGAAGAAGCAGAGACATCAGGAATATCAGGATATCAGGAAGTGCTATATAGAATCGAAATCTGCAATAGGAAAACTTCATTCTGTCTCAGGACATGTTGAACTCTCGAATGAAATTACTTAGTTTCCTATCACTATATTTTATTAAGGTATAAGAATGACTCGGGTTTCGTAGTACTACTACATTTTGAAACTGGTGTATTTCAAGTTGTGCAACAAGGAATTTAAATTTCTTCTGGAGAAAAGTGGGGAATTCCATAGGTACGTCTGTTCGTTTAGAAGTTCATCCCATAAGTGTATTTCATTGATAAGGGCAGAAAATGGAATTAAAATAAATAATGAATATTTCGACAATCTACAGAGGAACGGTCTGCCAATAGCCATCGATCCCGTTAATTTTACTTCTGCCCATATGCGTTCTATATTGGATTATATTTTGAATGATCAATTAGTTCTATCAAAATTTTCACACAGTTCAGATCAAAAAATAATTTTATGAGAATTGAATCTTCGTAGCATTGAATTGGAATTTTATTATTCAGAATTCACAGAAGCTCGTAGTTTTGGTATAAATTCGAAATTAATTCTGAATTCACTTTGTCCTGTTTTCGCCAATTTACTTTCGAACAATTTTGTAAAAAATACGAATAACAATGTTAATGTCGACCGAATGGAATCATTTGGGAGATAGCAGGAACTCACCAATAGTAAGAACCAAAAAATTAGTTGATCCTACACCTTTTCGTGGTTCTTGCTGAACAATGAATTGAATAACTACCTAGGTACCTATTTCAACTTGATCTCAATAATATTGTGCGGAATGAAATGTAGTTATCGAATTCATTGAACAAGTAGAGTCTCATATTGTTTATTATTCCGGGGATTTCAAACAAAAAACCTATTCAATTAATTCACTAGAGTTTTACATTCGAAATATACGATATTCCCCGCTACCGCATTGAAGAAATAGGCCTCCAAGAGACGATAAATTGCGGCGTAGTCAGACTGTATTCCAGGCTATCTCTATAGAGGGCTGTGGGTTAGTTCGACTACCGAAGTAAATAAAAGCATTCCCGCCCCTCCTTGGTGGTTTCCACGTCACCGAGTATATTTTACTAAGAACCACTACAACCGTTATACCCTTATTACACTATGCCTTTTTCGTGCCTATTTGTCAGCCTGACTGACTGCGCCTGAAATTTTGAAGGAATACGCATGCGCCCGGGACTATTTTGTAGACTGTTTCAAGCTTGAAAATAAATAGAACTGGTTCTATTTGTTCCCCTGAATAGTGGGGATTTCAAGCCTTTTTGCTGAAATGTCATGGCTACCAACAAAATATTTATCTGTCTCTCTTGACGTCTTAACATAACCTAGTTTTTTCTATCCTTTGAATCGTAGCCTTCGTAATTTCAATAATAAATTTATGTTTATTACTCTGAGGACGTAAAGTAACTAAACTTACGAAGGCCAGATAATCTGTGATGGCTATCCCCGAGTGATATGAACTATATGAAGTTTTCACCAGTAGCCTAGTATCGCAAAGCACATAATTATTAATTTCGTTTTTGGAGAAATGCTTGCTGGAATTACAGTGTATTTTTTCTGTATGTGAATTTGCACTCTATGTAGTAGCATATTAAAGGTTTCTTCAGACATTCTTAAAATACTATGGTATTGTTTTAAAAATATACGAACAAAACAAGAACTTGAGGTAAACATGTCAATTCCTTCAATGTTTGCAGCTCTGAAATGAATGCCTGAAACAAGCTCGAAAAAAGCGCGGTGTAATAGTGCCAGTCATTTGGGGGGAAATTCAACCAACAGCCATGAAAATAGGCGCAAATATAGACATAAAAAAGGCATAGTCTAATAGGGGTAATACCCACGTAATTACAACATTGGGTAGAAAAGAGTGAAAAGACAATCGGCAATTCTCACCTGTGAGCTCAGTTGCGATGGTTTGGCGTTCTCTTTGTTTGCCTCTTCACCCCTGACGTAGTTCCACTCTTCTTCGTCCTCCTCTGAATCGCTGTCTGCCCCGGCATCAATTAGCTGAGACACATTATGGACTGCAAACAACAAGGGGATTTATTGTTTAGAATTTCACGAGTTAAGGGATATTCGAGGTACTGGAGATACGGTTTCAAAAGAGGAATTTATTGAAGCTGACGCGGTTCCCAGATAACCCGGGGAAGAACGGGATACAGAAAAGCCTTTAAAAGCGACATGACAAAGCAAATAGAGCGGCCGAACGCAAAGCCGAATACGTACTTTTGAATGCGACGGCGCTTATACAAAAATAAACATGGTTTTAAAAATCTAACATCAACGATACTTCGAGATTTCCAACAGAATTTGTCATTACAGTAGAGTTAATTATAGAGTTAATAGCAAATCAATTGTTCGATAGAAACGACAGTTCAAGTAGCGTCCCTGAATTATCATATTATTATAATTATTATTACTGGGTATTAGAGGAAACGTAACCATTTTTGGCGCTCTTGTTCCTCGGAACAGAGTGCTTATCAGTTTGCCCAAATGTCTGTAATTTTCGAATTTTTGGCTGAAAATGTTCTTAAACGATTTGGTTCGACTCACTGATCAAGAATCCGTGGTGAAATTGATTCTGTTCGGCCGTCCGTTAAGACGATAACTCTCGAACGGAATGAGCTAGATAGTTGAAATTTTCAGAGTAGGTTTGGGAGATAAATATCTCGGTTAAGTTCGTTATTGGGCAAAATCGGAAAATTTCGGAGTAACGATAAAAAAAAAAATTTCTACATTATAAATTTCGAATTCAATATTTTTTAAGATGCAGTTTCCATTAGAATCCATTGATATCATTTTAAACTCTAACAAGCTAATACTTTCGGAGATATGATTTTTCAAAATTTCACTAATACCTCATACTTCTATGTTTTCACAGAATGCGAATTCAATCTATCTGTGTTCACTGTTCATTATTGAAAGGTTTTTTTTGGGTTTTCTCTCCCAAACTCTGAAAAATATCTATAAAATAATGAGTATACCTCCCACAGTATCCTTTAATGATTACTTATTCACTGTTCATACATGTAATTTTATCTACCTATGACAGACATGTGAAATGTATTTCTGTTCTAACAAACAAAGTATTATTGAATGCAAAATGACCAATTATAGGATATTCTAATTACCCCTACCCGATATGCCCTTGGATAATAATCCATATGATGATGCAAATATGTAATGTGGTAAGTTTATCAAATTGGGTTCAGAATATCCCCAACTAGCAAAAATAATGTTATAAAGGTTGTAAAAACTGCTATACAGCATATCTTATAGAAACGTGAAAATCTTATACAGTGGATATAAACCATTATACAATGTCTTTACAACCAAAAAGGGCCCCACTTTACACAACTGTTCAGTTCTTTTAGGACATCCTTTAGTAAACTACACAACCGTTATAGGATGACTATATAACTGTCCTATAAGTATGTCTTCAAGATTACTTATACAATGTATTTGCGAACTGCTATAAAACTATTGTATAGCAGTACTCCTATTCTGCGGTTTAAGAGTATTTAACGGCCACATATAGAACTACTAAGAAAGTATTTTATAATGCAGACAGAATAGCTCATACAATAATTTTGTTCTCTACCGTTGAAATTCGGAATAGAATTATCACAAGAATATATTATTAGGTGTAAACGTTCGCGTTGTGTCATGACAGAGGAGTAAGATCCAATATCAGGCATTATTATGGCGGTGGGTGATGGAGATGGGACCTGTTCTTAATCATATTGAAGGCCTATATCGCCACTGTGGGGGCCAAATTTATTTGCGCAGCTAACTTTTCTGACAATATATATATATATTGTTGGTAAAATATTAAAGCGCCTCAGTTTAGCGTACATTTTATTGGCATTGAAAAATAAAAAATAATGTATTATTTGTTGAATTTTCAACTTAAAACAAAGTATGTATTGTGGCTTTTGTAAAAGCGGAAAAAATCACATATTTCCTTAAAAAATCCATTTTTATTTCACCCTTTTTCGTTTCTATATAATTTTTTTCACAATGGCGGCGGTTTCTGAACAGCCGAACGTTTAATAAATATGGCGTATATGGTAGAATACAAATTAGATACCTTATACAATGATTCTGTTTTCTTCTGAGCTGTATACGATATTAAAGTTTTATTATGTTGTTTAATGCAGCACCATAAAATTGTTTTTAACAGTCTCAGGAATCATGGTGCAGTTTTATTCTTGACCACTTTCAACTGTTGCCAGATTTTGTTTATTACAGAAATAATAGGTAGATATTTATATAAAGGATCAGGATTGGACCACGGGTATAGTGAGTGGTCCAACACATTGTGTGCAAAAAGTACACGTCGATGTTTTGCATGAAGTGTAGGCTACACAAGATTTTTTTTGTGCTAATTATTCAGTTATTATTTAAAAAAAGTTGTTTTCTTAGTAAAAATAAAGGAATCTATCGCAATATTGTGTTTGTTCATATGACTAAACTCTCTTCAGCACAAGTTTACTGTTAAAATTTACAATGAACCCTTATGACAATCCGTGTCAAATATATATGACTTTTCATGATTGAATTGCAAAACATAGGTGCTTTTAGAACATCTTGAACTACAAGATGTATCATAATAAAATGAAAAGTCTACCTATTTATTGCTACTGATTTTATGTATGTCGGAATAACTACTAACTGCCAAGATAGCAACACTGTACGTTAGATTTCCGTGTAATCCTTTAGCACGTTGGCAAACTACATAATAGAACAGAAGTATCGCTTAACATGCGTTCGGTACGACATTAAACAATCATTTAGTTGTATTGTGTTTCGAATAATTTCTTTATACAGATTCTTTCCAAGCGTGAACTAACCTCAAATTATTGGATTTATTTATACCGGTATTCATATATTTGAAATATGTTCAAGATAGTAGAAACCGAGGAAAATAATGGAAAAGAGTTGACGATTGTTCCCACAAACTGGAACGAATTAGCACTCTTTTTCATTTGTTTCCACTCAGATATTGCCGAATTCATTTTGAACCCGAAAACTGCTAGAAAACCCGCGTAATTTTTCTATTACTATTGGGTTATGTTTATATGTTTGTAGGTATATGTAGATGATTTTATAACGCAGAACATGAGATAAATTTATTCCTGGAACCACATTTTTATTCTATAAGCTCTTCATAAGAGAGAAAACTGTTTTAGTTATAAGATGATTATAAAATACATAGTTTTATATCTATTGTGTAGTGTTCAACTTCTGCGTAAAGCAACAATCTTAATACTTCTCTTAAAGAACTCTAATGCAACTGTTTATACAGCTTCCTTTATAACCATCTTTTAACGTCGCTATTATAAGTAATACAATAGGTATGCAACCGTATTCTAATCTGTATAACACTGTTTTAAAATTATTTCATAGGAATTTTATAGTACGTTATGCGACTGTTATAAAATTTGTCGTATTATATGAGTTGTAAGAACTTCTATACAACAGCATTATAGAAATCCATCTATTTTATGACCAAATTGTCGTATTGAGACGCATTCAAAAATAATGTTATCCTTTCAAGCGGCCCTATACGATAGTTATGAAACCATTTCGTTCTTTTAGGGGTCTATTTTGCTAGTTGGGTCTTCAGTGAAAACAAAACTGGAAATTTGGCTAAGTTTCAATAATTGATATATGTAATATAATTTTCAGAGGAGATTTGAGGAATGAATATTTCGGATAAGTTCGTAATTTAATTTTAATTTAGTTTCTTTTATGATGCAGTTCTATTATAAGAATCCATTGATATAATTCCCAACTTTTATAAACCAATAATTTCGGAGATGAATTGTCAAAGTTTGAACAAGAGCGCCAAAGCTCTTGTCTACAGGGCTTTCCCCCTTTCGTGATTGATCGAACGACATTAATTCGATCAAAAATAATTCTAGAAACTGACAAGCATTTTTCTCGGCTAATTCAATCAGAGCAACGTTTCAAGTTGAAACAAACAATCAAGAATCGTATACGATTCTCCAACAATTCTTGGAGCCTGCAATATCCAATCAAGTACAATAATTCAGAGAATAAAGTTTACGTCCGCGAAACGATTGTGTGATATTATTCTCTTCGAATACCTAACGTTTTGAATAAAACAGATAAAGAGCATATTTCTTTCGAATATTGAATTCGTTCTGTATAAGTAAATACACTTATAAAGCCTGTACACCCACAGGCGTTTTCCATTTCACCGCAATTTCTAAAGTTCAATGCCAAGAATTTTATCAATGAGTTATTATTAGCCGGTCGATATTTGTAAACATTCGAATGGGGTCCACGTCCAGTGCGAATCCATATATTCATCGAGTGATACCGATAGTATCATCACCGACGACGTGTGTGAAGAACAACCATATTATTATAGAGAATGAGCTGTTTTCCTTAGGAAACATGTGACTGAGTTATACCATGATATCGGATGAACCATCAAAATATCGGGGTTTCCAATAGATAAACCATGTTAGTTAGGTAAGGCGGGAAATTACGCGAATCCCTCGCCTGTTTTTAGATGCTTTGGCAAATTTTTTAAGATTTATTTCTGTTGAAACAGATTCAGTGAACCTTTCTCAACAAGTTAGAATCAAGTGTAACAAAATTATTATGTAATTTTCAAAATAATTAATGAATATTAAAGTGTTGAGCAAACTCGATGGACGTTTGTCTTACACCACTCGAAATGAGACACAAATCATAGAATGAAGGAAGTAGGGTACACTGGTACAGCCGATTTCGCAGGGAAAAGGATTAGAAAAGTCGGCCATTTTGCAGAACCAATTTTTATTGGTACATTATCGCTGTGTTATATTTGGAGATTTGTAGGTGTGTAACTTTATGGTGCATTGTGATTTAAACATATATTAGTTATCTATAATAGTGTTAGGAAGGATATTAATTAGTTTTTAGTGTTTAAATAGTTTTAAAAATTACACTACGTTCTCCTTATTATTCTTCACTCAATGGCCAAAAATATTAACATAACCCTAAATCGGACAAGTAATGGCGCACAACAGAAGTCATCTATGACATCATCTACGGAAATCGTTCGAACTAAAATGATTTAAATTTTGATATAAGGATAAATAGAAGTAGATTTTAATGTGGATTGGACATGAAAATACGCGCTAATGATGAAGGCACCCAATATTTGATGTGTCTGTACTATCATTCACTTTTAAATAGCGTGGATTCAAGTTGAACCTCCATAAGACTCCCATATTAAACAGTTTGAATATGGATTTCCCGCCAAGAGAATGATCCTAACCTAACTAATGTGGTCTATAGGGAAAATATTTTGTTTTAATGGGAACGCACCTCAAAACGCACTCTAGTACATTTTTCGTGATCTGATATATTAGTAAACAACGAAGAAGAAAGCTTTTAACACCTCTGTGTTTATGTTTATACGCTTCCTCACGAGCTTATTGGTGATTACGGATTACTTCGTTATTTGTGTAGACCTCTATGGTCCCAGTAGGGAAAAGAAAAAAAAAAATTGGAAATAAAGTATATGAAGACATGTGATGTTGGCTGCAAACATTGACTGTAGGAGTGTGATGCGCCTACTCCAATTTATGGTCGTAATCGTTCAATTGAACGAACCACTGTATTTTGGGAAGAATTGAGGCTGGTTTATGCTGGCTGGTTACTTTAAGTTATCCCTTAACTTAAAAATTGAAACATAGATTTCTAGGAATATTGTTTATACTGAGACTAAAGAATCCTTCTACTTATTAATAATAATAATAATTAATAAGTTAACGGATTCTTTAGTCTGATTATAAGCCATAATACTAATATATGTCTATATATTATAATATAGGATTATGTTAGAGTTACCAGCCAGCATAAACCAACCTTTAGAGTTTCGAGGTATAGAAGAGACCCACCATCTCATTTTAAATAAGGGTCTTCCGGGAATTTAAAAATTGACAAATACACAATTTGCATGTTCAATTTAGATTCTGTTACTCAACATCGGCGAGGCATCGTAATAAATAAAAATAAATATCCAACACCCTAAAAAGTCATTTGTACTCGTTCAACACAATATACCGTAAACACATTAAAACAGGAAGGAAATGTATAACCTATAACTTCCTGATATCTCTCTGACATTGTTGTGAAATTGCATGTACAATGCTTGTTTTTAAGAAGGCTGTGCGAAATATTCACTATCGGATCTTTATGCAATAACGAGACAATGCACCTCCCGAAATTACGAAAATATCGCAACGTTTCAGTTGAAAATCAACCAAATTAGACGATTCCCCGGGTCGTTCAAGTCCAAAACAATATGTTAGATCATTTGACTTGATAAGATTCTTAGATATATTAACTTGTTGGCAAGGTGAATCCGCGACCACAAGACCTCAGGAGGAAATTTGCACATAATTAGCTGATTGTAATCTCAAGTATATAAAATTACTGTTCTCAATTACATTCTATACAATTAAATACTTGGAGCTGGCAGATAACCGGTTAAAATAGATACAACATATTCAACTAGATTCTAGATCGAAAAAGGAGTCTTGAATATTTAGAGTACAGCTTTTTCTTCATTCTAATAACCTCACAAAACATGTATACATTCAGAAAAATCAAATAAATTGGTGAGAACTAGATTTTACCGTAGACTGACCCGTGCGGAACTTCCAGGGGAAGGGATACTTTTCATCAATATTGAAATAATATTTTTCAACCCGTCAGGGCACCAATCTGATATATTCGTATTAACGACTGCCCAATTTGATAGTTTTGTATTCAAATACAACAGCATTTCAAAGCTTATATCCTACATTCATTCATATAGGATAAATTACTGTAACAACTTATATACATACAGGGTTAGTCTTCAAGTTTTACATTAATTTTAACCAAAGATTCCTATCATAATAAAACTCTTTTATTTTCAATTACCATTTTTCCAAATTCAGCACAGGAAAAAAAACAGGCTTTTGAAATGAAAAAAAATATCAGTTTGTCTTTTCTAGACTTGACATAGTCATTCAGAATTAAATTAACTTTGGTGGGAAGTTTTTTAAAACTATGAGACATATTCTCCAATTAACAATGTTTTCCTACTTTCAATGGTTTGTGGTTATAGATTCGTCAGTTCATAAAAATATTAGAAATAAGCAAACAGAGAGCTGATAAAGTTTATAATAAGTTATTATAAGAAACTACAATCATATCAGAAAACTAAATTAGTCTGCATAATTTCCCCTAAAACGTACCGTTTTCGAGATATTCCTCATTGAATGATAAAAATTCCAGAAATTTCACAACATTCATGAATCCGGCCCTGAACCAGATTCCTCGAATAAAGGTCAAAGCCACGTTGCCATGGGTCATAATTTATCCTCACAACACAGACACAGGAAATCGTCGAACCTCCATAGACAAAAAGACTTAATAATGAATCTCAAAGTTTGACCACCTCTTGGTCGTCCATTGGGTAAAGGTAGAGCTAGTATCCTCATGTCATAATATAATTTTGGTGCACTTGAATCATAGACAAGAAATTATATTATTTATATACCTATATTAGTTATATCATCTTAAAAAGGGAAAAGTTAATATTAACTTAACATTGTATTATTTTCAAATTTTAATTTCTTCATGAATTTTTAGTTTTAGTTTCAAATTTCAGCTTATTTGTGAATCGTGGAAATTCACCTGCAATTCAAACAACTTGAATTGTAGGTTATTTATCTTTTTGGAAATAGATTAATAGGATTGTTATAATTCTGTATTATTCAATGAAATTTTCGCGCTATTTACCACCAATAGTGAATGAAACTTAACCATATAATCAATATATTTATGTTTATACTGCTTTGACTCTGCACAATCATTCCAAGGATTTCACTCAGTATGGAACATAATTTCATCTTATAACACATTATTCAATTAATAATTGTCAACAGTTATAACTCACGTCACTTATAATCAATTTATTCCTACTATTATTATTCCTACAAAACATTTGTTCATCTTTGCGATTGATTCGATGAGATGGTTCTTTTACCCATTTTGACATATTCAGACTGATGATCTTACACGAAATACAAATCTACTTTCAATTATTTAATCCTAATATAGTGTACAAACCTCTTGATATATCATTGTATTCATTTATAAATTTGAAGATAATAAGGACGACATAATTATATTAGTTTTCTGAAACAAATTCATTGAATTTCAACCATCAGATGATGCAGATTTGGTCAATATACAATACAGGTTACATTGAGAGTAACTATGCAACAGGTAGAGACTAAAGAAGGTGCAGGAATGTATCAGCACATTCTGAAATCATTAAACGCTTGTAACTTTTTACCTGAGCCAAATCTGCAAAAATGCTAACTGAATTCTACGTAGACTGAAAATTCCGTCCGAATGATAAACATTTATCGCTATCGCTGCACATAATATTATGTAATGCAAAACATTCATCGCAATAGATCAAATCTCAAAATTAGTCAAGACCATAATTTCTCATTATCTATGATCGCCAGTATATCTGACATCCACGGAACCTTCATACACGTAAACACCATAGAAAAATTGCATGAGTCAGGCCACCGTTCGCACATTAAAATTCCCCTAAACCAGTATCATTCGTTGCAACGCAAAAATCGATTACTGCTTTCTTTTGACTTTCCCAATGCACCGAGGGTTACCTAACAGAGAAAAAATGAGGAAATCTGCAACTTGCAACCAGATGATCGGTTGACATCAATAAAACCGGCGAATCCGGTTGTCGTGTGTCGTAAGCTCGATTTTTTGCCGGCGCTGCTGGCGCGGACGCGACACAAAGGTCTCTCGCAATCACGCCGTTCATGGGAGATCAAGTGAGTCATCACATTAATTATTCGCGGTTACCCGGCATTTTCTACTTATTCATAGTTAAACAGCCCGATGTTTATACTATATATAGATTTGTGTTTGCATTATCGCCTTTCAACTATCTATTGCGGTGATGTAAGGTCGAAAATGATCTTATGCGTGGTTTGTCGCCTTCGATGTCGCGGATACCTGACAAATATCGAATCATGGAAGTTTCGGAACATTCCTCATATTTATTTTCTGTCAAATATTAAGCAGTATATTATTACATTCATTTGAGCAATCGCCCGGTATAAGGTTGCCGTTTTCCGGTTTTCCGCGGATTTTTCCTAGTTTAAAGGGTGCCCGTATTGAAAACACGAACAATTAGTTTGAAAAATGTTCTCTTGATTGCTACATGGATATCAAAACGTACATTGAAGAATAGATTGAGCAGTGAAAACAATTTGAAAAATTTGAGTGAATGTTTTTGCCAAATATTAATAACAAAACTAAATGAACAGTTATCTATTTTTAAAAGACAAGAACATAAATATTCATGACACAAAATTGATGGACGAGTGGATGAATTTAAAAACTTTCTACCAACCCTAAGTGAACAAGATAAGCTTTTAAATTTAAATTAACTTTGGATCCAATTTTTTTAAAAATCAAATGCAAATTTATATTCGGAATTATTGAAAATTAAGCAGTATTTTCTTTGAATTCTGGCTCATAATGCCGTGAGACAGTGGCGAGTGCTTTGGAGAGAATTTTCTCGTTAATTACACAATAATTAACAAAAGAAAAAAATTACTAAACATAAAAACAGTCTCAGTAATTGAAATTTTGCACGCTAGGTTGCCCATATAGACGAGCCGGTCCTGCCCAGAACACACGAGATAACTGAGGAGGAAATTTTGGAAATGGTCAAGCAGGAGCCGTAACGAAGAGTTTGGATGCCGCTAGCAAAATTAACAATAGGTAAATGAAAAGTTGAATGATTATATTATACTACGTTATTTTACTACTTTTATATTTGTATTTTTGGCAGAACGCTCTATTTTGATGATTACTATCTCCTACACGGGAGTAAGCAGATTCAAATACATCATGGGTCGGATGTGTGTTTCCTAAGTTTGCTGATTTGCCATGGTATATAGGGTGAGTCTTTGATCACTGCATTAATTTTAACCAAAGATTCTCCTCATCAAATGAAACACTTTTTTCATTTAACATTTTTCCAAATTCAGCTCAGGTAAAAAGATATATGAAATTTTGAAAAAAAAATCAGTTTTATTTTGTAGCTTTGACATCCTTTTTTCGAATAAAATGAATGTTGGCGTAAAGTTGCCTATAACTATGATACATATTTTCCAAATATTAGTTATTTTCTACTTCTACTGGTTTTCTAGTTATGGACTCGTGGATTCATAAAACTAAACGAAATTAGCATAAAGAAAGCATATAAAGTGTTTTTTGAGTCATTTCAAGAATATTCCATCGTTTTAGAACATTATATTATTCTTCATTTCTCCTTAAACGCACCGTTTTCGAGATATTCTTCATTGAATGTTTTAAAATGGAAAACTCCAGAAATTTCACTACTATTATGGATCCGTCCCTGAGCGTTGATATCCCGAATCAAGCTGTAAACCACGTTACCAAGCCCTATTCTCGTCCGCCAACAATGTTATAGATAATTTATATGCGGGAGTGGATTAGCACATTGTGAAATCTTTAAACGCTTGTAACTTTTTACCTGAGCCGAATCTGGAAAAATGGTAAATGAAAAAAGTGTTTCATTTGATGAGAGGAATCTTTGGTTAAAATTAATGCAGTGGTCAAAGACTCACCCTGTATATTGCCGGGTAATGAACACAGCATGTAAGCCCATTCGAGGTAATTAATTCATCGAGTTCATAGAAAATTCAGTGGAAATACAATTCAGTTCGCTTTTAAATAAATAACGATTCAAAATCCCTAGATAGGTTTTTCCGCGAAACTCGAGTCGATTCAGGGACGACGAAACATCTGTCGCGAATAGAAACTGGGGTTATTTTGGTCGTAAACGCTACTGCATAGCTCTTGCAACATTAAAAGTTAATGGCCTACAACTAACTGCGAACCTTCTAGCACAATAGCACCGGGAAATTCGACTGAATTAACATCCAATGACAAAATATCGCAGATAATAAAAACGATTCCGTTCCACCCGAACAATAATTCTATGACTTTCAATTGCGCGTTTTCTGATATAAAACTGTCTAGATGGCAATTTAATGGTTACAGGAATATCGAAACTACGTAATTTTGGAACTGCTGTAGATATAACATGTTTTATATTCATTCACACAATGAGCAATTTGGCCAAAGTTGCACGAGCTACTTAATTCAGAAAAATATTATGTTTTACTCCAGACAATTTAAATTACAAATTTTCCATAACATGGTACCAAAACAAAGTCATGATGGACTCTATGTTCTCGCGGACAACTGCCGCCAACCGAGAATATTAGGAATAATTATTCATGAGCTAATTCCGAAAGGGTTAACGACTGGCGTCTGTCTCCAAGGACCCCAGATCCTTCGCGAATTTGAATATTATTAACTTCGCAATGGCAGCTCCACTATCTCATTAACTACAATATCCTTATTCATTGAAGTAATTCACCTCATATAATATCACACAGAACATTGCATCAAGTTTTAAGCTCCGAGGAACACAGAGCATCCGTCTTATATAACGTGCGTTCAAAAAAAATCGTGGTCAAGTAGGCTGTGGAATTTTGGACGTCAATATTCTGCGTCTGAACGTAGTTCAGACATTGAAAGTTTTAAAATTCCAGAGCCTACTTCACCACGAATTTTTTTGAACGCACGTGAGTTTGGGAGATTGCGAATTCGATAGAATCACAGGACTATATTGTAAGATCGCGAAATTAAGACGTAATACTATTAAGGCCGATTCATATTATACGTCCCGCTCGGCTCAGCTCAGCCACGGCAAAATATTTTTCAATAAGATTTAAATGTACTAATTCACATAATCCGTCTACGAACTTAGCGAAAAACCCATTGAAAAATAGTTTGGCGTGACTGAGCTGAGCCGAGCGGGAAGTATAATATGAATCGGCCTTTAATCGTTCATCTTGAAAATGTCTGTAATTTTCAAATTTTTTGCCGAAAATCGTCTCAAAAGATTAGGTTCGACAAACTGCTGAAGAATTCCGAGGATTAATTCAATTCTGTCCTGCCGGCTATCCTTTGCCACGATAACTTCTGAGCATAAAGAGATATCGACTTGCAATTTTCAGGTTATGTTGCGCAATCGAGTGCGACGGTTAAGTTCGTTAATGGGCCAAACGGTTCCGGCGTTACACCCATCAGTGCGGCATCAATCAGATGCCACCTAAACGTCGCACCAACCTTCATATCGCCATTATACAATCGAGTGCCTGATTTCAGCTCGATCGGATTTGTATTTTAGCAAATATTGTGAAAATAAAATTTCGAACTGGTTTCCATTTCTTCTTCTTCTTAGGCACGTGGCTTGAAAGTACAAATTATACATTTTTCAGAGCCCATTCTTAGTTGTGAGACCAACAACGATCACGTTTAACAATTACTTCATTACCTAAAACAAAAGAATGAAGAATGCTGAATAAAAGAGTCGAATAGAATGAGGTTAATTCTGCAAATGATATTCAATAACCTGAATTGTCATACACAAGTGAGTAATATTTTAATTTAACAAAAAATTGCAGTCTTGGGTGAGTTTATTACCTGGATAGGTGAACGCCTTGGTTATGAATTCGAAAAATCGCGCCAAAGCAGACTGACCTCACGTCAGTGCTTTCCCATCTTTTTGGCGCGCTATTCGGATGAACAGCGTGCAGCGTGCCTACCAATTCGTCCAGAAGTCAGTAATTTTCGAATTTTTGGCCGAGAATGGTCTCAAACGATTAGTTTCGACTAACCCATGAAGAATCCGAGGTCAAACTTGATTATGTTCGGCCGTCAGCACGATTACGCTCAAACGCAATGAGTTAGAGAGTTGTTGACATTTTCATAAAATCCACAGAGAGGTTTCAGAAATTTTGTTTTCCTAATAACTCGAAAAATACTGATCTCATCGAATTAAAGCGCGGTAGTTAGTTGAAATGTACCGACAAGAGGACAAAATTTTGTCAGAATCGCATGACCGGAAAAATTTTAAAAAATATATACAAAAAAATGTTATATATCTGAAACTATCCGTCGCATATCGTTGAAATTCTGCGAGAGCCTTCAAAACCTTATTTTACAGTGAAGTTCTAGATTTGAACTCGATCGGATCTATATTGTTGAAGATATTGCCGAAATATCGAAATATTACAACGAACCTTATGTACTGGTCCACTGGATTACACTCGACAAAATAAATTGTCAAAAGTTTAATATTTGACGTGCCTGGAGAGAATTTAATCATGTGATCGGATCTGCCGAAGTCGATACTTCTACAATAACTTTCGTTCAATACCTAGTGAGAATTGGATATGTACCTTATTTTACTGCCAAGTTCTCGATTTAAATTTAATGGAATAATATATAACATGATATTTTTCTGAAATTAGAAAATAAGGTATCAAAGGTCAGTAGTAACAATAATCAAATTGCACGGTTTCATCATAATTAACTTCTTCTGTATCCTAGTGGTACCGGTGTCGATTCCCATGGCCGAAATTATTGATATTTTTTTCCAATTCTATCGAAAAAATAACTTTGAGAAACGGATTTGGGCCGGCATTAAGTCGATATTAAATAAAATTACGTGAGTACTTTCGTATATGATTGGATAATAAATGACTGCTTCACAGGGCGATAAAATGTAAATTCTTAGTTCCTCATGGCACAACCGTACGATTCGGAATGAACTATTGAAAATAAACCGCCCCATATACAGGTGTTTCTTATCTCATGGACAATTGTACCATTTTACCCTTGAACTCATTTGTTTCCTTACGCCGCCACAAACAAAGCACTTTATATTTTCACCCAGCAGTGAATGTATGTATCTGAACAAAAACCTTACGCCGCCACAAACACAGTACTGTTTATTTCGGACCCAATAGTTTGAGACCATTCTCGGCCAAAAATGGACGCTTGAGTTTACAGTCGGATTTATATTCTTGGAAAACAGCACGTCGAAGCTCCTGGCCAAAGTACTGTTTCAACTTGTTCACCGAGAATATTGAATAGCAGGCGCCATAGTTGATATAACGCCATCCACTTGTCAAGAATCGGTAAGAAAGGAGCTTTCGCGTTTGCGTTTCAACTAGAAGGTGCCAATTAAAATGCCGGCTACTAGACGGTTAATTGACTTAATTCGGTCACGCGTATTAACCTGACCTGTTCATCAAAATGGAAATGAGAGACCACGGTCGCTGACTCCGATCTAAGTCTAGGCGGGATGCTTAATCATGAAGTTAGAAGGGAATAGTGCACCTGTAAATAAGTTAATTGATGCTATTTCTGGTAAAGTCATGCTTTGATTTGATATTTCCATATAATTTGTAATCGAACAGCGAACATTTTTCATTTGAGGTTTTGTGCGTTGATTGAATATTTCGTTAAATTCAAGCAACGAAAATGATCTCTGTGAATACTAAAGAGACATTTATTAATTGGTTAAGGAAGAATACCGCCCGGTATACTGAGGGGTGAAAATTGAACAACTTACACATAAAGTGTGTTTTTTTAGCTGCATGATTAATTAAGTTTCGATAGTTGTTGTCTATGGTTTGAACGTTGAAAATGTCAGACTGTGTTGACATTTCTGTTCAGTAAGGTTTGTCAATTCATCATGAATCGTTTAACGCCAGAACAACGCTTCCAAATTGTGGAAATTTACTTTGAAAAAATAAATCTGTTCGAGAAGTTCATAGAGCACCTCGTCTATTTTACGGTCAACATAATCCACCTAGTGAGCAAGCAATTCGTGCAGTTATTGATCGTTTTCGCACTGAGTTTACTCTTCTCGATTCAAAACCATCAACTAGACAAAGAAATGTGCGTACCGATGATAATATTGCTGCTGTAGGCCGAAGTGTTGTAGAAGACGCCGAAATGTCGATAAGTCGCCGTTCTCAACTTGTTGGCATTTGTCCTTCGACTACGTGGCAAATTTTACGTAAGAATCTTGGCTTAGGTGTCATTGGATTACGCCGACAAACCAGCAACTCGTGAAGCATTGGAGGCCAATATTCAAGCCACCGCTGACGCTATACGGCCAGATTTATTGAAAATAGTAGTGAAAAATTGGTCTGATCGAATGGACTATGTAACACGTACCGGTTTCATGGTCGTTACCAATAATCAGCCTAAGTTAGTCACTGAATGACAAACGAAGGAGCTCTAGAAAACTTAAGCCCTATTGTAGCGAACTGATGGAAAGAAAATCTAACCAACGCCACCTAGGGAAATCCTTATGCTAACCTTCTGTGATGCGGAAACATTGAGCGATTTCAGTGAAGTTCATTCTTTCGTCTTTTGTTGAAAGACACTTTCCAGTTTGATCACGAGGGAATGAATATTCGTTGATGGTTAAAATCGACTCCACCGTGTGTCTTTTACTTATTAGCAATTAGCTAAGTTCACCATATTCTATTTTAAACTGAAATATCTCAATTTTTCCCAATAGCACATCCCTATTTTCTTTAAACGTATCGATAAAAATTTAATTTGAACCATTATTCCATATGGCTAGATATCATTAACCATTTCTAAGAAAATGTAGGTTCATCTGAAATTACCAGATTAATCCGGTCACTGTCAAAATGGAAAATCGTTGTTTTCGCTATTCGAATGTTGTTTTAATTATTTGTTGGAAAATCTATCGCCATCTTAAATTAAAAAAAAGCACCCACCAAAATAAATGGCTTTTTAATACCAGTCGGCTAAAGATACGAAGAACAGAGGGACTAACCTTTGTATAAGGCCCAGCAAATGATAAATGCAATTTAAAAATAGTCCTCCAGAGGAGCGCGAGGCTCAAATCCAAAATAAAAATGTCAATGTCGCCAACACAAACAGACTTGGGACGCATCGAATTCTGTTTCGAACGAGCTCGATACTGTAATCAATCCATGTAATAAAAAAACCTTAAGCACCTTTGTTCAAGAGAAAGTGTTTTAAACTGTTAATTTTTTATTTTTCTCCACTCTGACTTGCTTTCTATTTTTTAAAATTTTAATGCTACTGATTGCTGAAAGTAATAATTTTTACATGTTGGTTTAATTTTGACTGGAATCTTACAGTAACCCAGCTCCCCGTTCATTTCATCGGCAGTTCTCTGCACGCCTGCACCTTTTTCCGCCTTGATTTTTGTTGTTCTAGGGAACAACGTGTTTTTGTACGAATTTCTGTAATTTTTGAATTTTTTGCCCAAAAGAGTCTCAAACGATTAGGTTCGACCCACTGATAAAGAATTCGAGGTCAAATTCGATTCAGCCCGGCCGGCCGACCGTTGTCACGATAACTTTCGAACGGAAAGAGATGGCGACTTGAAATTTTCAGCTTAGGTTGCGCATCCGAATGCGACAGTTAAGTTCGTTAATGATGGACATACTCGGCCAAACTGTTTCGGAGTTATACCCATCAGAACTATTGTGATTATTTCCTCAATTACTCACAAAATACAAATCCGATCCAATTTAAACTTGGTAACTGTTTGTAGAATGCCGACGCAATTTTTGAGGATCGTATCGCTAGAAAGAAAAATAACAAATGTGGGAAAATCCTGTGGACAGGAGCTTTAGCGCTCTTGTTCAAACTTTGACAAATCATATCTCCGAATGAATTGGTTTCTCAGAGTTGGGAATGATATCAATGGATTCTTATGATAGAACTGCATCATGAACTAGGTTCGATTACTGTCAACTGATGACAGGCAACACTCCCGTTCTGCACTTATGGAAATTATTAGTATTGCGGCCGTTGTGTTGGAATTTTGAAAAATCATATATCCGAAAGTATTAATTTGTTAGAGTTGAAAATGATATCAATGGATACTTTGATGAAACATTAAATCAAATTGAATTCGAAATTAGTAATGTAAAAAAAATATACAACTAATCACCAAGTTTCAATTCGATTGGATTTGTATTGGTTGAAAACAAATTTATTACTCGGAAACCATTGAGCCGATTATGCCCATTAACGAACTGTCGTATTGGGACGCGCCACCTACCCTAAAAATTTCAAGTCGCTGTCTCTTTCCGTTCCTAAGTTATCGTGACAACGGCCGGCCGGACAGAATCAAATTTGTCCTCGAATTCTTCATCAGGGAGTCGAACCCAATCGGAACCATTTTCGGCAGAAAATTAAAAAATTACAGACATTTGGGCAAAATGATAACGCGATATTTTCCAGAACATACGCGCAAAAAACATTCTTATTTACCATGTTTCCATATTCGGGTCAGGTAAAATGAGGAGCAACTTTTCAATACGCATTTAGTCCAAAAACCATTTTATTGGAAATCAACGAACAACGATTTTTCTTCCACCCTGGCTTATAATTTGAGTACATCGAGTTTGTTCGGTAGAAATTCACATCTAAAGGTAATAACTAATCTCATTTAAATCAATATTGATCAGATATACACAGGAAGTGTAAAAAATGTTTGGACCTAATGCGTTTTGATTCATCCCATTGTATATAATGCGTTTTGTTGTGGTTGATATTGAACATAATGTTGTTTGTTACGATTTATTATAAATTTAGAGAAAACAGTCTGCACAGTAACTGTTGGCCTGTAACCTAATTAACCTGAGCAAATCGATAAAAAAATGTTTGGTTATATTTTATTCGTTTTAAAAATACAAACGTGAACATAATTGATTGCGATGCGGCTTACATACTTTGGATTTGAATTACACAGGGACATACTGCCATTTGGAAGATTTTGTTTACATTGGGCTATAGAGCAATAGAAATCATTTCTGAATCCGCTTCAAACTCAATTTTGCCGAAAATGGACATAATGCGTTTTGAAAAATTACTCCTCAAATAACATCACCGTTCAAAGATTTCTCAGCGTGCTGATACCTACACTCCTGCACATTCTTTTATAGAATAACCGAAAAGTTATATCGTCAGGAGCTTGTATTTCAACGGAATTAGTGGAGCAAACATGTTTACTCCCTCAATTTGTATTATTTTGTCCTTAATGCAACATTTGTAACAAAAATATTCTAGTATTATTGACTATTAAATTAAAACATTGAACTTTCACTTGATTTTCATTCAATATCCAATTGTCTCCACTACAAGATTATACACAATTTCATCATCATATTGGAAATTCCTTAAATATCCGATTTCTCATAAAAACATTAGAAATGGATTGAACTCAATGGATAGACTCGATGAACGTTGCCGGATATATTCCATTGTCAAACAGGTAACAGTCCATATATTTTACCTGAGGCGAATTTGGAAAACCGATAAGATGAGTTATATGAAATATCTGCCTCATTCCTTGGTTATGCGTTTGTCCCGCCTGTAAAATCCCGAAACGTTTAAATTAATGTTGAGAGCTTGTTTCGCCTTTTTCAGAGAATAATTTTCGGAGCAGTCAGGTTTTTTGTAATTTTTATGATTTGGTTTATTTCAGCTATTTAACCAAAATACACAGTCCCCTGTAAAATTTCAAAGAAGGGAACTGCGTTAAATCGTGAAATATCAAATTAACTATAGTATGTAATCATTAAAGGATACTGTGGGAGGTATACTCATTATTCAACGGTTATTTTCTGGGTTTTCTCTCCCAAACTCTGAAAAATATCTATAAAATAAAAAATAATTATTTTGTGATTTGCTTCTGCGTAAGAAACACAGGATATTTGTCAGAAGCAATCAATTGAACAATGTTGCCTAACAAACAACAACGAAACAACATACATACTATAGTATGTATTTAATGTTATTAGTTCTTAATAGATATGTAGATCAATCCTTATACAATTACAGACACTGGTACTACTATAGTAGTACTGACGCCACTGACACGAACTTCATACTAATTAGATGAATTCCTATCTACATAAAATAACATGAAAAGACACTTTGGATAATTTTACTGTTGATATTGAAGGTAATTAATTATATTTTTAAATATTACGCTTCGATTTCATAAATAAATATGTTAACATAAAATCGCGAAGTGTTAATCCTGGGAATGGGACAGCACAGGGGACTAGGTATCTTGTTGCCGGTTTGAGAATTTTCTAGTGAAAATCTATACTTAATATACCATTCAAACTGTAACAGCTCTAAACAGAAATATTCTTACGCTTTCGTTTTGAGACATTTTAATTTATATTATTTCAATAATACCTAAAAAAATTATTCAGACATCCTTCTACGAGCTTACAGAGGGTGGCGTATATAATTTCGAAAGTATGGAAATATTCAAAGGACCTTCCAATTGTAGAATTTATCCCGTTCGAAAAAATCGTTCACTGAATTTCGTTACAGATCCAGGATCCAGTATAGGAATAACATTACAATCAAGCGAATAAAATTTATCCATCTGTCGCCAGATTCACATTACCTAAATAAATAAAGGCATACAATTTTCTATTGGTCAGTTACCTAGTTAATGGCTCCTTGTGAGCTATCCGCATTTGCAATGTGTTAAATTTCGCTGAAAGACCGTTTCTCACCGGATAAATTACTTTTATCAAGATGTAGAGGATATAACAAGATTGATAAATGATCGAATTTCCGTATTGAAATAATGAATCATACTCAGTTAGTACTATCAAATCGTCAAAACTTACTGTCACTGGAAGTTGTATCTGACAGGTATACCATCAAGTCCCAAATCAAATGAATAAACATTAATCGAACCAAAATGAACCACATTTGATCAATGTTTGAAGACGATATATTATTCTCCATATTACTGGGTATTCTACCGATAATAATTATTACATAACAATTTATTCACATTTATTGCATTTGATATTCACAAAACTATTAATCGGATCATGGAAATCTTTATAGTAAACATGGCACCTTCGAATGATAAAATTAAAATTATCACATCTGATCCAGATGGCTGAGCAGAAATGACAACCAGTGCTTAGAATGACACTGTATAATTTCGGCGAATTGTTTTCTCGAGATCATCATGGTGATATTCTATTCTAACCGTTAATTAACTGAATATGATAATCGTGGGAAGTTAATAATATTTGATGGCAAAATGGTACAAAATCAAAATTAATATGAGGCAAAGATACTAATATATAATTTATATCTACATTGATATTGAGGAGAAATGTTTAGAAAACCAAATGCTAGACTTGAAATTACCTCGTACCTGCCAGGACAGATGTTAGGGTAGGTCGCAGGGCAAGCTCAAGGTGAACTGTCAGAGGGGGCGAAATCCTAAATTATATCTAGCACTTCATCTAGGTGCCCGGACAAAAGAGCAACTGCATTCATAGAATCGATAAAACGTCTGTTAAGTTAAGACACTTGTTGCAAACTTGCACAATTTTGTTGTCTCGCCAAGAAAAGTTCCACGGTTGTAGCAACGGACAGGGAGGGAACATAAGAAATATTCAATAGATTCGTTGAACATTTTTCATAACTAAACTCTTATCAAAGTGAAACGGTGGTCACTGAATGAAAGTAACCCCGCATAACCCTAAATGACAAAGGAACAAAGAGGTTTAACGAAGGGTTCTAAAGTATAGTAGATACGCAGGTATGCTTGAAAATAGTTCAATGTCAAGTCACCTTTCCAATAATCCCATTTCAACTCCTACGAAAATAGGAAATGTTACGAAAATAAACCACTTGGATGCACTCACACATTCGAATACAAACTGCGTTGTCGATTCACAGAAAACAATGTAGAAGAAATACAGGAATTCTCGAAATTCTTATTCGACGTTATAGATATACACAGATGGAATATACGAAATTCGAGGTCGTCTCCTAGTTTGAAACCAGCTCTTCTAGACTCTTGCTATTTCTATTGAAAATGGATGTTGAATAACTGAAATCCACCGAACCGGAGTATTCATTCTGTCCTATGTTGGTTAATTTACGTGTCACACCGTCTGAAAACGTACCTTACTTATGTCTAATGGTCCTCGAGATGCTAAAATTACACTTAAATCGTATGAAAACAGTATAAAAACACGTTACAAAATACAGGCACTTTCAGACACACAGTCAATCAAACTTCACAAAGCCGGCTAACACGGAATGGAATGAGCGAATCGACTGTCGGACGAGCACGGCGCGCAGGCCCGAACGATATTCTGGAGTCCTGACGGACAGAAAATACGAGAAAAACAGCCTACTGGAAGTTCTGAGGGAACGATGCCCGAATCCGTCCAAGAATTTTGAAGATTGCAGCTGATGATAAGTGGATTATTCACCCAAAACAGTATTTTTCATGCATGTGTTCGAATTCTTCGCTTGGATACAGTACAGGAAAAGTAAGGAATGCGCCGTAACCAGAGATCATTCAGTATTTGGCGCGCTCTTTGCATAAAATGGCGGCGCGTTCTGTAACTCAGCTTCCCACGTAGAGAAGCTGATAAGCCCACAGAATAAAAAATCAAAGTTTATGGCACATACACATACTAACCAGGTGTTTTTCTTGGCTAGGATTGTGGCTTATTGATATAAGCGACAATCGTTCTAGGAAAGTTAACCCTGTATGCGTGGTTAAGTAGAAGAAAAACCACTAATGTGATTTTTCTTTGACTTCGGTTTACTTTTGAAGGTTGATAGATGCTCGTTGAGGTGTTTACAAATTTGAATATCGCGCTTATTATCTTCTCTTTACCTATTTGCCTGCTGGTTCTTGAACATATAGTGAGAATGGATGACGCAGATTTATTAGTTCTAGAATGTATGAAGGATATTCAGATTTTACCATAACCTTGTTTAACGGCCATCAATTCATGGGGAATAGATTTTTCCAACATCTCAATTATGCAAATGCTGGAAGATGATGAACATTTCAGAATCCCTATTGTAGATGATGTCTGGATTCTGAAATATTTAGACCATGCTTTTTTGCTGTTCCGATCGAATGAAACATTCTATTATTTAATATAATTAATTAGCAGATATTCCGCCGTATTCACAAAGCATTCAATCACCGTTAAATCCTAACTGAGGTCCTCAGTTAAGGTTAAGGATAAATAAGCATCGCAACCTCAGAGTTGTGTTCGAAAATTAACTCCACGGAGTAGAGTAGAGTTTTTGAAGGTTTGACAGATTTACTCTAGAGTTACTCTGACACTGACACTGACAGTGACAGAAGGTGCCAATATCGGAAAATAGGTTATGTTGGTTTAAGAAATATCCTATTATTATTGTTTTCTTCACATATATGTAACTCTAATCATAAATAGATATTGTGAGCAGTATAAAAACTATTAAATTACCTCACAAAACATTCATAAAACAGTTAGACAAAGATACTAGATTTTCCTTCCCATGAGGTATGTCAATTTTGACAGGAGTAAAATGAACTCCGAGTCGAATACTCCGACTTTTCGGACGACTGACACAGAGTAAAATTTACTCAACCTTTCAGTTTTCGAACGCAATGGAGTAAATATTACTCTACAGAGTTAATTTTCGAACGCAACTCTGTTAACATATTTAACGGTGGTGAAGTAGGACTGTTCCACGTTAACTGAGGTCGCGATTCTTATTTATCCTTAACTGAGGACCCCAGTTAGGACTTAACGGAGATTGAATGCTTTGTGAATACGGCGGATTATAGAGTACCGTAAAAGCAAGCCTTTAACTCTAAAAAAAATATTAACGACATACATATTTGTCATCAATAATCTAATATTTTATATCATTAATAATATATACTTCGTACTTCGTATGAAACCGCAGCCCTGAGCTTTTCCTCCCATGTACATCAAAAACCTAACCTCCAACAAGATAACTCTCGGTTTAACTATCGCAGTTCGCAGTGCTGAGACCCGGTTTCTCAATTGCGAGTTAACTCGAGGTTGCGACTTGCGAGTTACGCATGTATTTAGCGATATTCATGAATGCGTAACACTCGGGTTGCCCACAACCTCGGGTTAACTCGCAATTGAGAAACCGGCCCTCTAGAATAGGAGTCATTTTATATCAACAGATTCATAGATACTAATACGGACGTTAATTTTCGATTACAGCATTCTGTAAAATCATAAATTTAAGATTTATTACTGAAATTTTGAAAAATCATATCTCCGAAAGTATTAGCTTGTTAGAGTAGAAAATTATATCAATGTTTCGTTACTCCGAAACCATCACGCTGATTTTGCCCAATAACGAAATTAACCGAGTAATTTATCTCCCAAACCTACTCTGGAAATTTCAACTGCCTAGCTCATTCCTTTCGAGAGTTATGGTGTTAACGGCCGGACCGGCCAGCCGGACAGAATCGATTTTGACCACGGATTATTGATCAGTGAGTCGAACCAAATCGTTTAAGACCATTTTCATCCAAATATTCGAAAATTACTGTCTGTTCCAAGGAACAAGAGCGCCAAAAATTTCATAACTGAACTACGTGCTGTATCTAGTATCTAGTATCTTTGTCTCACTGTTATATGAATGTTCTGTGAGGTAATTTAATAGTTTTAATACTGCTCACAATATATATTTATGATTAGAGTTACATATATGTGAAGAGAACAATAATAATAGGTTCTTTCTTAAACCAACATAACCTATTTTCCGATATTGGCACCTTCTGTCACTGTCAGTGTCAGAGTTAACTCAAGGGTTGTGTTCGAATATTAACTCCGTAGAGTAATATTTACTCCATTGCGTTCGAAAACTGAATGGTTGGGTAAATTTTACTCCATGACTGTCGTTCGAAATGTCAGAGTATTCGACTCCGAGTTCATTTTACTCCTGTCAAAATTGACTTAACTCATGGGACGGAAAATCTACTATCTTTGTCTCACTGTTTTATGAATGTTCTGTGAGGTAATTTAATAGTTTTAATACTGCAGACAATATATATTTATGATTAGAGTTACATTTATGTGAAGAAAACAATACTGTAATCTGGGCGCATGCTTCGGCGAGCCCATTCCCCTCTTCTACAGCTGTAAAAGAGGGTCAGACCAACAAACAAGAAAACAATAATAATAGGTTCTTTCTTAAAGAAACATAACCTATTTTCCGATATTGACACCTTCTGTCAATGTCAGAGTAAACTCCAGAGTAAATCTGTCAATCCTTCAAAAACTCTACTCTACTCCGTGGAGTTAATTTTCGAACATAACCCAGAGTAATGGCGATTTCCATTGACACGCTCGGATCACTCGGAGTATATGATCTGAATATATAGTCGAATTTAAGCGAATAACCGAAACAGTGCGGTTAAGACCAATCCCTTGCTATTATAACCGATTGGTTATGTTTAGCAGAGGATTGGTTTAACCGCACTGTTCCGGTTATTCGCTTAAATTCGACTTATCTCACATAATTTTCTAATCAGGCATCTGCCTGCAATCGAGCATTAGACTGCATACGAGTGATAATCAAATCAAAACATGATATAAACTGATTATTTCTGAAGGAATGAGAACGAACACAGATTTTATGCTGAATAATTGTTCTATGTTGTCGTTCAGTCTATTCCATTGACCTTGTTATTATATCAGGTCTATGATCAACGCTGATCTGTCCATAGATACAAAGTACTTTGAAACTATTTTGAACCTGCTAATGATTGGGAATAAGAAATCACCGCAACATTCATTCAACCCCAAATCTTCAGTTGACGCGATCTCGAATAGCAAAGATGTGAACGACATCTGAAATTTGAATCATTTTGCCCCAAACTTCTACAGGTACGAGGGAAGACACCAGAGTTTTGGACATCTTTTTATACCGATAGATACCATCGTCGATGGATATCCATAGATATCGCACGTAACTGTTTATGTTCATATCATATGAAAGCAAATTATGAACAATGTTGAACATTGAAAGGAAAAAACTTTCTGTATCCTGCGACATGTGCAAGATGCGCACGGCTATAAATCTAAGAGCTAAGCATGTGTTATTTGAAGAATTCCAACGAAAGGAGGGTTCATTAACACAAGTCGGGACTTCTAAAATAAATGTCCCCGACTCTTTTCCAGGAGTCACCATCTCCCTCCAGCGGCCGCAAAATAGATCTTGGTTGCATCGTAACTGGTTATTTTTATTACCGATCATGCACATACAATGCAGACGAAAAATTAAATTTATTGATATAAGATTATGTTAGAAGCATTATGCGGGAACATACAACCCCTTTTCAATCGACCCAACTATAATTGATCTCTAGGGGTCCCTAAGGAAGCGTAAAAAACAACTGTCATATTATCGTCGAGCTAAGATTAAGAATTGATCCTAATTTAATTTAATCGGATAGATCAAGAAATCGAATTAAATATACAACTCATGAGAGGAATATCAGTTAAATTTACATTCGAAACATTATCGATAATCGAGATTTCGCTTGTTAGAGTTATCTTGAATAGCGTTCACATTTTTGTCTTTTACTTCGAAAAATTCATGAATATTTTAATTTATATTATTAACTCAAATGTCATTTATTTTATACGTACTTGTTATCTTTCAATCGCTATTTTTCCAGGTTTCGGAAATGTCAAGTATCCCGTCTACTTTTCAAGAAAGAGTTCCACCGAAATCAATTAATTCCGAATTTGTTCCACGAAATTGATCAGATGAACTTATGTGATCTAATCGACCACCATGCATCGTTGGGTATGTGCTTAAGGTGGCGTAAGGACACTTTAACAAAGTCTACACACAACAAAACTGATTTTCCTAACTCCCACAAGCTTATAATAGGTTATGAGGAGGTCTCCTAGGAAGACCTAGGAGTGAAAGTATTTCAATATCATGAGAAAGATCAGAAAGAACAATTCATATTCAGTGCTAACGATGTGAGTATTTCATTTCTATAGTATTGATGACCTTGACCGTGATGCGCATGCCTGGCAGTCTAAATAGAAAGTACTTCCGTCCCAAATAGCAAATATCTCACTCAGTCAGCAATAATTTCTCTTTGACTTTACAAGAACCAAGGACCAGCAATAAAGGGCGTATAACGTATATGCAGAGACGGACCGAAGCCAAATTCTTGGGGGGGAAGCATCGAAAATTTCCAACTGTGCATTAAAGGATAAAGAGATAAAATCGAGGTGACGTGGAGGGGGTGATCGAACCCCCCCCCCCCTTAGGCCCATCCCCGGTAATGCATAATAGTTATTCCGTTCGTAGAACTGCCCATCTGCAAGAAACCCAGAATTCAAACTTATCAATTTCTATCATCAAAAGAAAGGAGCAAACTGCGTACTTACGTAATATTTACGTTGCTAAATTCAATAGAAATAAAAGTTTTTAAAATGCCGCTCGACCGTGAGGAACACCTCAAATTGGTACCAGATGGTATGTTTTATGACATACTCTAGTCTGCGAAACTGAAACATCTGAGAGCTACCCGCTTTGGAATAACGCAAAAGAAAATAAATAATGTATGTGTTCAAATACTGCGCTACTAATGCAATATTATGATAAATGTTATTTTTTCCCGGCTACACACATTGTGCCCAAAACTATTGAATATTAATATATTCTGTAGAAAAATGTTTTCACCAAACAAATGATCAAACATTCAATATCTGGGAACAAGCAAATTAACATCGTTGTGTCGTGTACCTCCTATATTATCTCTTATGTATCTATTCTATAGGATGGAAGTTCGAGGATTCGGATTTAAAAACGAATATATGGTTTATATCATTCTTTAATGAATGCACGACTAAGAATGTCTGTCCTCGTGGAAGGAAAACTCATAACTTTAGACTAATGATATACTGAAAATATTCCATGGGAGAAAACGAGTCTGCCACTTGAGATTACTCAACATTCTCATGGCTTTGGTCTCCAGTTCACGTGAAGTCTTATCGAACCCTAAATATGAAGGTCGGTATACCTTGTCGATGTGATTTTTGTTCAAGTTTTATAAATATGAAACATATACAGGCGTTCAGAACTTACAGTATGGCGAAGTGATCACAAAACATATCTATTTTCAGGAACTCCGTCAACATCTTGGAAAAACGCTTTAATAAAGAGGCACATTCCGGTATTTTTTACTCCCCAACTTTTATCCTCAAGCGACTAACTGGTCACCAGTTCAACAAACATCTGAATAGGATGGGATTGGCCGATAGCGCTCTGTGTCGCTGGTGCAAGAGCATGGAAGAAACAGCTGAACATATTCTGTTCGACTGTAACAACCTAAAAGAATTGAGGGTCATACACCTAGGCAACCCAACACCTACGATTCCTATGGTGAGAGGGACTTCTCCTTTTAAGCTCGCGGCATTCCTGTCAGCGTGTTTTTTGGAATGAGTCTCACGAGTCTGTCAAGCGGAAGAACAATGGGCCAGAAGGCCTCAGTTCAGCCTGAGACGGCACCGCGGAAGAAGAAGAAGAAGATCCTCAAGCGAGGTTAAGAATCACCCCAAAATATTTGTATAGCATTGGTGATCGAGCAAGAATTCTTTCGAAAGCTCTTAGAGTAGTTTCAAAATTTTACAATTTCACCCAATACTAAATTCAGTAGCTGAACTCCTACCATTAAACGACATACTCTCAAATCGTTCAGAAGTGGGTTTGCGCATCCACCAATTTCACACGAGTAGCTCTAAAAACATCTTGATCGGATCGCTACCAAACATCACAGGATTATCCGGTGGGCTAACCTGAAGGTTCCTTAAATAGGTTTGTTTTGGTTCGCAATTCGGACTGTCCTAGAACAGTTCAAAGTAGTCACACAGTCGTTTATTGTAATGGGACTTGCGCGAATGGGCGAAATCTTTCACACGCTACGTTTGGCCCACTCTTTAGACCCGATTCGGAACTGTCCCTACTGCGAACCAAAACAAGCCTATAATCTCATCAAAATCGGTAAAGCCGTTATGGAATCCATAGAGCATATACAATATACATACATACATGCACACATCTACTTTTATACATATATAGAGTTAGATTTTAATTTATGTAATTATTTATAAGGAATTGGCGGTAAGTGTACAATTTAAAGACTATTTTGACAGCATTTCAAAGAACAATCCCCAATGCCATTTAAACATGTTGGGGTTGTTCTGATTCTGATATGATAGAACAATTTCAATGATTTTCTTGAAATCTTCTAGTGATACGATCCTCGCAAAAATTTGAGCGTCGACATTCTTCAACTAATTACGATGTTTGAATTGGATCAGATTTATATTTTTCCAGTTATTGAGGAAATAACCAAATTTCAGATGGGTATAACTCCAAAACCGTTTGGCCGATAATGCCTATTACCAAACTCAATTGTCGCATTCAGATGCACAACCTGCCGTCGCTATCTCTATTCGTTCTCAGGTTATCGTGACATAAATAATATTTTTTATACTTTTTTTTTAAATTTCTAGTGGCGATTCTCATGAAATTTCACAAATGTCTTTGTAGCTAGCTACCAAGTTCCAGTTCGATCTGATATGTATTGGTTGATGACAAAATTATTACTCGGAAACCATAAGGCCGATTATGCCCATTAACGAACTTGTCCGTCATATTTGGCTGCGCCACCTACCCTAAAAATGTCGAGTGGTTATCCTTTTCTGTTGTCAAGTTATCGTGGCAACGGTCGGCCGGACAGAATCAAATTTGACCCCGAATTCTTCATCAGTGAGTTGAACCTAATCGTTTGAGACCATTTTCGGCAAAAAAATTCTAAAATTACAGACATTTGGGCAAAATGATAACGCGATGTTCCCCAGCACATACACGCCAAAATATATCCAACCGTGAAAAATTCGAATGAAATTATTCAAATACTTGAGTGAAATTACAGAACTCTGTAATCATAACAAAAAAAATATAGAGCTTTTTGGCGCTCTTGTACCTCGGAACAGAGTGCTTATCAATTTGCCCACATGTCTGTAACTTCATTTTCAGAGTAGGTTTGAGAAATAAATATCTCGGTTAAGTTCGTTAATGGGCAAAAAATGGTTTCGTGGTAACGACAAAAAAAAAATTTTCACGTTACAAATTTCAAATTCTATTTTTTTAAGATGCAGTTTCATCATAAGAATCTATTGATATCATTTTGAACTCAAACAAACCAATACTTTGTAGATATAATTTTTCAAAATTTCAATAATTAATCGTAATTTTATATGATTCCATAGAATGCTCTAATTAATTTTAACTGATGTATGTGAATCCAACATATGAGGTGAGTAATAGACCAACGTTTTAATTCTTCACGATGCAGTTCTATCATAAGAATCCATTGATATCATTACCAACTCTGAGAATACTTTCGGAGATATGATTTGTTTGAATAATTACTCGTTAGTAGTTTGACAAGAGCGCCAAAGTCCCTGGCCGCAGAGCTTCCCCACATTTTTTTTTCAACCGGACAGTAAATTTCCGGCGGCATCTACCGACGAAAAATAGAATGAGTCGGCATTTGAGGGTGTTTTGCTGTTCCAAAAGTGAATTCGAAATTATATTACTTTTTCCTCTCGATTCGAATTTTTCTAGGGGATCAGTTCAAGTAGCTCAGCTAGACTCCTATTAGTAGGGGAGCCCAAGCGGGGATTTTGGGATTTACTACAGCGCGGCAGATTAATATATAGGGGGATACCTTGTACCTGGTTAAGTTTTTCCACCAAAAATGAGCCATATATATATGGCCGCCCGTCAAGGATGAAGCATCAGATTGGTAAAAAAAAGTTGATCATCGGAAATTCTCGAGCGCGTCAGATTAAGGTAGGGTGAGTTAGTTACATGCTAAAAAGTGTATATTCCATTAATCTGACAATTTGAGAGTGACGTAAAGAAGGGGGAGGGTTACAAAGTTGTAAAAAAAAACGACATCTTGACATTCTCGAGCGTGGTAATTTTTTTTTTATTTGAAGGGAATAATGCAAGAATTACGAAAAATATATAATCTGACGATTTTCACAAGCCGAAGTAATAAAAATTAATTGATAAAGTTGAATGCGTGCAGCTATGCTATGCCTATATTCCCCTCTACGTGTTTCTATTCTCCTCTCACTCTTTCTCTATCTATTGCTCTCTCACTCCGTCCCACTCCGGTTTCTGTTGCCATGACGCCATAACAGCTGGTCACGCAGAATCGTTCGCGTTAAGATCTTGTTTACAACGTATTTCCAACGTATTAGGTTATTTTGCGATTTAAATAAAAGTTATGTGAATTAAAGTTAATAAATAATTACTATGAGTGATTGAGTGATATTAATATGAATTGTGTATTTTGTGGTGGAAGTACTTTACAAAACACAATCAAATTTTCATTAGAAACTTTACAAAAATGTATCATTACTTTAGAATATCGTCGGAGCAAACCGATTCTTCGAATATCACGAAAAAATTAAAAATTAAATTTTGTATAATTATTATTTGTATAAATATTCTCCTCAAAACAACATAAGCTTTTTCATTTGCACGCTATTTCCTGAGCTTTTCGATTAATTAAGTTCAATGATTTAAAAAAAAAAAAAAATTTTATTGTCAGATTTAGCGAATCCCTCCAGACAATCGTCAGATTAGGAGACAGCACGTCTAGGCCATATTGATGAACCACATTTATCTTAATCTGACGCGCTTGAGTATTTCTAAATGGCGATTTTTTTTTGCATATTCTAATAATGACCACGAGTTTGCGATACATCCCAATCGTCAGATTATTATACAAGAGCATCTTTTGAGGTTCACTTAACACCCCCTTAGAAAATCTGACGAGCTCGATAAAAAATTTTTTTTTTATTTTCAACCCTTACGTATGATCACCCCCATCATGGAAACGATCAGATTAACATCTGTACATTTTTTTAAATTACGTAGGACACAGATGCTATCAATATCTGACCCGCTCGAGTATGTCCACGTAACGGTTTTTTTTTTACATTTTTGAAAATTTATATCTGCTCACCCCACCGATGAACAGGTATATATTATATAACATTTTTTTCTTCTTATCATCTAAGCTTGACAACCCAATAGCTTTCTATGACGCTCGAGTAAATCCCGAATTAGCTACGTGGGCTCCCATATGTACCTGACTGCATGGACATAGCCTTCAATAAGAACAATCATTATTATTATTCATAATTATTTTGGACGAATACATTTTGACGAGAGTCCACATCAGGTTATACGCAGCTTGTACCTAACCGTTATTTATTCCTAAAATTCTGGGGAGATCAGATATCTGCCATACGCAACACCATAAATTTACCGGGTGTCCCAGTATGCATGTTCCAATGGATTATCTCAGCCAATTCAAAAGATAAAAATTTGAAAATTTTAGGATTTTCAATTCGTTCAAGGAACCTTCAACTGAGAAAAAACAAAAATTGAAAGTCACTTTCGGTTTGACCGGAAGTGACTTCCTCAAGTTGAAATCAACTATGTATTTTATCGAACGTTAAACAAAGAATGAATAGTAAAAGAAACAAAAAGTTACAGAAAGGGGGCAAAAAAATATCTATGAAAACTAAAGCATATGTTCGAAATGTTGACCATCTGTTTCTACAGATCTTTCAGCTCGGTGGACTAGTTCTCGCGAAGTAACACTTCTCAACACCTCAGCATTAAGGGCTCTATATGCATTTCTTATTTTGTTTTTCAGATCTTCCAAATCAGAAATCAATAGGAGGAGTCTGGTACACACGATCTTTCAAATATCCCCAAACGATGAAATCTAGCGGTGTTAGATCTGGAGATCTTGCAGGCCATCTTATCGGTCCATTTGAAGATAGATGGATCGGCACACATGGATTATAAGTCAAAATCAAGATTACACAAAATATCGTAGCCTACTGCAATTCTTTCAATTTGAAATTTCAATTGACGTTTTCTCCCTCAAATCAAATGTAAAATACAAAGTTTGATGCATCGTTGGAAAGGTAATTTTGAGTAGAATTAAAAAATTGGCAAAAATATAAAGGGTGATATTTAAGATAAAAAATGTGGACAAGCCCTGAGGACAGGAGCTTTGGCGCTCTAGTTCAAACTTTGACAATTCATCTCCGAAATTATTGGTTTCTCAGAGTTGGGAATCATATCAATAGATTCTTATAATAGAACTGCATCATAAACGAAACTAAATTAAAATTAAATAACGAACTTATCAGAGATATTCATTCATTCCTCAAATTTCCTCTGAAAATTATATTATATCAATTGAAACTTAGCCAATATTCCGGTTTCGTTTTCACTGAAGATATTATGAATATATTTTCATCATCATATGGATTATCCAAGGGCATATAGGGTAGGGGTAATTCTAATATCCTATAATTGTTCATTTTGCATTCAATCAAACTTTGTTAGAACAGAAATCAATATATTTGACATATCTGTCATAGGTAGATAAGATTATATGTACGAACAGTGAACACAGATAGGACACAGACACATAGAATTCGCATTCTGTGATAACATAGAAGTACGATGTATTATTGAAATTTGAAATATCATATCTCCGAAAGTATTAGCTTGTTAGAGTTGAAAATGATATGAATGGATTCTTATGATATAACTGCATCTTAAAAAAAAATTGAATTTGAAATTCGTAATGTAAAAAATATTTTTTTTTACGTTACTCCGAAACCATCAGGAGGTTATTTTGCCCCATAACGAACTCAGCTGAGATATTTATCTCCCAAACCTACTCTGAAGATATCAACTGTCTAGCTCATTCCGTCCGAGAGTTATCGTGTTAACGGACGGACGAACGGACAGAATCGATTTTGACCACGGATTCTTGATCAGTGAGTCGAACCAAATCGTTTGAGACCATTTTCAGCCAAAAATTCGAAAATTACAGACATTTGGGCAAATTGATATGCACTCTGTTACCAGTATTACAAGAGCGCCAAAAAGTCAGAGTCACTTCCAGTCAAACCGAAAGCGACTTTCAATTTTTGTTTTTCTCAGTTGAAGGTTCCTTGAACGAATTGAAAATCATAAAATTTTCAAATTCTTATCTCCTCCATTGGAACATGTATACTGGGACACCCGGTATATAGTTCTCACATCCTCGAAATAAAATAATCCGTGAGCATTCCACAACAAAAGACTATCAAAGAATATCATCGAAATCGAATTATTATTCTTCGTAGCCATAGATTTTATAGAAATATCCCTCGATACAATCTATACCCATCAAAATAATGGATGAAAGAAGTTTGCCATCGAAATTAGCGTGAAAGTCATAACGATTCGGGTTAATGCGCCGACGAACGATTTATATCCATCTCGAAGACGGTGAAAAATCACGACTCGAGATTGATGCATCGAGTGTTAGACTTTTCCACACCGTCTGGCCACGTAGGCGCTGTCTTGACAGATATACGAGTATGATCAGCTGTTACGCGGCTACAGAAAATATGGATAATCATGAAAAATCATTTATTATGGTGAAAGGTCGTTTATATCGATATCAGGGAATATTACTGTGTTCTCGACTGATTTACGACCAGAATCGCGAGTGGTCTCACTCCCAGGATTTATGTTATGATTAATCCACTACTCCGCTTATCATGATCTCATAGTTATTCGTGGAAAAGAAAAAACTGCTAAATGTTAAGCCACAATATTACTCGACATAAACAAACGAACCGTTAGCAATTTAACTGTTATCGGAGCAGTTGTATCCAGCCTATCGCTATTTAGAGCGGATATTGCGACATTTCTGATGGCAGTTCAATTAGTGTTCAATGATTCCGCTGAAAAATCACCCTTCTTCCAAGCAGTCTTGGCCCATAGACCGTTTAGTTAAGATTTCTGCAACGGAAGATCGCACATTGAATGGATTTATTTATAAGGTTAAGCTTTTATGCAATGTATGAAGGAATATTATCAATATTGAGAACAAGTACAAAGGGATTATCGCTATAAGGTAAAGCTAGTCCGTTTATCTCTCATTATTAATAATATTATATGTGTCATGAGACATATTTAATTAAAATGTTAATTTTTCCAACTCATTTTTTCAATCTTTTATGAAGCATATATCTATGGGAGATGATAGCCCTACATTAGGGTCCTGTAGCCATCTTCGAAATCTGTAGTTCTGAATAATCATCGAATGGATTGGTCAAACCTAGTTTTCCGAAAAAAACCCTCCTGACCTTATGAGCAATGCCCCTTTTTGGCGCTCTCGTTCATCGGAACAGAGTGCTTATCAATTTGCCCAAATGTCTGTGATTTTAGAATTTTTCGCTGAAAATGGTCTTAAACGATTTGGTTCGACTCACTGATCAAGAATACGTGGTCGAAATCGATTCTGTCCGGCCGGCCGTTAACACGATAACTCTCGAACGGAATGAGCTAGACAGTTGAAATTTTCAGAATAGGTTTGGGACATAAATATCTCGGTTAAGCTCGTTATTGGGCAAAATCGGTCAGATGGTTTCGGAGTAACGAAAACAATTTTTTTTTACATTACAAATTTCAAAATAAGTTTTCCCAAGATGCTGTTTCACCATAGGAATCCATTGATGTAATTTTTAACTCCAACAAGCTCATACTTTGGGAGATATGATTTTTCAAAATTTCAATTATAAATCGTACTTATGTGTTTTCACAGAATGCGAAATGCGATAATTATTCTATCTATGAATTATTATAATATGATCTGTGTTGATACATGTCAACTTATTTTCCTGAGACATGATATGTCAAATTTTGATATTTAATGCCCATGGTTAATATGATGATAGGAATGGTAATGGTAAGTTAATAATATTGAGTTCAGAATATCTCCAGTAAAAACAAAACTGAAATATTGGCTAAAGTTTCAATTGATATAATATAATTTTCAGAGTGGATTTGAGGAAAAAATATATCGTTGATCATAGAATTGAGGAACGAATATCTCGGATGAGTTCGTTGTTGGGTAGAATTGGTCTATTTGTTTTGGATTAATAATTTTTGGCACTCTTGTTGAATTTGAATTATTTTATGATGTTTGAATTCAAATTCTGCTATTATGAAGTTCTATCAAAAGAATCCATTGATATCATTCCCAACTCTTATCAATACTTTCGAAGATATGATTTAGTATAGCGTATAGGAACGCCAAAGCTCCTGTCCACAGGACTTGAACCAATTTTTTTTAATATTTAGTCAATAAAGATAAAATAGTGGAGGGGATGCGGTGGCGTAGCGCGAAATTTGTGGGCCGCCGTAGGACCTAAGTCGGGAGCTCTTTTCGTTTGTCTTAGGGAAACCTCTCCTATGCCACTGAGAGAATGAAACGACCTGTTTCTCTTCTTCTTCCTTATGAACTATCAACAATGTTTTCACGTAAGAAGAAGTACTGAGGGTATCCCGTCCCCTCCATTAGTCTTTTGGAACAGCTTTATACGTACTATACAGGTATAGCAAGACACAATTGTATTAATATAGTGTGGTCTGATGAAGTCGCAATGCAAAGAAATGCGTCTCAGCGCTAAATAAATTAGTGTAAATCTGTAAATCAACATTATATTACATATTTCCTTCCATTCAAGATATGGCAACCCTGCGGTCAGGTGGAAATATTAACGACTTCGCTAAACCGTAGCCTTCTGTATCTCTAGAGACCGCTGTGGCTGAACTGTAACCCCTCTAAAATTTCTTATGTTCTGTGACCGGTCGCCTCGATTGCGGCCATGACCGCCTCGATCCTGTCTTTCGATACGATCTTATTTTTTCCGGCCGGCAAGGAAGTATCTGTCGGTCGAGATCCGACACTCTTCCGGGCTTGGCGATGCAAAACAGATAATAATTATCCACCTGTATCGAGTTTCGACCAGTCGCTTCGCGTGAGATCCGAGTCCCGAGATGAAGCCCCGCATATACGCGATTTATCGGTCGCTGTCGTCGTCGACGTTGCCAATTTTCGTGTACGGCTTCCCGGAAGTCGGCTGTGGGCTTCAATTATATGAGGAATTAACACGAATCGTCTGAATTAGATAGAGTTCCCTTATTATCCAGGAATGACCGTGGGTTGGGAAGAGTTCTCCATTGAATTCTACGTTCCATATCAAGGCAAAAATGCGAAATCATAGAATTGTCACTTTCTCTCATGTTACCTTCTTCTTGGAAGTTCACATGTCACATTAGAGACAACAGGTCATTCAGTATATAATTCGGGTACCAAAATATTCTTAAAAATTGGTTCAAGCCCTGTGGGCAGGAGCTTTTTGGCGCTCTTGTTCAAACAGGCAATTATACCAATGGATTCTTATGATAGAACTGCATCATGAATGAATTCAAAAAAAGTGTCGTTTAAAAAAAATGCTTCAAAAATTATCATTTAAAAAAAAGAACAATCTGCAATGCTTTAATGCTTCAAAAATTGTCAGATGATGGAACTGCACCATAAAAGAAACTAAATTCAAATAGTTTATTTATCAGGATTAAATGAGTAATCTGCAATGATTCAACCTCGTGGAATGGGTTGTTGCAACTTAGACGCGGTACATAGTTTTCACAACTCGAAATACCTAAGGAAAGTATCATCGAAATGTCTAGAGCAAGGCTGGAGACAATCGTAGCAGATTGTCCATTTATTCCTGATATTTGAGTAGGTAGTGGATTACGAACAAATTATTTTAATAGTCCAAAATATATTAATAAAATACTATCCTCTTTTCATAATTTAAAATTCAATAGTCCATACCACTAACACATTCTTTTCTGTATTATGAACCTTAACTCAAGAAAAAATTATTGATAAGCAAATGTAGACCCATATTTCAGTATTTTTTTGCTAGCAACATTATGAAAATATGAAAATTATGTATATAGGAACATGTCTCACTACTTAAGGAAGTAAAAGGTAATATTAACCTCAGTGGTCAACGAACAGTAATTTCTTTTGATTATTCCATTATGTTCTTCTTTCCTATTGCCTCCATAAACTACATCAAAACAGTCTTGTATATATTCACAAATTCAAGAATCGAATACTTGCTTTCCAAGTTCACATTTATGAATAGTGATCACAGACAGATTCGGTATTCACATTCTGTGAATAAATAGAACATAAGATGTATTATTGAAACTTTGAAACATCATATCTCCGAAAGTATTAGCTTGTTAGAGTTGAAAATGATAACAATGGATTCTTATGATAAACCTGCATCTTAAAAAATTCAAAAGTTGTAATGTAAAAAAAAATATTTTTTTTCGTTACTCTGTTAGTCCGATTTTGCCCAATAACGAACTTAACCGAGATATTCATCCCTCAAACCTACTCTGAAAATTCCAACTGTCTAGCTCATTCCGTTCGAGAGTTATCGTGTTAACGGCTGGACGATTTCGACCAAGGATTCTTGATCAGTGAGTCAAACCAAATCGTTGAAGACCATCTTCAGCCAAAATTTCGAAAATTACAGACATTTGGCCAAATTGATAAGCACTCTGTTCCGAGGAACAAGAGCGCCAAAAAGCACTGATGCGACGTCAGCAGCTTTTGTGCGCATGTTTCATTGTCTATTCACGCCTCATACATCAAATTGAGCTGAAATTCAGTACTCGATTGTAAAATGAAGACTCGAAGGTATGTGCGGAATTTGAGCGAATTCTGATATTGAGTAGTTAAAGAAATATAAAATTTTCGAAGAAAATTTTTTCTTCTGGTGATCACATTATCAAAATTTCGCAAAAATTAGCGCGCCGGCATTCTGCAAGTAATTACCAAGTTTTAATTCAATCGGATTTGTATATTTTGAGTTATTGAGGAAATAGCAACAAAATTTAAGATGGGTATAACTACGAAATCGTTCGGCCGATTATTCCCATTAACGAACTTAACTGTCGCATTCGGTTCGCAGCTCACCCTGAAAACTGTAAGTTGCTATCTCTTTCCGTTCGAAAGTTATCGTGGCAACCGTCACCCATCCAGCTACTGAACTCGCCCAAGACTAGCAGCCTTGGGGCTTCCAATATTTTTTCAATATCTCTAACAATATAGATCCGATCGTGTTCAAATTTAGAACTTGGATGTAAAATTAGGTTTTGAAGGCACTCGCAGAATTCCAGGAATATCGGAAGGATAGTTTCTAAAATACATAATATTTTTCAATGATTTTTTCACAATCAATCCTCACGAAATTTGTCGAAATTGTACAAACCTGTATTGTTAAAAACAGGATTTTGTACTCGGATATCGCCCATTAATGAACTTGTCCGTCATATTTGGATGCAGAACCTACCACGAAAATTTCAAGCCGCTACCCTATTGCGTTCGAAAGTTATCGTTGCAACGGCCGGCCGGACAGAATCGAATTTGACCTCGAATTATTCATCAGCGAGTAGATCCTAATCGTTTAAAACCATTTTCGGCAAAAAATTCTAAAATTACAGACATTTGAGCAAAATGATAGCGCGTTGATCAATAGAATATGTCTGCAAAACGTTGGTTAAGCACTGACGTGTGGTCAGTCTGCTTCGGCACGCTTGTTCAAATTCATACCCAGAGCGTTCACCCCTCCAGGTAATCAACTCACCTAAGGCTGCACATTTCTGTTAAATTAAAAGCAATACATACTCCCTGATCTAGTGAATATCCTAGTAATAAGTCATTTTAGGCAATTTAAAACCCAATCTCGAGAAACTTCCTAGTGAATTTTTGTATACACCTTTATTGCGGCGCTGTAATGAAAATGTGAAAAATCTACATTGATATACGTGCCGGCTAAAAAAGTTAAAAGGTCGAAAGGTCACAAAAACCTAAAATGACTGGACTATAATCCCATTTTATTAAACTACCAGAGTACTGAATGTCATTTGCAGAATCAACCTTATTCGATTCGACTCCTTTGTTCAACAATTTTCATTATTTCGTTTTATGCATTGAATTAATTATTGCTAAAGGTAATGGTTATTGGGTATTAATCACAGCTGAGAATTTTAAGAATCGACTGGAATAAATTGGTCCACCGTTTGTGAATAATTTTTTCTATATTTCCCAAATATCTCTAACAATATAGATTCGATCGAGTTCAAATCTAGAACTTGGCTGTAAAATAAAGTTTAGAAGGCTCTCGCAAAATTACAGCGATATCTAAAGGTATTTTTCATCTAACTACCGAGATTTAATTCGATTAGATTAGTATTTTTTGAGTGATTGGGAAAACAAAATTTTATACAGGGTGAGTCTTTGGCCACTGCATTAATTTTAACCAAAGATTCCTCTCATCAAATGAAACACTTTTTTCATTTAACATTTTTCCAAATTCAGCTCAGGCAAAAAGATACAGGCTGTTGAAATTTAAAAAAAAAATCAGTTTTTATTTGCTTTGACATCCTTTTTTCGAATAAAATGAATGTTGGCGTAAAGTTTCCTATAACTATGAACATATTTTCCAAATATTAGTTATTTTCTACTTCTACTGGTTTTCTAGTTATGGACTCGTGGATTCATAAAACTAAACGAAATTAGCAAAAAGAAAGCATATAAAGTTTTTCTTGAGTCATTTCAAGAATATTCCATCGTTTTAGAACATTATATTATTCTTCATCATTTCTCCTTAAACGCATCGTTTTCAAGATATTCTTCATTGAATGTTTAAAAATGGAAAACTCCAGAAATTTCACTACTTTTATGTATCCGTCTCTGAGCGTTGGAATCCCGAATCTCCTTATTCTCGTCCGCCAACAATGTCATAGAGAATTTATATGCGGGTGTGTAAATCTAAAAGCTTGTAACTTTTTACCTGAGCCGAATCTGGAAAAATGGTAAATGAAAAAAAAAAAAGCACTGACGTGAAGTCAGTACTCTTTGGCGCGCGTGTTCACGGTGGCTAATTTGAATTGAATGATTCAAAAATTAACAGTGCTGTATCTAAGCTGCCATCAGGATAGAGTAACAGAGTTGGAAAAGAACACAAGTGACTCTCCTTAGTCGCACAAGCTCCTAGAAGATTTGGGAGGGTCAGTATAATCCTAATCATGTTTATAGCACGCGCGCCAAAGCAGATTGACTTTTTACACTTTTTCTTTCATTGTTAAGTCAATCTGCTTTTGCGCGCGTGCTATAAACATGATTAGGATTATACTGACCCTCCCAAATCTTCTAGGAGCTTGTGCGACTAAGGAGAGTCACTTCTGTTCTTTTCCAACCTTGTTACTCTATCCTGATGGCAGCTTAGATACAGCACTGTTAATTTTTGAATCATTCAATTCAAATTAGCCACCGTGAACACGCGCGCCAAAGAGTACTGACTTCACGTCAGTGCTTTTTTTTTTTTTTTTCAAGTTCCTTTAACAAATATAGCTATCAATACAGTTTGGCTGTTAGTTTTACCGTAGATCAGAAAAAAATTCGGTTGTGGGTCCTCCGTTAGGGACGAAATTGCATCTTCTCCAAATCCGAACGCATTTTAATATAGATCTACCGAATATAGTTATTTATAAATTCGCCTCAGGGCCACCATACAGACCATTCAAATCGGAAACAACGCTATTTCCCCCAAACTGACTTGTGTCCGTGCACTGAATTGACATGAATATTCTTTTAAAACCTCACAATATCGGCTCATTAATCCCAACATAACCCAAACAACCCAAAACCATTCACTTCTCGTCTGCGCAAGCGCAGTATACTCGTGGCTGCAAGTCCTCCCAAAATTACACACCTCACAAAAAACTCCGATTCTCCAACACTAGTGGTTCAGGAGATATCGCTTCTTGAATCCACGCATGCGCAGACCCTCAACAGGGGATTCTATAGAGGAATAGCATCCGCCACCCCAAAACCCTAATCCTCTCTGACGAAAACACCACCAGTTAAATTACTGATGGTCTGCTCATGCGCATAACGAAAAATGCCTGTAAGGGGTAAGATCAATTTCAAAATTAGCCCCAGGGCCACGGTACGGACACTTTAACTCGGAAACAACGGTACATCCCCCAAACTGACTTGTCCTTGCACTGAATTGCTATGAATATTCTTTTAAAACCTCATAATATCGACTCAGCACTCCCAACATAACCCATCCAACCCAAAAACAGTCACTTCTCTTCTGCGCATGCGCAATCTACTCGCGGCTAAAAGTCCTCTCAAAATAACACACCTTACAAAAAACTCCGATTCTCCAACACTAGTGGTTCAGGAGATATCACATCTTTAATCCACGCATGCGCAGACCCTCAACAGGGGATTCTATGGAGGAATAGCATCCGCCACCCCAAAACCCTAATCCTCTCAGACGAAAACACCACCAGTTAAATCACTGAAGATCTGCTCATGCGCATAACGAAAAATGCCTGTAAGCGGTAACATCAATTTCAAAATTAGCCCCAGGGCCACGGTATGGACACTTTAACTCGGAAACAACGCTACATCCCCCAAACTGACTTGTGCTTGCACTGAATTGCTATGAATATTCTTTTAAAACCTCATAATATCGACTCAGCCCTCCCAACATAACCCATCCAACTCAAAAACAGTCACTTCTCTTCTGCGCATGCGCAATCTACTCGCGGCTAAAAGTCCTCTCAAAACAACACACCTTACAAAAAACTCCGATTCTCCAACACTAGTGGTTCAGGAGATATCACATCTTTAATCCACGCATGCGCAGACCCTCAACGAGGGCTTCTATAGAGGAATAGCATCCGCCACCCCAAAACCCTAATCCTCTCTGATGAAAACACCACCAGTTAAATCACTGATGGTCTGCTCATGCGCATAACGAAAAATGCCTGTAAGGGGTAACATCAATTTCAAAATTAGCCCCAGGGCCACGGTACGGACACTTTAACTCGGAAACAACGCTACATCCCCCAAACTGACTTGTCCTTGCACTGAATTGCTATGAATATTCTTTCAAAACCTCATAATATCGACTCAGCACTCCCAACATAACCCATCCAACCCAAAAATAGTCACTTCTCTTCTGCGCATGCGCAATCTACTGGCGGCTAAAAGTCCTCTCAAAATAACACACCTTACAAAAAACTCCGATTCTCCAACACTAGTGGTTCGGAAGATATCGCATCTTTAATCTACGCATGCGCAGACCCTCATCAGGGATCTGAATTCTATGGAGGAATAGCATCCGCCACCCCAAAACCCCAATCCTCTCTGACGAAAACTACAGCAGTTAAAGGACTTCTCATCTGCGCATGCGCAATACGGAAAATGCCCGGAAAGGGCAGCATGAACCTCAAAAACATATGTTTCGGCATTAAAAGCAAAGTATTCCGCAAAATAGTAGTAATTTTTTTATTTTTTTCATGTCACGTGATCTTCACGAAATTTTGCAAAAGTGTTTGCTTTGGTCTTTTGCATCTAACTACTGAGTTTCAATTTAATCAGATCAGTATTTTTCGAGTTATCGTGAAAACAAAATTTTCAAATTTTCAAAAATTTTTTTTGCCACTTTAGGGCCGTCCGTTCAACACAAAACTTCGCAGGCATATAAAGGTCATGATTCTACAATCTGATGCCAAATTTCAAAAAGATCGAGTGATCGGTTCCGGAAATATTCATAAAAAACGTTTTTATTAAAAACGGCCTTAACTCCGAAACCGCTCGGTCGATTTCGCCCGTTAACGAACTTGTCCGAGATATTTACGCTACGAAACTACCCTGCAAATTTCAACGCTCTAAGTCGTTCCGTTCGAGAGTTATCGTGCTAACGGCCGGACCGGACGGACAGAATTGAATTTGACCTCGAATTCTTCATCAGGGAGTCGAACCCAATCGTTTGAGACCATTTTCGAAAAAAAATTCGAAAAATACAGACATTGTGACGAAATGATAGCACGCTGTTCCTTGCGGAACACGCGCGCAAAAAGTGTTTCATTTGATGAGAGGAATCTTTGGTTAAAATTAATGCAGTGGTCAAAGACTCACCCTGTCAGTGCTTGAACCAATTTATTGTTAGAGTTATCAAGGAAATAATATTCCAGGTGGGTATAACTCGGAAACCGTTAGGCCGATTATGCCCAAAATCGAACTCAACTCTCGCTTTCGGATACGCAACCTACCCTGAAAATTGCAAGTCCCTATCTCCTTTCGTTCGAAAGTTATCGAGGCAATGGTCACCCATCTACTGAACTCACAGAAGAATGCTCGAATCTCCAACAATATTTAACCGATCGTATTAAAACTTGAAACTTGGCAGTAGAGTTAGGTTATGAAGGCTCTTGCAAAATTTCAGCAATTTCAAACGAATAGTTACTGAAATATAGATTTTTTTTTTATTTTCAATGATTTATTAAAAATTTTCTACAAATGCTATCCTCACCAAATTTTGCAAACATTTCCGCGTTGGCATTCTACAACTAATAACCATGTTTGAATACAATCGGTGCAGTATTTTTCGAGTTAATGAGGAACAAAAAACCACCAAATTTCAGAAAATTTCAGATGGCTATAACTCTGAAACCGTTTGGCCGATTATGCTCATAAACAAACTGAAATGTCGCGTTCTGGTGCACATCCTAACCTGAAAATTTCAAGCCGCTATCTCATTCCGTTCTCAAGTTATCGTGACAACAAAAATATTTTTTATTAATTTTTTAAAAATTTTCTAGCCATACGATTCGTACAAAATTTCACAAACGTGCTTAGGTTCATATTCTACAACTACCCACCAAGTTTGAATTCGATCGGATTTACCTTCTGTATAAAAAGTACCCGGAATTGTTAAAAAAAACACATAAATTTAAATTTAATCATCAATATTTATTTTGTCTCCTTCAAAATAGTCCCCATTGCTTACAATACAACTATGATGTCGGCGAACCCACTTTTCCATGCACCGCTCATACGCCGCCAAAGGTATGGCCTTCAATTCTCGTTGCGAATTCGGATTCGGCTCGTTTGGTAGGCGCCATTCGGTCGATTGTTGAGCTGTTAACGTGTCATACTCATAGACCCATGTCTCATCGCCAGTTATGATTCGTTTCATGAAATTTGGATCACTAGCAGCTCGAGAAACCATGTCTTCAGAGACCTGCTTTCGATGCTCTTTTTGCAAAAAATTCAGCTCTTTTGGAACGAGTTTTGCGGCGACGCGTTTCATACACAAAACATTAGTCAAAATGTTATGAACGGTCATTTTATCAATGCTCAACTCTCGAGCCAACTCTCTAACACTTAAATGACGATTTTCGAGCACTAATTTATGTGTGTGAAGTTGGCCCAGCACTTTTTGATTTTCAAAAAAAAAAAAATTGTGCTGAATTGTGCTAGGTTTGTGCTGCTTTGTGCCGTTGAAATTTCCTTTCTATTTCGTGTGGTTCTCAAGATATTTCAAAAATCGATAAAATGGGCTAGCCCAGCACTTTTCGAAAAATTAGGTTTCAATGGCTGAAATAGATTGTGCTATGCATATACTGAGTTGTGCCGTCCAAATTTTTCCGAAAGTCCCACTATTTCGCAAAAAATCGAGAAGTAAAAAAAAAGTTAGCCCAGCACTTTTGTTTTTTCTTCTCACAAATGAGTGAAATAACTTGTACTACATTTGTGCTGTCTTGTGCCGTAAATATTTTCACGAAAATTTGTCGAATTTTCTGTGAAATGGCGAAAATGAAAAATGAAGTCAGCCCAGCACTTTCGAATTTTTCCATTGAAAACATGCTCAAAAAATGGTGCTACACGTAGTATAAGTTGTGCCGTTGAAATTTTCACGAATATCCTGCTAATTTTCCAAAAAATTAGGAAATAAAAAAAAAGTTAGTCAAGCACTTTCATTTTTTTTTGACGAATTTTTTTTTACCTAATTGAACTGTATTTGTGCTGACTTGTGCTGGTCATATTTTTCAGGAAAAACTTTCAGTTTTCCCTTAAATGGAGAAAATAAGAAAATTCAGTAGATTGTTTGAAAACTTGCAATGCGTGGCAACAGTGTGCGTGAAGTTGGCCCAGCACTTTTTGATTCTCGAAAAAATTTTTCTCGTACTCAATTATGCTGGGTTTGTGCTGCTTTGTGCCGTCAACATTTTCGTTTTATTCCATTCCGTTCTCAAGATATCTCACAAAATATCCTTTCGAATAGAGCCTCATTTAGTTATATATGTTGCAACTGACTGAATCCCGTTCGATTAATAAGTTTAATTATTTTACTTTTTCACACGAAATGTCCATTTTATTTTTGTTTTGTTTTTCATAAATAATGTTTCTGTTCTTCGCTTTTTATTCCATCGGTAGGAATATCGAAATTTCAGAGAGAGTTATCAAGCTCTTCGAATGTTCATGTGAACAGTAAAAAGTGTTCAAATATAAAAATTTAACTAATGGAAGTAGAGTAAAAATGTCTTACTTACCTAAAGGTTCTTGAGCGAATAGAAGAGTTTAAATATTAAGCATTATTTTGTTGATCATAATACTACTAGTAAAAATACAAATAGTAAGAGACTTTCAATTTATGTTTTTCCCAGTTGAAGTTTCCTTGAAGGAATTGGAGAACATGAAATTTTCAAATTTTTATCTTTCGAAATGCCATTGGAACAGATACACTAAGACACCCAGTATATCGAAATATTTGAAATACCAATTTTTCAGAAACACCCTGTAACTTGATAACCAATCAAGATATCTGGGATCTTTTTGCTGGTAATTGATTATCTCGAAAAAAAAGGGTATCCTTAATTTTTTTTTTTTTAACCCCTATGATTCTCGAGATGCTATCAGTCATCATCAAATTTCGGATACACTGTACAACCTGTCAATTTCATATTCGCAAGAAACAATAAAATAATGAAATCTGTCGACATCTACTTTCAACTACTTATATTATGGATATTCTGCTCTGAAAGTTGAACTCTGGCAACAGCGCTATCGAACCCCGCGGCAGTTGATGTCGTAAATTAGTACGAATGGAGTATGTAGTGACAGTTGACAGTTATGATCAGAGCGTTGCGGGTTGCAGTTCTCAACGATTAGAATAGTATTTGCTGCTACGTTGCCCTTTACAGATTTCCCTTATCTAATTCCGTAATTTACACGATTAGAAGAAAAAAATTGAAGATGAATATTATGATTGCTGATACAAAATTGTTTTATTTTCAATTTTCTGCAAAATAGGAGGAAATTTCGGAAAAGTTCGAAGGGCACAACTCAATGTATATATTGCACAATCTATTTCAGTTGTTTTACATCAATTATCCGAAAAGTGCTAAGCTGGCCGTTTCTACACATTTTGTGAGATATCTTGAGAACCGAATGGAATAAAAGAAAAATGTTGACGGCACAAAGCAGCACAAACCCAGCACAATTGAGTACGAGAAAATTTTTTTCGAAAATCAAAAAGTGCTGGGCCAACTTCACACACACTGTCGCCACGCATTGCAAGTTTTCAAACAATCTACTGAATTTTCTTATTTTCTCCATTTATAGGGAAAACTGAAAGTTTTTCCTGAAAAATATGACCAGCACAAGTCAGCACAAATGCAGTTCAATTAGGTAAAAAAAATCGTCAAAAAAAACGAAAGTGCTTGACAAACTTTTTTTTTATTTCTTAATTTTTTGGAAAATTAGCAGGATATTCGTGAAAATTTCAACGGCACAACTTATACTACGTGTAGCACAATTTTTTGAGCATGTTTCCAATGGAAAAATTCGAAAGTGCTGGGCTGACTTCATTTTTCATTTTCGCCATTTCACAGAAAATTCGAAAAATTTTCGTGAAAATATTTACGGCACAAGACAGCACAAATGTAGTACAAGTTATTTCACTCATTTGTGAGAAGAAAAAACAAAAGTGCTGGGCTAACTTTTTTTTTACTTCTCGATTTTCTGCGAAATTAGTGGGACTTTCGGAAAAATTCGAACGGCACAACTCAGTACATGCATAGCACAATCTATTTCAGCCATTGAAACCTAATTTTTCGAAAAGTGCTGGGCTAGCCCATTTTATCGATTTTTGAAATATCTTGAGAACCACATGAAATAGAAAGGAAATTTCTACGGCACAAAGCAGCACAAACCTAGCACAATTCAGCACAATTTTTTTTTTTTGAAAATCAAAAAGTGCTGGGCCAACTTCACACACATCACTAATTTCTTGATTTGGATGATGTTATCGTCGGTTGTTGACGTTGAAGGCCGTCCAGAACGGGGCAAATCTTCGACCACTTCACGACCGTCTTTGAATGATTTGTACCAATCGTATGCTTGTGTTTTTGACATACAATTATCACCAAAGGCTTTTTTTAACATTTTCAATGAATCGGCACAAGAAAATTCGTTTGCAAGACAAAATTTGAGGCAAACTCTTTGATCAACTATTTTTTCCATTGTAAAATTCGCAGAGCACTTTTGAGGTCGACTGATACTGACAGCTGTTGTAAACACACTAGTTGACAGATCGCGCTCAAATTTGGCTTGGTAATAAAGGAAGGTCCTACCAACTTAAAAAAAAAAAAATTACCGATTCCTTTTTGGCGGTTCATTTAAATAAAATTTTCCGGGTACTTTTTATACAGAGTGTATATTGGTTGAAAACAAAATTATTACTCGGAAACCACTGGGCCGATTATGCCCATTAACGAACTTGTCCGACGTATTGGGATGCGCCACCTACCCTGAAAATTTCAAGTCGCTAGCTCTTTTCGTTCTCAAGTTATCGTGGCAACGGCCGGCCGGACGGACAGAATCAAATTTGACCTCGAATTCTTCATTGGGGAGTCGAACTTAATCGTTTGAGACCATTTTCGTCAAAAAATTCGAAAGTTACAGACATTTGTGCAAAATTATAACGCGATGTTCCCCAGAACATAAGCGCAAAAAAAATTAATTGGAACATCAAATTCATTTATTTGTTGCTCACTCGGCCACGTTGCCTACGTGAGTCGACTTCGATTATGTACCAAATAAAGATTTTAGTACTCGGATGATATCGATTTTCAGAATATCGTCAATCCTCTGTCAAGCGATCGATCGCAATCGGTTACTCGTTTATATTTCTCGCAGTTTTTCTAGACGATTCCAAGATTTCCGTTCGAAATTCAAATTCGATTTGACATTTCTCGTCGCTCGTTCAGAACGAAAACGTCGACTTGAAGGAGCCGCGTTAAAATTCGCCGCAGAAATACGTGAAACATCATTTGTCGATTTTCGCGAAAAGTCACATTTTCCTATAGATCTTCCGGGAAAACGAAAGAGAGGATCGAAAAAAGGGCTCCATTGCGGAATAATTTCGAATCTCGACTTCGCGTTCCCGCAAATACCGTCGTTCCGAACGCCCCCGTTCCTCCGACTTCCTTTCCACAATTTTGCTCCTTTTTTCAAAAACGGCGTTTTTTCGTCTATTCGCGATTTTTTTTAAATACACCCCCTTCTTTTCGCTCCGAAAATGTGAAACTCTACGAAACTTCCGTATTTTTCCTCGATAAACCCCTTCGAAATTTCCACCAAACTCCCCTCCTAACATCCAAAGCAAACATCACGTTTATAGTAACATTTTCAAAACGTTTCCTTTGATAAATGAAGAACCGTTCGACCGATTTTGTGCAAACTTCACATAAACCATCTACTAAATAGTCCGAACAAAGCCTAAAAATTTGGTTTGGATCGGCGGGCCCGTTCTTGAGTTATAAAATTAAACTAAAAGTTGTTTTTCGATATCTTCAAAACTATTCGAATGAATACAATAGTTTTAACAGAAGTGTATTCAGCATTGAATACTTGATTATAGCAGGAATGCAAAACTTAAAAAAAACTTTTTTCATCAAATTTATTTTCACTCCCTGTATAACCGGAAGTCATTGGGTTTCGAAAATATTTTTGCTCTGTAGAGAATTTTCAAGCAATATCATAATGCCAATTTACAGATTTCAAATATGTCCAGTTCTCCAGAAACGTCTAATAGGCACTCGAACTTGGGACACCCTGTATAATGACTAGGACGAAATGTTGAAAAATGAGGAAAGTTAACAGAGTCGTTTGAACTTGCTGGAATTATGCGTTTCGGGTATTAACGAGGAGGTCGAGTTATAGAGGCGATTTCTACGTGGGCACCAGTAAGTAATAACGTGCCCAAGGCGCAAAAATAACTCATAAGGCTGGACTATTGCAATTTGAAAACCTTCCTCTTTACACCGGACCGACGATTTGTTATGCCCCCTATTAGACTCTGAATATAATTTAACTCGGCTGGGAAAAACGTGTATCGATGCTTCTGTTAAGTTGTCAAGGACAATAAAAAATGAGTATGCATTTATGAACATTAATATCGATTTTCGTTGATAGTTGAAATTGCATGTTTATGGCGCTGGTTCCCTCGAACAGAGTGCCTACCAATTTGCTCAAAGGTCCGTATTTTTCGAATTTTCGGTCGAAAATGGTCTCAAACGATTAATTTCGACTCGCTGGTCAAGAAACCGAGGTCAAAGTTAATTAGGTCCGTTCGTAAGCAAAATTACTCTGTGGCCAATAAACTTATGTAGAAAATTGAGTTTTGAATTTTTTTGATATGGGATATCTTTCTAGAATATTTTCATGCAAATTGCACTTTTCGGATATACAGGAACCGACCATCAACTTGGGAATTTTAAATGAAACTGGCCATTTTTTTACCGGCTTTAGATTGCTTGCTTATTTTGCAACATTCTATCCGCCGTATTCACAAAGCATTCAATCTACGTTAAGTGCTAACTGAGGTCCTCAGTTAAGGATAAATAAGAATCGCAGCCTCAGTTAACGTATTTAACGGCAGTGATGCAGGCCTGTTTCAAGAATTTTCACTTAAATTGAGGTTGCGATTCTTATTTATCCTTAACTGAGTACCTCAGCTTAGAAAAATAAGAATCGCAACCTCAGTTAACGTATGTAACGCTGCTGAAACAGGCCTGTTTCACGTTAATTTTCACTTAAACTGAGGTTGCGATTCTTATTTATCCTTAACTGAGTACCTCAGCTTAGATAAATAAGAATCGCATCCTCAGTTAACGTATGTAACGGTGCTGAAACAGGCCTGTTTCACGTTAATTTTCACTTAAACTGAGGTTGCGATTCTTATTTATCCTTAACTGAGTACCTCAACTTAGATAAATAAGAATTGCAACCTCAGTTAACGTATTTAACGGCGGGGAAACAGGCCTGCTTCACGTTAATTTTCACTTAAACTGAGGTTGCGATTCTTATTTATCCTGAACTGAATACCTCAGCTTAGATAAATAAGAATCGCAACCTCAGTTAACGTATTTAACGGCGGGGAAACAGGCCTGTTTCACGTTAATTTTCACTTAAACTGAGGTTGCGATTCTTATTTATCCTTAACTGAGTACCTCAGCTTAGATAAATAAGAATCGCAACCTCAGTTAACGTATTTAACGGCGGGGAAACAGGCCTGTTTCACCTTAATTTTCACTTAAACTGAGGTTGCGATTCTTATTTATCCTTAACTGAGTACCTGAGCTTAGATAAATAAGAATCGCAACCTCAGTTAACGTATGTAACTGTGCTGAGACAGGCCTGTTTCACGTTAATTTTCACTTAAACTGAGGTTGCGATTCTTATTTATCCTTAACTGAGGACCTCAGTTAGGACTTAACGGAGATTGAATGCTCTGTGAATACGGCGGTTTATCTGCGAAATATTTATTTAATTGCCATGGTTACCAGGTTATAAAAACTTTTATGAAAAAATGGCTATTTGCAGCGGCCCGCCAGAGAAATTATATCATCGGAACTATTCATGATGAAGAAATAAGCAAAATACTATGACGTAAAATTTGCACTTTGTAATGCATGGTTACTGAATGATGTGGCTCATTGAGAATTGTCACAATAAATTTGTAACAATGAGATATTTTAAAATTATATATTTTAAGACATCTTGATTTCATCAAATATGACCCTTATTTTCTTCTAATGTATTGATAGAAAATTTAATTTGAACCATTTTTGCGCGTATGTTCTGGGGAATATCGCGTTATGATTTTGCCCAAATGTCTGTAATTTTCTAATCTTTTGCCGAAAATGGTCTCAAACGATTGGGTTCGACTCCCTGATAAAGAATTCTAGGTCAAATTTGATTCTGTCCGGCCGGCCGGCCGTTGCCACGATAACTTGAGAATGGAAAGAGCTAGTGACTTGAAAATTTTCAGAGTAGGCGGCGCATCCCAATACGACGGACAAGTTCGTTAATCGGTCCAATGGTTTCCGAGTAATGATTTTGTTTTCAACCAATACTTGGTGAATAGTTGGCGAATATAAACCGAAGCACGTTTGTGAAATTTTGTAAGAATCATATCATTAGAAAATTTTAAAAAAATTATTGAAAAATATGTTTTATGTCACGATAACCTGAGAACGAAAGAAGTTAGCGACTTGAAATTTTCAGGTTAGGTTGTGCATCTGAATGCGACATTTGAGTTTGTTTATAGGCATAATCGGCCAAACGGTATGGAGTTATACCCATCTGAAATTTGGTTGTTATTTCCTAAATAACTCGAAAAATACAAAATCTATTAAATTCAAACACGGTTATTAGTTGTAGAATACAAACGCGATAATTCTGGCAAAATTTCGTTAGGATCGTATTACTAGAAAATTTTAAAAAAATCATTGAAAATGATTGAAAAGAATTCTATATATCAGTAACTATCCGTCCGACATCGCTGAAATTTTGCGAGAAACTTCAGAACCAAACTCTACTGCCAAGTTCTAAGTTTGAACACGTTCGGATATATATTGTTGAAAATTCTAGCAGCCTTGTATGAGTTCAGTAGAAGGATGGGTGACCGACTGAAAACTCCCGGTTTAGTGTGGTTAGATAAACCACCAACCACTAAACATTCAATGAGGTGAACTGTGCTAATTGCCAATAACTTAAAAAAGACAAACGGTGAAATATTTATTGATTTTAACCATCAACAAATATTCCTTGTGAGCAAAGCTAGGTCACCTCCACAGTTCACCTCATTGTATGTTCACTGGTTGGCGGTATCTAACCATACCAAACCGGGCGTTTTCTATCCGTGAAGGACTTATATAGGTTGACGGCCTTGCAGTTCCTGACCCTCTTACGGCAAAAGAATGAACTTCGCTGAACATCGCTCAAGGTTTCTTCATAGCAGAGGGTCGGAGTTCGTGAGGATTTCCATAGGTGCCGCTGGTGGGGTTTTCTCCCTACCAGTTCGCAACGGATGGAACTAAGTTTCTTAGAACTCCTTCGGTTGCCCTTTCATTGGCTAAGCATGCTGATGATTGGTAAGAACCAAGAAAACACAGTTCGTGTCTGCCCTTGAAGGAGGCTTTTCTTTTCGGGGGAACACTGAGCGATGAGATGATCTAGCTCCACTCACGCGGAATATTTGTTGGTGGTTAAAATCAATAAATATTTAACCGTGTGTATTTTTTAGTTATTGGCAATTAGCCATAGTTCACCTCATTGTATGTTATATCATTAGTAAGGAAATTAATTTTGAATAGACCAGAAATAAATATGACATGCCTCTTATCGGTAGATAAGATGACATATATGATCACAGATCATTCATATATATATTCATAAATACAAACACGGACTATAATTTTCGATTACAGCATTCTGCAAAATCATAGAATTACGATTTAATAATGAAATTTTGAAAAATCATTTATCCCAAAGTACATAATAGTTTATTAGTCTTGAGTCCCAGCAGTTCTAGATTTTTATGCACCCAGCGTTTTATCGAACAATAAAAATCCACCACTTTCTCACAGTCAAGGTAAGCTCAAGATACAGAACACCAGCCATTGAAAAAACCCTAATTAGTATCTATCGTAATTAGTGCTAATTTCGAATCATTAAATCGGAGTTTATTCTGCTTCTAACAACCGTCACGCATTGTGGGGCTAATTAAGAACCGATAGAGACGGAATAAGCTACTAACAATCAAAAAACGTCTATCATGCATTTTGACTTTTACGACTTTCATCATAGTAGGTACGCCGCAACATAATTCTGTGAATCCGATGCGATCTCGATTCTGTGATTCACGATCGAATTGCACAAGGACGACCCTGTGGCAAGACCTACTGGAAGCGAAACAAACAATCGATGAAGAAACTTGAACTCTAAAGAAGCAATATAAAAAAAAACAATATACAAACTAATCGTGACGGTTAGGTAAGACGCTCAATTATTGTCGTTCCCCTCTCGGTCACCTCCTCATTATCTTGTTATCGATGCCGGTCACGTTGATATCCAGAATCTATAAACAATGTTATAGAAAAGGCAACGAACTGTTCCATCGAATGCGGAGAGGTTTTATAAGAGCAGGAGAACACTGTTTTATGATGAAGTTTCAGAAATTAAAAATTCTAAACTTTGTACAATTTATTTCAGGATCAAAATTTTTAGATGTATTCAAAGTGGCTGGTAGACAAGAAGTGATCATAGAATAAAACAATACTCTATCTAAGATGTATAAAACAATGGTTTATAAACTCCTCGTTATTTGACAGATAAAAATTAGACTAAGTTCACCGACATGGTAGATGTTTCATGGCGGCGCCACCATGTCAATCATATCGTTTTCATTCGTCGATCAGCGTGAAATATTACGAATATTTTGCTATGAATACAAATAGGCGAAATTTACTGTTAGTATACCTTGTTGATGAATGTTGGCCAGGTGTGATTCCCTTAGGCTTGTTTCACATGCATAGAAGTTTGAATTCGTGTGCAGGAAACGCAGGCTTTCACACAACTACGGTTTAGTTTCGGTTTGAGCCATAAAGTAAATATTAACATGTGAGTTCTATAGTTTTAACCCCAAAGCGAGCAGATATCTTTAAATCTTTCCCAAATTGTTTAAATATAGATAGATATATAAACATAAATATATATTTTTGGGATTTGTTGCTATCTCAATATTTATGAGAAAAAATTGGTTCAAGCCCTGTGGACAGGAGCTTTGGCGCTCTTGTTCAAACTTTGACGAATCATATCTCCGAAAGTATTGCTTTCTCAGAGTTGGGAATGGTATCAATGGATTCTTATGATAGAACTGCATCATGAAGGAAATTCAATTCAAATAATAGTTTGCTTATCAAGATTAAATGGGTCATCTGAGAATGAGAACTGCACCATGGAATAAATCAAATTAAAATAGCTGAAACGAATTTGACTCTTCCTTATAGAACAGAATGACATGTACGAGTATGAGCACAGATCATATAATAAATTATAGATAGAATAATTATAGCATTCTGTGAAAACATAGAAGTACGATTCATTATTGAAATTTCGAAAAATCATATCTCCGAAAGTATTAGCTTGTTAGAGTTGGAAATTATTTCAATGGATTCTTATGATAGAACTGCATCATGAAGGAAATTCAATTCGAATAAAAGTTTATTTATCAAGATTAAATGAGCAATCATCAATGCTATTATTTGAAAATTATCATTTAAACTAATAAGGAAAGTATCATCGAAATCAGGGCCGGCGCTGATGGTGAAACAGTGTAGCAACTGTTTCAGGCACCAACTTTCTGGAGGCGGAATTTTGACCCAGTTCGCCGGCCGACTTTTCATATTTCATAGGTAGGGGTGCCTGAAGATTCCTATTGCTTCAGACGCCAAATTTAGTAGCGCCGGCCCTGATCGAAATGTCTAGAGCAAGTCTGGAGACAATCATAGCAGATTGTTCATTTATTCCTGATATTTGAGTTGGTAGAGGCTGACGAACAAATTATTTTAATAGTTCAAAATATATTAATAAAATACAATCCTCTTTTCATAATTTAATAGTTCATACCAATAACACATTCATTCTGTATTATGAACCTTAACTCAAGAAAAAATATTTGATACACAAATGTAATCCATATTTCAGCATTTTTTTGCTAGCAACATTATGAAAATAATGTATATAGGAACATGTCTTACTACTCAAGGAAGTAAAAGGTAATATTTACCTCAGTGGTCAACGAACAGTAATTTGTTTTGATGATTCCATTTTGTTCTACTTTCCTATTGCCTTCATAAATTACATCATTAAAATGACCCAATTCTAAATCTTCTGAAACATCATCCCGAATGTATACGTAAATTATTCAATTTGCACCCAGTCAATATTATTTTCGGTTTCAAAACAGTCTTGTATATATTCACAAATTCAAGAATCGGATACTCGTTATCCAGCAGAAAAATATTTTCAAACTACGAATTGACATGTCTCTAATAGCTAGATAAGAAGACATTTATGAACAGTGATCATAGACAGATAGAATTCGCATTCTGTGAATACATAGAACTGCGATATACATATTATTGAAATTATGAAAAATCATATCTCCGTAAGTATTAGCTTGTTAGAGTTGAATATGATATCAATGGATTCTTATGATGAAACTACATCTTAAAAAAATGGAATACAAAATTTGTAATAAAAAAAAATGTTTTTTCTTCTTTACTGCGAAACCATCAGGCCGATTTTGCCCAATAACGAACTTAACCGAGATATTTATCCATCAAACCTACTCTCAAAATTTCAACTGTCTAGCTCATTTCATTCGAGAGCGAACTGGACCGAATGGATACATATGCATGTGAAACAAGCCTTACACACTAAGGCTTGTTCCACATGCATACGGTTCTATTCGGTTCGGTTTCAACCGAAAACGAATGAAGCACTTTCCCACATACACGGTTCATATTAGGTTTTATGTTATCTTCCGAAACACAGGCACAATCACAATTCCAATATTTTCCTGACGTCAGATTCATCAAAGTTATTCAAAATTTGAACATAAACATCTATTGCAAGCTTCCTGCATCTTTAATTTATATGTATATTATATTTTTCGGAAGTTTTGTCCCACAGCATTGGTTTAGATTTACTACAGCAATCAGTCGATCCACATTTGGTAAACCATCATATCATTTTCTCATGAATACTCAGATAGCAACAATATCCGGAAAATATATATTTATGTTTATATTTCCATCTTTGAACAATTATGGGAAGTATTGAAAGATATCTGGTAGATTTGAAGGTGAAACCACAGAACGAGACAGAAAACATATGTAAATATGTATTACTTTATGGTTAAACCGAAACTGAACCGTGTTTTTGTGAACGCTTGACCTGTATGTATTCCCTACACAGGTCTGTTCCGCAGAAGTTGACAGATTCATTTAAGATTTCAGGTAAGAATTCCGTATTATTGAAAAAGGAAATCATATCCGCCAACATTGATCAATTAGGTAAACTTAGTAATTAATTCTGCAGATTTAGTATTTTAAATGAAATATTCGTTACCTCTCACCTGCCGCGAACGAGAACGAAGCGAGATGTATGGAGTAGTGCCGACGTCACCCTGATTGGTATTAGTCTCGATAAAATATCACTCTACCGATTATTAATAACAGATATATTCACAATGAAAAGAAATCATGAAATAACAATGTCACATTTTACAATAAAACGACCTGAATTCGCGCGAACGAACCACAACCTCCTAAGGACACGTCACGGTATTCACTCGTGCATAGATCTTAAATCACAAATGCCAATTCTGCTTTTCCACGTCAAAAAAGCATAGACGACAACGGGAAAATACACCTGGCCTCATACACGTATGGGTGGAACACGATCCACAAACCATAGACGACGAAATGGAGAAAATACACTTATATATGGAATCACCCTGGGTTGTGTTCGAAAATTAACTCCACGGAGTAGAGTAGTTTTTGAAGGTTTGACAGATTTACTCTGGAGTTTACTCTGACACTGACACTAACAGTGACAGAAGGTGCCAATATCGGTAAATAGGTTATGTTGGTTTTAGAAAGAACCTATTATTATTGTTTTCTTCACATACATATATGTAACTCTAATCATAAATATATATTGTGAGCAGTATTAAAACTATTAAATTACCTCACAGAACATTCATAAAACTGTGAGACAAAGATACTAGATTTTCCGTCCCATGAGTTATGTCAACTTTGACAGGAGTAAAATGAACTCGGAGTCGAATACTCTGCCATTTCGAACGACAGTCATGGAGTTAAATTTAACCAACCTTTCAGTTTTCGAACGCAATGGAGTAAATATTACTCTACGGAGTTAATATTCGAACACAACCTAATCTACAGAAACGTTTGTTTACTGTCCGGCCTCGGTGGGGCTGAAAGCTGCCCTACAACGCCGGTGGTTGTAGTTCCAAATCCTGCTAAGGGCATGGGTGCTTAGTAGGACGAAGGAGTTACATTTATTATTTAACTTTTCGCCCTAAGTATTCAAAATTGACACTTCGCCCAATGTTAACTGTTTGTACAGAAAAAAAAATGTACTACACTAGCTTGGCCAGTAACTTTAAGGCTGGTTTTCCTATCACGCTGAAGGTCGGCGCTGGCGGTCAGCGCTGATCGGTCAGCTCGGATCGTTTTAGTATCGCGCTGATCACATAGAGAAATAGAAGGATGCTATTGTCTCTGGCTTACTGAATGTGGAGGCGTGTCGGCGCCAGCTAGTCAGCGGCGCCGACGCGCCGGCGCGTACGGGCGCGTATAGCTGACGGCCGTCAGCGCTGAGGGATCTGCGTGACTCGAAAACGCTACCTATAGCTACATACATATTGACCCATCAGCGCTGACCGTCAGCGTTATAGGAAAACCAGCCTTAAAGTTGGTACATTCAATGAGGTTGGGTGAAAAGTGCCATTTTCTTCAAAGCTGGGGCAGTTGGCTACAAATAATATGCACCAAGTTAGAGAAGCAAATTTCAGAATACAAAATAAAAATAAAATTGAAATTAAAACAACTAGTGTATGTTGCATATCTGAATGGGAGAGTTGAGTTCGTGTACGGGCATAATCGGTCCAACTGTTTCGGAGTTATACCCACCTGGAATATTATTTCCTCGATAACTCGATCGAATTGAAACTTGGTAACTAGTTGTAGAATACCTGTATTATACAGTTATTATACAATACAGGAGAATGGAGAATAGAACATACGCGCAAAAGCTGCTGACTTCACGTCAGTGCTTGAACCAATTTTTATTAGCATGTTTAATAGTTTGAGTACAAAGAGTATATAAGTATATTGTTAACAATCCCGCATTTTTGCGGATCCGCGGGATTGATAACTTTGATCCCGCGCGTTTGCGGGATTGAGGTTTTGGTGCGGGATTGGATTCCCTAAATGTTACACACATGCGCGTTGGATAACAATCACGGACATGATACGTATACAGGGTGAGTATTCAAGTTGTACATTAAATTTAACCATATTAACCCATCAAATAAAACACTTTTTTCATTTGGCATTTTTCCAGATTCGGCACAAGAAAAAAGATACAGGCTGTGGAAACTTGAAAAAAAATCAATTTTTCTTTAATAGCTTTGACATGGTTATTCAGAATTGAATGAATTTTGGTATGAAGTTTTCTATAACTATGGCACATAATCTCCAATTAACAGTTTTTCCCTACTTACCCTACAGATGAAGGTTATCTTGGGTCATTTTTGAAATACTCTATCATTTTAGAAAATTAAATTATTCTACATCATTTCTCCTAAAACGTACCGTTTTCAAGATATTCTTCGTTGAATGTCATGAAATATGAAAAAAACTACAGAAATGTACCTGCTTTTATCGATCCGAACCTGGAAAACAATCACAGATGATCCGCTCGAATAAAGGCATAGACTGAGTATTGATTTCAAAGTTAACACTTATAGAAACTCAATTCAATCTCGCTTGTTTCCAAATTGATTGGTTATAATTACCATCTTAATACGGGATAAGTTAATAACAATTTATTCAAATAGTTCGCAGGTTAGTTATCTTTTGGGGAATAGATGAATAGGCTTACCATGATCTGTATTCGTTTATATATCCCCAATAGTGAGTATAAAACGTATAAAATTATCTGTTATCCATGCCATCTAAACATTAATTTTCATACTGCTTCGATTCTGCACAATCATTCTAAGGATTTCTCTAATATATGGAACATAATTTCATCAACTTAATTCTCAACAGATATAACTCACGTCATAGTTGAATCTTATCAGTTTCTAGTATATTAGTATGCATAAGGGAAATATCAATTATATGTATCATTCCACCTATTCATCCCAATTATTCCCGACGAGAAATTCTTAATCTGGAACTACGGAATTATGTATGTAAATAAAGAACCGCCGGCGTAATAATCTAAGGTCAGACCATAGAACAGGTTAGATTATTCCATTTCTGTGCCTGCTTCTATCACAGTATAATGAAATATTATTTTACTGGCTCTATACGACGTCCTCACTTGCATTGCAATTATTTGTGTTCTGTGATTTGCATAGAGAACAGATTGTTTTTCTCGATTCAATAGAGTAGATATTATAATAAATATTGATATATTCGTTTATATTATGCGAATTAAAATATGTATATAATGTGAAAAAAGACGAAGAAGATATTGTGGATAATCTTATAGTGGATTGTCAATGAAAATCAAGTTGGAGTCAGTGCTTTAATATTCAGGTAGAGCTTTTTTCAAATATGCAGCTTGAAGATTATTTAAAATCATTTCATGAGTTCAGTAAGTAAATAAGATTTCTCACACAATTTCGTTGCATTTCGAGCATCATATGATAAAGCTTTCATTTAATAATGCGATATTGAATCCATTAAGTGTTTCTATGTTCAACACTTAAAGACAGTTCAGGACTAGCTTTGAACATTGTAAAATCTTTAAACGCTTTTAGCTTTTTACCTGAGACGAATCTGGAAGAATGGTAAATGAAAAAATTGTTTTAGTTGATGAGAGGAATATCTGGTTGAAATTGATGCGCAGCTTAAAGACGCCCTGTATATTCACAAATTCAAGAATCGAATACTTGCTTTCCAAGAGAAAATATATTTAAACTAAGAATTAACAATCTCTAATAGCTAGAAAAGATGACATTTATGAATAGTGAACAAAGACAGATTCTGTGTTCACATTCTGTGAATACATGGAACTTACGATGTATTATTGAAACTTTGAAAAATCATATCTGCGAAAGTATAAGCTTGTTATAGTTGAAAATGATAACAGTGGCTTCTTATTATGAAACTGCATCTTAAAAAAATTTTAATTCATATGTTGTATTGTAAAAAAATATTTTTTTTCGTTACTCCAAAACTATAAGACCGGTTTTGTCCAATAACGAACTTAACCGAGATATTTATCCCTCAAACCTACTCTGAAAATTTCAACTGTCTAGCTCATTCCGTTCGAGAGTTATCGTGTTAACGGCCGGTCGGACAGAATCGATTTCGACCACGGATTCTTGATCAGTGAGTCAAACCAAATCGTTTGAGAACATTTTCAGCCAAAAATTCGAAAATTACAGACATTTGGGCAAATTGATAGGCACTCTGTTCCGAGGAACAAGAGAGCCAAAAATAATTAGTATAATTAAAGTTTTCATAATCACCAAATCAACGTGTTTCACACGTTTCTGTTAGCTACTTGTTCCGATAATTATCGCAGAGTAAAAAGTTGGGCGTCTCCGTAAAATTAAGCAGCTTACGAAAAATTAGCCGGTTATTAATTGTTTGCAAAATGGGTTCAAGCCCTGTGGACAGGAGCTTCCTGGCGCTCTAGTTCAAACAGACAAATTATATCTCGGAAAGTATTGGTTTCTCAGAGTTGGGAATTATATCAATGTATTCTTATGATAGAACTGCATCATAAAGGAAATTCAATTCAAATAATAGTTTATTTATCAAGATTAAATGAGCAATCTGAGAATGAGAAATGCACCATGGAAGAAATCAAATTAAAATAGCTGAAATGAATTTGACTCTCTCTTATAGTACAGGCTGAAATGTACGAGCTTGAACACAGATCATATAATAAATCTTAGATAGAATAATTATAGCATTATGTGAGAACATAGAAGTACGATTCATTTATTGAAATTTAGAAAAATCATATCTCCGAAAGTATTAGCTTGTTGGAGTTGAAAATGATATCGATGGATTTTAATGGTGAAACTGCATCAAGTAAAAATAGAATTTGAAATATGTTGCTTAAAAAAAAATTTTTTTTCGTTACTCCGAAACCATCTGGCCTACATATTTTGCCCGATAACGAACTTAACCGAGATATTCATCACCCTAACCTACTCTGAAAATTTCAACTGCCTAGCTCATTCCGTTAGAGAGTTATTGTAGAAAGAAATTTTCAAAATTTCAAAATTTTTTTTTGACGGTAACCTGGTCAATACAAAACTTCATATGCGTATAAAGGTTATGATTCTACAATTTGATGCTAAATTCCAGATAGATCGATTGATCGGATTCGGAAATATTCATAAAAAATGTGTTTTACTAAAATCGGCCATAACTCCGAAACCGCTTGATGGATTTTGCCCATTAACGCAATTGTCCGAGATATTTACGCTCCAAACCCACCTTGCAAATATCAATCCTCTAACTCCTTTCGTTCGAGAGTTATCGATTTCGACCTCGGATTCTTGATCAGTGAGTCGAACCAAATCGTTCGAGACCATTTTCATCGAAATATTCGAAAATTACAGACATTTGGGCAAATTGATAAGCACTAAGTTCCGAGGAACTAGAGTGCCTAAAAGGCTCCTGGACTTAATCGTTTGGGAGCAGTTTCGGCTTGAAATTCTGAAATTATAGACATTTGAATGGAACGATACCGCCCTGGAACAAACGCGCAAAAAAACTTGTCGAATTTACTCACCGGAATTCGTTACCGGCGGCTGGACGCATTCCTCCTCCGTGGGCGACATCGGCAACCCCTCGAAGGTGCCCTCTTTCAGGTTCAGGTTCAGTTCCAGCGATTTCTCGATGTCATTGAACGGATTACAGTTCTGGTTGTTGTTGAGGGCTTCGCGCTGCTGTCGCTTCGACACATCGAAATTGGGGGACGCGGGTGCGCTGTCCGGGTTGTCGACGTTGGTCTCCGGTCCCAAATTGTCCTCCTTGTCGAAGTCCGGGGAAAGTCGGCCACAGTTAGATTTTTCTAACATCTGGAAACGTACTTCGAGGTAAGAAACAACGTAAAAAATTGGTTCAAGCCCTGTGGACAGGAGCTTTCTGGCGCTGTTGTTCAAACAGACAAATTATATCTCCGAAAGTATTGGTTTCTCAGAGTTGAGAATTATATCAATGTATTCTTATGATAGAACTGCATTAAATTTTTAACTCTAACAAGCTAATACTTTCGGAGATATGATTTTTCAAAATTTCAATAATAAATCGTATTTCTACGTTTTCACAGAATGATATAATTCTTCTATGTATGAATTGTCATAATGTCAACTTATTTTCCTGAGACATGACATTATCTAATCAATCGAAGAATTATGAGAATAAAGTGTATTCCGAAATGTGAGCGAAGTGGGAAAAATCTCAGTAGTTTGCTCCGAAATTAGTTTTTCTCAGAAAAGTCTTACATTTCGGAACGGAACATGAAGTAAGAGATCTGAGAGTAGTGAGACTGCTTTTCATCCATAGACATAGAATGCTCAGTTCTCTCAATTTATGACGGGACTGACGGAAGGGAAAATTATAACTTCAAAAATATTGGGGTTGAAATACTCGTATTTTAGCGATGCAACGGGGACCTCACCCAAAAATGTTTTTTTTATTACGTAAATATTGAAAGCATAATTCTGTAGTTCGAGAGAGGAGAAAATTTGGTGAACGTAGATCAGGAAATTTTTGATCGATTACAAGGTAATTTTTCATTATTACTTCTCTTCTTCCATACATGTTTTATGGAATATATACTATTTGTAGGTACTTTAAACCTGTTTTGGGCAATTGTCATACGAAACTTGTTTTTTTAGCGCTCTAGTTCCTCGGAACAGAGTGCTTATCAATTTGCCCAAATGTCTGTAATTTTCGAATTTTTGGCTGAAAATGATCTCAAACGATTTGGTTCGACTCACTGATCAAGAATCCGAGGTCGAAATCTATTCTGTCCGGCCGGCCGTAGGCACGATAACTCTCGAACGGAAGGAATTAGCGGATTGAAATTTGCAAGGTGGGTTTGGAGCGTAAATATCTCGGACGAGCTCGTTAATGGGCGAAATCCATCAAGCGGTTTCGGAGTTATGGCCGATTTTAGTAAAAATATTTTTTATGACTGAAATTATCTGATTAAAATATCTGAAATTTAGCATCAAATTGTAGAATCATGACCTTTATACGCATGTGAAGTTTTGTATTGACCAGATTACCGCAAAGTGTCAAAAAAAAATTTTGAAAATTTAAAAAAAGCTTTTCTACAATAACTATCGAACGGAATGAGCTAGGTAGTTGAAATTTTCAGAGTAGGTTAGGGAGATGAATATCTCGGTAAAGTTCGTTATTGGGCAAAATTGGCCAGATTTAATTTGATTTCTTCCATGGTGCAGTTCTCATTCTCAGATTGCTCATTTAATCTTGATAAATAAACTATTATTTGAATTGAATTTCCTTTATGGTGCAGTTCTATCATAAGAATCCATTGATATAATTCCCAACTTTGAGAAACCAATACTTTCGGAGATATCATTTGTCTGTTTGAACTAGATCGCCAGAAAGCTCCTGTCCACAGGGCTTGTTTATGATGCAGTTCCATTATAAGAATCCATTCATATCATTCCCAACTGTTAGAAACCAATTATTCCGAAATAATAATTTCGGAGATGAATTGTTAAAGTTTGTCCACAGAATTATCCCACATTTTCATTTAAATTTTACGCTTTCCGGCAGGTAGATCGTATAATCCATAAGATGACTATTACACCGAGTCTTAAGGTAGCAGTACATGCATTTTTATCAAAGATTCCAGTCATCAAATGAAACACGTTTTCATTTAACTCAAAAAAAAAATTCTTAGAAACCATTGACGTGAAGTCAGGCGCTTTTGAGCGCAGTTCTATTGTGCCAAATTCACCAAAATTCCTTTCAAGATCAAGGACTATTTACTAGTCTAGAAGTGAAACGGTTATTTCTAGAAATTAAGATGTCATGGAAGCTTTCATTTCTTCCGATTTCATACAAGATCTTGTCGACTTTATTAAACATTGGGTACTTACTCATAAAAAATTGGTACTTCTGGATGGAAGATCAAGAAGCTCCAAGAAAGTATGTACTTATTGTGTATGTACTTATTGTTATGTATTCAATTTCGAATAGTTATTATCTGTAGATGATTCGATACAAAGCAATAAGGACCTTCATTTGAAGAATTATGTAAAACATAGTAATAACAATGTTGATTGAAATTTTATTTGTTTTTAATTTGTATGGCAAAAGTAGACCATACATCTTCTCGTGGTTCTTGCTGAACAATGAATCGAATAACAACTACCAACCAATTTCATCTTTATCTCAAGATAGAAAATACATAATTCAATGAATTTGCTATAAACGGTACCCGGTGCTACAGCATACAAGAAGTAGGCCAGCAGGGGGCGTTGTCAGACTGTGTTCCAGGTTATCTCCATAGAGGGCTTTGTATGAGCGCGCAAGAACATAATACACATAGAACATAGTACCATTATAGTTAAAGGGTAACAAGAAAATGAGTAAAAATTCGATTTGAGTATGAATAAAAGCAGCGCAAACAAGTGAAAAAATGCATTGGGCATCAACTGAATAAAATTTTTTAAATGAAATAATTCAAAAAATACAAAGCCGATCGTGCTGGTATTCAGTACCTAAGCGATTGTAAAATGGCGGCTTGAAGCTTTGTGCGGCATTTAGACGGATTCTCACAGATAGTTTCTGTGATTATAAAATTTTTGAAGGAAGATTTTTATTCTTTTTCTAGTAACCGAATTTCAATTCGATCGGATGTGTATTTCTTGAGTTATTGAGGAAATATCAAAAACATTCTATATAAAGGGTTTTCCAGTAAGAGGTGTTATTTTGATATTCAAAGAAAAATGCCATTTTTCAATATGAATGATCGGATGTTTATTTCATTATAAAGAAGAAGCTATGCCGTTAATAGTGGAAAATAACATCAGGCAAATGACCACCACGACCACGCTTACAGGACCATATCCTTTTAATGAAATTTTCCATAACCAAATCGCGAGGTGGCTTCCCCCTATCCTCGATAGCCTCACGAATTCCATCTTTGAGGTCTTGAATCGACGCTGGACTATTGGCGTAGACTTTCTCTTTCACGTGGCCCCAAAGGAAGAAGTCGCAAGGTGTTAAATCACAAGATCTCGGTGGTCAATTGTGATCCCCTCTTCGAGAGATAACACGGTCCAGAAACTTTTCACGCAAAAGATCAATGGTTTCGTTGCTTGTATGGCACGTAGCGCCGTCTTGTTGAAAGTAAACGTTGTCCAGATCAATACTATCCAATTCCGGCCATGAAAAATCATTAATCATCTCTCGATAGCGCAATCCATTCACCGTAACTGTTGCTCCAGCCTCATTTTCGAAAAAGTAAGGTCCAATGACTTCGCCGGATCATAAACCGCACCAAACAGTCACACGTTGAGGATAGAGAGGCTTTTCAACAATAACTCTTGGGTTTTCCGAGCCCCAGATGCGACAATTTTGCTTGTTGACGATGCCACCGAGCTGGAAATGGAACTCATCACTCAAGACGATTTTTCGATGAAATTCCGGATCATTTCATGCATTTCAACGACCCAATCAGCAAAGACACGACGTTGTTGATGATCGGCCGACTTGAGTTCTTGTGTTAACTGAACTTTATAAGCCTTAAGACCCAAATCTTTATGCAAAATACGGTGTAATGACGTTTGTGGAATGCCTAATTCCAAAGAACGACGAGGAATGGACAAACCTGAGTTTTCTTCAACACTTTCGGCTACAGCAGCGATATTGTCGGCTGTTAAAGCGACGTGCACGGGTTTTTATTCTTCACATAACTAACTTGCCCCAACAGCTCGAATTTTTCCACCAATTTCTTTATTGCGATCCGACAAGGTGCTTCACGACGACCCAAAAATGTTCGAGTTTTACGAACCGTCTCTGCCAAATTTTCACATTATAGTGAATTTTAATAGTTTCAATGCGTTCTTGAATCGTGTCTCGTTCCATTTTTATTTATTAATGGCGTAGTTTCTACTTGTCAAATGTCAAAAAAATTACAGCTTCAAAGTGACATCTACCGAAATAGCGGGCTATTCAAAATAACACCTCCTATTGAAAAACGCTTTAGGTATAACTCATTGCTCATTCACGAACTTAACCGTCATATTCGGATGCGCAACGTACCTTGAAAATATATCTTTCCGTTCGGAAGATATCGTGGCAAGAGACGGTCGGACAGTATCGCACTTGACCTCGAATTTTTAATCGGTGAGTCGAACGATCAGTTCGTTCGAGACAATTTTCGGCAAAAAATATGAAAATCACATAGATTTTTGCAAAATGATAGCACGCTGTTCCCTAGAACATGCGCGCGAAAAATTAGGAATTGCTTAATGCGGCCCATACACATGCTACTTTTTCGGCGTTCTGGCAGCTAGCGATGCCGCTAGCGACCAAAACGCCCAAAAGTCGCTCGAAAAACGCCTGTGTATGTGTATCTGCTGTCACGCTGGCGATTCGCCGAGCAGAACGCAACGCCGGACGCCAAGATCAGACGTGTTTGATTTTAGCGTCAGGATAGCCGGCAAAACGTTTGAAAATCGCTTGTGTGTGTGTGCGAACGTCAACAATGGCTGAAAATCGACGCTTTGCACACCTCTTGCGTCAGCGAATGGCGAGCTACTAAGACGCTTGTGTGTGGTCATAATTCCACGAACGTCTAGGACGCTCGTAAAACGCCAGCTACCAGAACGCCGAAAAAGTAGCATGTGTATGGGCCGCATAAGGGTAAGGCTTAGGTTTGTTAAGGAAAGAGTAGTATGAATATTCGTTATTATAAATGAGGCCGAGTAACAGTGAAAAAAACGAGCGATAACATTTCAGAGACTCATTGAAGTGAAGGAAAAATCTATGATGTCCTCAGAAGTGCTAGAATAATCAATATGTTGATAAGATGATAAGTATCGCTAGAAATCAAAATGCATGGCAGGACTCGGGAGTTTCATACACTACCTATTGATTAAGGCAGGCCGACGAAAGACATGAAACAGTGCAGTTGAATCCCGATTAGTCGAGGATCTCAGTACCTCAGTACAACAAAAATTGGACTCACCTTGATGAGGTCGTTATTCGGCAGATCGTCGCTTTTCTTCAGTCCTTCGGCGAAGTTCAGCAGTAGGCCATCTTCAGTCTGTGCCGTGATACTATCGACCACGTTGTTCGTCTTGTTCGGTATAGCGAAGGGATTGTTCGCGTTGTCCAGGGTGTCCATGCTTACGAGGCGATTGTTCCACCTCGGCCCTACCGCTATCTGATGTGGATCTCTGAGAAAGACTACGATCACCGAGATGTTGTCCGTTGATCCGTTGTGTTTGGCTAGTTGCACCAACTCCCTGCTGACCACCTCTGCCTTGTCTGCAACGAGGAGATAGCAAAACGTTAATTCTTCAAATTCTGACAGATTGGTTTGATTGATCCACAGAATTCATATTCATACAGTGGGGAACATCGCGTTATCATTTTGCCCAAATGTCTGTGATTTTCGAATTTTTCGCCGGTAATGGTCTCAAACGATTGGGTTCGACTCACTGATCAAGAATTCGAGGTCAAATTTGATTGTCCGGCTGGCCGGCAGTTGCCCCGATTACTTGAGAACGGAAAGAGATAGCGACTCGAAATTTTCAGGGTAGGTGGCGCATCCCAATAGGACGGACAAGTTCGTTAATGGGCATAATCGTCCCAATGGTTTCCGAGTAATAATTTTGTCTACAACCAATACTGATCCGATCGAATTGAAACTTGATGAGTCGTTGTAGAATATAAACATAAGAATGTTTGTGAAATTTCGTAAACATCGTATATCTAGAAAAATTTTTAAAAATTATTAAAAAATATTTTTTAAGTCACGACAACCTAAGAACGGAAAGATATAGCGACTTGAAATTTTCAGGTTAGGTTGAGAATCTGAATGCGCCATTTGAGTTTGTCTATAGGCATAATCGGCAAAACAGTTTTGGAGTTATACCCATTTCCTCAATAATTCGAAAAATACAGAACCGATCCCATTCAAACATGGTTATTAGTTGTAGAACGGCAACGCAAAAATTCTTGCAATATCGCTGAAATTTTGCGAGAGACTTCAGAACCTATCTCTACCACCAAGTTTCAAGTTTGAACATGATCGGATCTATATTGTTGGAGATCCGAGCAGCCTTGTGTGAGTTCAGTAGCTGGATGGGTGATCGTTGCCTCGACAACTCTCGAACGAAAGAAGATAGGGACTAGTTCGCTGTTGGCCCTAATCGGCCCAACGGTTTCGGAGTTATACCCATCTGGAATATTATTTCCTCGATAACTCAAAAAATATAGACTCGATCAAATTGAAGCTTGGTAACTAGTTGTAGAATATCGACATGAAGACGTGTGTTAAATTTTGTGAGGACCGTACCACTAGAAAAATCTGAATACGATATTTAAGTTTGTTAACTAGCTTAATCGGCCAAATGGTTCTGGAGTTATATCAATCTGAAATTTGGTTGTTATTTCCTCAATAACTCAAAAAATACAGATCCGATCCAATTCAAATATGGTTATTAGTTGTAGAAAGCCAACGCGAAAATTCTTGCAAAATTTCTTGAGGATCGTAGCACTAGAAATTTTTTAAAAAATTGTTGAAAACAAAAGTTGGTTCAAGCACTGACGTGAAGTCAGAAGCTTTTGCGCGTATGTTCACTTGCCCATTCTCCTTTATTGGACACTCTTAATGGAATATTATTTACAATGGTAAATTTGATTAAGGCTGGCTTCACGTCAACACGACACGGTTTTATGTATGGCAACGACACAAACGCTCGAGATTTCCCACAGCTTTGCTTCACAGTCGTGTAAACGACATCGGCTTCCGATTCTTGGGTGGAGGCTTGGGGAGTGCCGGACACCCTAGAGTCGTGCACGGCAGCCGTGTGTCGTTCACACGACCACGACTCGGCCGGATAGCTGTGAAACCTATCATTCACGCCTTCACCCAAGAATCGGATACCGGTGTCGTTTACACGACTGTGTAGCGAGGCTGTGGGAAAGCTCGAGCGTTTGTGTCGTTGCCGTACATAAAACCATGTCGAATTCACCATGGTAAATTCGATTAAGAGTGTCCAAAGCAGGAGAACAGACAATAGAATTCATCATGGTAAATTCGATTAAGAGTGTCCAATACAGGAGAATAGACAATAGAACATACGCGCAAAAGCTTCTGACTGCACGTCAGTGCTTGAACCATTTTTTTTTACTTATTACTATACTATTAAACATATTTGCCTTCCAGATGTGATAAAAAAACCATAATATGAACCAATGGAATCGGAGCTTTTTGAGAATTTTATGCAAGTTCTGGGAATTTTACTCTATGAGCATTATCATTTTCCAACTAAAATAAAATAAAATAAGAAATAAAATGAGTTGGCCAACTTTAGTTCTTATTGTTATTTTATCTTATTTCATGTATGAACGCTTTCATAGAAATGTACATGTTCAACTTTCATATTTTATGCTTATTTATTTCTTATTTTATTTGCTGTATAAACCCGCCTTTAGCTGAGACCTGATTGAAAAATACGATATGACCATGGATTTTCTACTATATTGAAAAATCATTTTAACAGCCCACCCATTCTGAATGATGACAAACGAAAAATTATCTATACATCCTATTCCGAACCTTTGAATGATTTTAGTCGTAATCGGAATGTGTCAACGCAGTCAATGTTTGAATTTAAAATTGAAATCAGACAAACTCATTAATGATTCACCATTTGTGAGACGATTAGTATTGAACAATATGAATGACTAAATTATTTGGCCTCTCCCAGCCAACATATTCGCATATACAGGATGATTAATTAATAATTGTCCAAACAGTGACTGCAGAATCATTAACACAAAATATGAAGATTTAACCCATAGTCCTTATGTATAAAATTCTAATATAAGTGTGTATGTCGTTTAACCCCTCTTAAACGACCGATTTTGATGAAATTGTGTGTTTGTTTTTGGGTGTATCCCAGGATGGTTTAAGGTCATAATCGGACGCAGTGGGAGGCTGTGCAATCAGAAAATATGTTTTATTTCAGTGAGAAATGGCGAATGCCCCGATACATAATCAGAACATCGACTCTTCTCAGAGACCTGTAGATGTCACATAGACATTCGTTATTAATTTCAAGTTCAGCCAGTATTACGCTGTTCATGAAAATAAAGTTCAAGACATATTATATTAAAGTGTAATTGATGTGTAAAGGGTTTTGAAACGTAATTAAAAACTATACATTGTAGGATTCGTTAGCTGCAGTATTGAAGTGAGTATTTCACATAGTTTTTAACTTAAAGAAGTTACATATATTTAAGTGATCTGCAACTACATTATTTTACTCACCACCAATCACACGAAAATTACATGGCTCTTCAGCCAAATGAGCCAATACCAAGCATCAAGTATCGTCCGGACATGATACTAGAATTGATCAGCTTAGGATATCAAGGGATATAATGGGAATCCAAAGTTTTTGATTTTGGCAACACCAAATCGCACAATGTCAATGACGAAACGAAAATATCGAACTGTCACTTAGAACGTTGGAATGCCGGCTTTCCAACATCGAGCAGAACAATAGTCAGTCCGCTTCTCCATACCGAGATAGAGAGTGTTTTATTTATTTGAAATATCCAAAAATGATTTTAGGAAATTCTTTGACCCCTTCAAAATTTATTTGTTCATACTTTGCAAACTTGCAATATTCACATATTTTATGTAGGGATAGAAAGTTTCTCTTTCACTCCAAAAAACCACGCCGAAGTCGTTATCATCATTTGTGCATCTATCTTTGGCATGCTTGTTTCCCTGACGGCCTATCAATCGCCCAATGTCTGTAATTATGAATTTTGGGCCGAAAATGGTCTCAAAAGTTTAGTTTTGACTAACTTATGAAGAATCCGAGGTCAAACTCAATTTCGTCCGTCCGGCCAGCCGTAGGTACGACTACTCTCGAAGGTAATCAGTTAGAGAGTTTATATTTGCAGGATAAGTTTGAGTACAAATGGGCCGGTTAAGTTCGTTAATGAGCAAAAGGCCATTGTGGTTTCGGGGTTATAGCCATCTGAAATTTAGTTTTCCCAATAACTCGAAAACTACTGATCTGATCGAACTAAAACTCGGTAGTTAGTTGAAAAATACCGACACGAAGAATAATTATTTCATGAGGATAGTATTGTAAATATTTAATGAATTAAAAAAAATAATGTACCTCAGAAACTATATGTCATATATCGCTGAGCCTTCAAAATCATATTTTACTGCAATGTTCTAGATTTAAAATCGATCGAATTAGTAATTTTAATAGAATTCACAGAATTACTGTGAAATTTCTAGTGAACGACACCATATAATATGTCGTCCCATATGATATGTTGACCCCATATAATATGTTGATCCCATATGATATGTTGTCTATGAACGACCCTGATCTTGTATTAATGTAGCTCACCGAAGTCAAGTTTGACAAGTGTAGATGACCAATATCATTGAATTCGTTCACAATAAACACAGGTACATCTACAAATATTTTTAGAAATGCAAGTATGTATGTTAATTTCATTAAAAGAATAAATTAATTGAAATTTGATTCTTATGATATACATTTTGTAGTCCAAGGTGAACTCTAATCCTACACTAATGAATACTCTGTATAACTACATATTTATAAATAACTGGGTGTCTTATACGAAGGGTAGAAAATATCCATAATATTGCCACAGAAATACATTTTTATACAATTTTGAACCAGAAATACTTAAACAGGCATTTTATCTATATTTATATAAAAATGAATTGCTGTTCGTTAGTCTCGCTGAAACTCGAGAACGGCTGGACCGATTTGGCTCATTTTGATCTTGAATTATTTGTGGAAGTCCAGGGAAGGTTTAAAAGGTGAACAAATATAAATAATAAATGTCTACAGGGTGTTTTTCTTTTAACGTCAATGGCAATTTCTCTTTTTCACGTCATAGTCGTACAATTTCATTCAATTGTGTTAAAAAATATACTTTCGAGGCATACTTCATTGAAAATAAACCATGACTATACAGAGTGTTCTTTTTCTCACGGCACGGCACAATTGTACGCGATTGAAATGATTTGTGCCACAAACAAAGCATTAACTAAATAGGTGCCTTGGATGGATTCTCATGATGTATTTGTCCGTAATTTACAGACAGGGTGTTTTTCTTTCAACGTCAATTGCAACTTGCTGTTTTTCACGCCAATCGTACAATTTCTTTCAATTATTTTAAAAAATATACTTTCGAGGCATGCATCATTGAAAATAAACCATTACTATACACGGTGTTCTTTTTCTCACCGCACAATAGTACGTGATTGAAGTGGTTTGAGCCACAAACAAAGCACACACAAACTAAATAGGTACCTTGGATCGATTCTCATAATGTAACATTTTTGCGCGTATGTTCTGGGGAACATCGCGTTATCATTTTGCCCAAATGTCTGTAACTTTCGAATTTTTTCTCAAACGATTTGGTTCGACTCCCCAATGTAGAATTCGAGGTCAAATTTTATTCTGTCCGGCCGTTGCCACGATAACTTGAGAACGGAAAGAGCTAGCGACTTGAAATTTTCAGGGTAGGTGGCGCATCCCAATAAGACGGACAAGTTCGTTAATGGGCATAATCGGCCTAATGGTTTCCGAGTAATAATTTTGTTTTCAACCAATATAAATCCGATCGAATTGGAACTTGGTGAGTAGTTGTAGAATATGAACATAAGCACGTTTGTGAAATTTTGTGCGAATCATATGGCTAGAAAATTATTAAAAAATAATTAAAAAATATTTTTGTTGTCACGATAACTTGAGAACGGAAAGAGATAGCGGCTTGAAGTTTTCAGGTTAGGATGCGCATCTGAACACGACATTTGAGTTTGTTTATAAGCATAATCGGCCTAAGGGTTTTAGAGGTATAGCCATCTGAAATTTGGTTGTTTTTTTCTCCTCATTAACTCGAAAAATACTAAACCTATTGAATTGAAACATGGTTATTAGTTGTAGAATGCCAACGCGAAAATTCTTGCGAAATTTGGTGAGGATAGTATTTATGGAAAATCTTTAAGAAATCATTGAAAATTGAAAAAAAAAATTCTATGTATCAGTAACTATTCGTCTGAAATTGCTGAAATTTTGCAAGAGCCTTAAGAACCCAACTCTACTGCCTAGTTTTAAGTTTTAACACGATCGGTTAAATATTGTTGGAGATTCGAGCAGCCTTGTGTGAGTTCAGTAGATGGGTGACCGATGCCTCGATAACTTTCGATCAAAAGGAGATATGGACTTGCAATTTTCTGGGTAGGTTGCGTATCCGAATGGGAGAGTTAAGTTCGCTTTTGGGCACGATCAGTTTAACGGTTTCCGAGTTATACCCACCTGGAATATTATTTCCTCGATAACTCAAAAAATAAAGATTCGAACGAATTGAAGCTTGGTAACTATTTGTAGAAAATCAACATAAAGACGTGTTTAAAATTTTGTAAGAACCGTACCCCTAGAAAATTAAAAAAAAATTACGAAAAAAAAAATTGGTTCAAGCACTGACGTGAAGTCAGGAGCTTTTGCGCGTATGTTCTATTGTTCATTCTCCTGTATTGGACACCCTTAATCAAATTTACTATGGTAAATTATGTTGTCCATTCTCCTGAAGTGGACACTCTTAATTCGAATTTACCATGGTAAATGCGAATTAAGAGTGTTGGTGTTGTAGGTTAAATCTTCATATTTTATGCAAGGATTCTCGTGATACTAAATGGACAGTTATAAATGAAACATCCGGTATATTTCTCGATAGATATAACAAGCTTATTCAGACATTAATTTAAAAAAAATCGTAAATATAATCAATAAACCATATGTGGGAGATAAGCTTCTTCGGTAAACATCAGTACATGGGATAAACGAGACGAGAGGCAAAAGGAAGTATTCCCGATATTCATATAAATAGCAAGGATCTGTATTGAAGTAACACGTCTCAAGTTGATGTTCCCACTGAGTGGAAGAATCACGGCTACAATGGGCGAACAAAGTTTGATGTCACTGATTCATCAATGATTTATGGTCGACATCCAGAGCAAGACTCATTGAATGTAATTTTTCGTTCAGATTATATAATTTTTTTTTTCAATCCAATCGGGAAGCGCAGGTGTCACACTGCTATTTCTCAATCGAAAACGGTGTTGTATTGGCGTAAAGGTAGATTCAATGATCTCTTCATTGATTTATTTTATTTATTTATTTATCAGGAAACTCGACAGATATTTCAAATAATAGAGGTTCACCAGAACTAGTTAATATTGATACTAGTATTAGTTAGTAGAGGTATATTACAGAGATTTGCAAAATATTTTACATAATGTATTTAAATACAAGATACAAATACTTTTTATATTTTTAATGTCAAAAATAAAATAGTTTTTTATTTTGTATTTGAAATTCTAAATGCAGAGAATTTTTAAAATAAGTAATCATTAAAGGATACTGTGGGAGGTATACTCATTATTGAAAGGTTTTTATCTGGGTTTTCTCTCCCAAACTCCGAAAAATATCTATAAAATAAAAATTAATTATTTTGTGATTTGCTTCTGCGTAAGAAACACAAGATATTTGTCAGAAGCAAATCACAAAATAATTATTTTTTATTTTATAGATATTTTTCAGAGTTTGGAAGAGAAAACCCAGAAAAAAACCTTCCAATAATTTTTAAAATACTTTATTAAAATAAAATACTTTTATAGATTTTTACTTTCTTTATTTTATTAGTAAGCTAGCAATTTGAGTAAGTATTTAAAGTGGACGGGGGGATCGATGAACTAAGAGAATTATATACAGGATGGTTCATAACTAGTGTGCACTATTCTGATGCCGAATTAAATTTTGAACAAAAAAGAAGAATAAAATTTTCGCCTTTGTTAAAAAGTCATAGGTATGTACCTACAAGTTTTGAACCGTAAGTTTTAGCACATACATTTTAGAGTGGAAACCATGGAAACGCAATTATGAAAACTAAGTAATTCGACAATTGAAAATTATCGCTTACACTCAAACACTTATCAGTAATCATGTCAGAATTTACCCAAGAGAATGCGGATATTATTGGTATTATCGTATTGTATGTAATCTAAATACTTTATCTATATTTCAAGAACTGTTTCTTATCAATGCAAATCAAGTTAGTGAAAATGCTCTATTTACGTTGCATTGTTGTCTTTACCTAACAAGTGTTTTTTAGCAAGGATTGCAGTTGAAAATTTTATTTTGAGACTTGTATATTATCTTAATGATAATGGTGTAAACGCGACTATTTTGTTCTTAATTTTTTTTATTTGAAATATTATTTTTTATCAGAATCCAAAATAGTACACACGAGTTATGAATCACCCTGTTGATATATCAAATTTAATGCTACAATAATGTTAAAGGAAAGGTTTATCTTCGCGAAAAGAATCGGTGAACTAAAGGTTTTTAATTTCAAATTAATTTAAGTGCTTTTATTTCGGAAAAATCAACCTTTTTATACAATATCGAGTTTTTTTTTGACATTTTTTCATTCTAGAACTACAGATCCCTGATGACGAAGACCAGAAAGTCTGAAACGAGTCTGTTCTTGCTCTCGGCAAATCAATGGAATCTCCTGTTTGTTAATGGTCGCATTCAGCGGACGAAACAGTTGCGCAACCGTTACCAAAACGTTCGGTGGCACATGCCCTACGAACTCAACACGTTGTGGAACGGAGGCTATTTTATGGAGCACATTTGATTTGTGCTAGGTAGCGGTAGCGTAAAGTGGCTGAGCGCTTCGTCCGCTGAATGCGACCAATGTCATCCAAGTTTCGAATATTTTTACGAATTATCGGCATATATGCTATGAAAAGCGTTCAAATATATTCAGAAAAGGAGAGGTCCGAGAACCGGGATATAAACATTATAGAGTGAAAGCTGAGAGACCATACATTTAAACACAGCTAAAATGTTCAGTATGTATGGGTACTTGTTAGTTACAATGCGGGGCTATTTCACAGGTAAGAGGTTTTGAAGGGACTTAAAAACCCTACTTATCCACGTTAAGGTATGACAGCTATTTTTTGTAATTGTTGCTTGGGGTACTATTTTAAGACTTTTTGTCTACAGTCAGACTAATACAGTCACTATGTATATATCCCTTTCATACCCATACATGGATCACCTCATATGTAGCATGTTTGCCTCTCTGTGACCATACAGCTGTCGACAAAAAATTGATTTGCTACTATAATGTAAGTTAAGTAACTTTTTGGCGCTCTAGTTCCTAGGAACTGAGTGCTTATCAATTTGCCCAAATGTCTGTAATTTTCGAATTTTTCGATGAAAATGGTCTTAAACGATTTGGTTCGGCCGGCCGGTCCGGCCGTAGGCACGATAACTCTCGAATGGAATGAGCTAGAGAGTTGAAATTTTCAGAGTAGGTTTGAGGGATAAATAATATCTCAGCTAAGTTCGTTATTGGGCAAAATCGGACAGACGGTTTCGCAGTAACAAAAAAAAAATTTTTTTTTACGAAACAAATTCCAAATTAATTTTTTTTTTAATAAGCAGTTTTATCATAACAATCCATTCATATACTTTTTAGCTCTAACAAGCTAATACTTTCGGAGATATGATTTTTCAAAATTTCAATATAAATCGTATTTCACAGATTGATATAATTATTCTATGTATTAATTGTCATAATGTCAACTTATGACATGACATGACATTATCTAATCAATCGAAGAATAATGAGAATAAAGTGTATTCCGAAATGTGAGCGAAGTGAGAAAAATCTCGTTGTTTGCTCCGAAATTAGTTTTTCTCAGAAAAGTCTTAAATTTCGAAACGGAACATGAAGTAAGAGATCTAAGAGTAGTAAGACTGCTTTTCATTCATAGACGAATGCTCAGTTCTCTCAATATATGACGGGACGGACAGAAGGGAATATTGTAACTTCAAAAATATTGGGGTTGAAATACTCGTATTTTAGCGATGCAACGGGGACCTCACCCGAAAATGTTTGAAAATATTACGTAAATATTGAAAGCATAATTCTGTAGTTCGAGAGAGGAGAAAATTTGTTGAAAGTAGATCAGGAAATTTAAGATCGATTACAAGGTAATTTTTTATTATTACTTATCTTCTTTCATACATGTTTTATGGAATACCTACTATTTGTAGGTACTTTAAACCTGTTTTGGGCAATTGTCATACGAAACTTGTTTTTTTGGCGCTCTAGTTCCTCGGAACAGAGTGCTCATCAATTTGCCCAAGTGTCTGTAATTTTGGAATTTTTGGCTGAAAATGGTCTCAAACGATTTGGTTCGACTCACTGATCAAGAATCCGAGTGCGAAATCGATTCTGTCCGGCCGGCCGACCAGCCGTAGGCACGATAACTCTCGAACGAAAGGAGTTAGCGGATTGAAAATTGCAAGGTGGTTCTGGAGCGTAAATATCTCGAACAAGTTCGTTAATGGGCGAAATCTATCAAGGGGTTTCGGAGTTATGGCCGATTTTAGTAAAAATATTTTTTATGAATACTTCCGAAACCGATCACTCGATCTATCTGAAATTTAGCATCAAATTGTAGAATCATGACCTTTATACGCATGTGAAGTTTTGTATTGACCAGATTACCGCAAAGTGTAAAAAAAAAAAAATTGAGAATGAGGTGCAGTTCTCATTCTCATGATTGCTCATTTAATCTTGATAAATAAACTATTATTTGAATTGAATTTCCTTTATGATGCAGTTCTATCATATGAATACATTGATATAATTCCCAACTCTGAGAAACCAATACCAGATATAATTTGTCTGTTTGAACTAGAGCGCCAGAAAGCTCCTGTCCACAGGGCTTGAACCCATTTTTTTAGGAGCTTTGAAGTATCTGGTAGCAATTAGGGCCCACAGGAAGTGTCTGGCAATGATGCATATCAATTTGTCACAATATTCTGTGGAATATGAGTAAAATTCAACTTACGAAAGTAAGATTTTTATGTACATTTAAAACCTCTTACCTGTGGAATGACCCCACTATCCAACTAACAAATACCCATACGTTCTTAGGCACATATTGTACTATACATACTGAAAATTTTAGCTTTGATAAAATGACGTAAGTGTGGGGGCTCTCAGATCTTAGTTTATTACGGGGCATCTCACATGACCTCCGCTGCACAGATGATTCACCTTTAATGACAGCGTATTGTTTGCTATGCTTCAAGTACGACGCAATTCATTCGATTATCGCACGGTCAGTCTAAAATCCTCCAAAATAGAAATCGGAGTTTTATCGTTTTTAAGGCGTTTGCCATATCTGTGTAAATGACTTCTACTTGAAAAATCCTTATTCCATGTTTGGTATCGAATGCATGTATAGTGACAAATAAGGCAAGACTAGCCAACCTTGAAAGAACCCATGTTTGTCCTTGGAGAGTTTGAAAATTGATACTTGAATGAAAAAGTCTATATATTAGGTAGGTACCAAAATGTAATCTGAAGTGGAAGAACTTAAAGTAAAGTGAAAGCAGTGAGATTTTATATACGAACTGCAAAAAGAATTATTTTGGACAGCCAGACAAACTTCTTTTCAATTAGTTTTTGTAAGAGATATTGTGAAGAAAATTCCTTTTATTCCTAAAGTTGGTAATACTTTTTGCCAAATATCTGTAATTTTCGAATTTTTGGCTGAAAATGGTCTCAAACGTTTTGGTTCGACCAACTGATCAAGAGTCCGTGGTCAAAATCGACGTACGTAACCACGATACTCTCGAACGGAATGAGCTAGACAATTGAAAAGTTCAGAGTAGGTTTGGGAGATAAATATCTCAGTTAAGTTCGTTATTGGTTTCGGAGTAAAGAAAAAAAAATTCAATTAAATTTTTTTTAGGGTGCAGTTTCATCATAAGAATCCATTGATATCATTCTCAACTCTAACAAATACTTTCGGAGAGATGTGTCAAAGTTTGAACAAGAGCGCCAAAGCTCCAGTCCACAGGCTTTTCCCACATTTTTTGGCACTCTTGTTCCTCGGAACAGAATGCTCATCAATTTGCCCAAATGTCTGTAATTTTCGGCTGGAAATGGTCTTAAACGATTTGGTTCGACTCACTGATCATCGATTCTGTCCGACCGTCCGTTAACACGATAACTCTCGAACGAAAGGAGTTAGAGGATTGACATTTGCAGGGTAGGTTTGCGCGTAAATATCTCGGGCGAGTTCGTCAACGGGCGAAATCCACCAAGCGGTTTCGGAGTTATGGCCGTTTCTAGTAAAAATATTTTTTATGAATAGTTCCAAAACCGATGACCCGATCTATCTGAAATTAAGCAACACATTGTAGAATGATGACCTTTATATGCATGCAAAGTTTTGTATTGATCGGGTTGCCGTAAAGTGTGAAAAAAATTTCAAAATTTTTTAAATTTTGTTTCTACAATAACTCTGGTACAGAATGAGCTAGGCAGTTGAAATTTTCAGAGTAGGTTTGGTAGATAAATATCTCGGTTGAGTTTGTTATTGGGCAACCTGATGGTTTCAGAGTAAAGAAAAAAAAAATTTTTACATCACAAATTTTAAATTATTTTTTTTAAGATGCAGTTTCACCATAAAAATTGATATCATTTTCAACTGTAACAAGCTAATCATTTCGGAGATATGATTTTTCGAAATTTCAATAATGAATCGTACTTCTATGTTCTATGCTGTATTTAGTTATTATTCTATCTATGAATTATTATAAATTATATGATCCATGTCATCTTATTTTCCTATGAGAGGTAAATGTCAAAATTATTTCTGGTTCGTTATTCTTGATATAAAATACACCTCCTGTTCTAGAAAACAAAGTATGATTGAATGCAAAAAGACCAATGAAATAACCTCAGCTATGGTAGAATTATGAGGATGATATACTTTTAAGGTGATAATATAATGCCCGTGGATAATCCATTTGATGATGGAAATATATTCTTTGGTAAGATACATAATCAAATTGGGTTCAGAATATCTCCAGTAAAAAAAACAAAACTTCAATATTGTCTAAGTTTTAATTGATATAGTATAATTTTTAGATTAGATTTGAGGAATAAATACCTCGGATGAGTTCGTTATTGGGGAGAATCGGTCTGTTTGAATTTAATTTCTTTCATGATGCAGTTCTATCGTAAGAATCCATTTATATCATTCCCAGAGACCAATATTTATGATTTGTCAAAGTTTGAACAAGAGCGCCAAAGCTCCTGTCCACAGGCGGTGAACCAATTCTTATCGATAGAAGTTGCGTCTACAGCGGATCCGGTTCGTAGCGCAGGTGTTTTATAATCATTCTCCTGTTCAAGTCATCTACATTAACTTCACGCTCCTTTTATCGAACCTAGCGTCGAAATTTTATGTTGTGGAATTCACAGGTCAGGGTAAAATGAGCGGATCCAAACATCGTATTCGAAATCTCAAAATGTTGTCCATCGCTAATTCATGCCGACCAGATTCCTGGCCTAAAAGATTAACGGCGCGGCCCCGAAAGTGCAAACAATCCCTCATCAAAGGCCGTTTTTTATGCACGACATGATCTCCCAAAATAAATTCAATATTCGCGAAGAATGCAACATTTCCAAGCGTCAAGAAGAAACATAAATAAGATGTATATCATTCGCGAACATGCCTGTCATACTTTACCGAAATAAACTGCGCGAAATCTGAAACTGCGGGGAAATGATGATATATTTAGACTATTTCGCCAAAACCACCAACGCGTAGAAAGGTGGAAATACTGAAAATCGCGATATCATCACGTACGTCGTCCGTCAAACGGGAACATCGAGGTCGTAATCTGTGTTCTCTCCCATGAAACCATATCATTTCATTATTTCAGCGGAATGGTCCTAGCCATTTACCCATAACCTCTCATTGTACTCATTTGAGTACGCCAAGGACATGTTTTATAACTTTTCAATGGGATAATATTTCCTTAATATTGCAAAATATCCAAGGAACCCTTCATTCCCAAGAGTTCTCATACATGGTCGATTTAACGCTCGTATCAACTGAAGAGATTCTGTGGTCAAGTTTTGACTCATGTTTTCAGGGTTGCGTTCGAATTAACTACACCGAGTAGAGTGGAGTTTTTGAAGATTTGCTGAGTTTACTCTCGAGTTGATTACTCTTTATGTAATATTCGAAAGGTTCCGATCTTCATTTAGGGTTCGAGTGAAGGTGCCAATATCGGAATAGGTTATGTTGGCATTAAGAAAGAACCTATTATTATTATTGTTTTCTTCACATATATGCAACTCTAATAATAAATATTATTGTGCGCATTATTGAAGCTATTAAATTACCTCAACTTGAGTACTCACAGGACATAAAATATACTTTTTCCGTCCCATGAGTTATGTCAATTTTCAGTGGAGTAAAATAAAACCAGGTATTTTGTACAGTTAACTCGGAGTCGAATACACGGATGTTTTCGAACGACAGTCATAGAGTAAAAGTAAAATATACACAACTTTCCGGTTTTCGAACGCAATTTCGTAAATAATACTCTACGGAGTTAATATTCGAACGAAACTACTTTCTGCGTTGTTGGCGCTCTAGTTCCTCGGAACTGAGTGCTTATCAATTTGCCCAAATGTCTGTAATTTTCGAATTTTTCGATGAAAATGGTCTTTAACGATTTGGTTCGACTCAGTGATCAAGAATCCGTGGTCGAAATTCATTCTGTCCGGCCGGCCGGCCGTAGGCACGATAACTCTCGAACGGAATGAGCTAGACAGTTGAAACTTTCAGAGTTTGGGAGGTTTGGGAGATAAATATCTAGGCTAAGTTCGTTATTGGGCAAAATCAGACGGATGGTTTCGGAGTACCAAGAAAAAATTTTTTTTTCACAAAACAAATTCCAAATTAAATTTTTTTCAATGAGCAGTTTTACCATAAGAATCCAATGATATCATTTTTAACACGCTAATACTTTCGGAGATATGATTTTTCAAAATTTCAATAATAAATCGTATTTCACAGAATTATATAATTATTCTATGTATGAATTGTCATAATGTCAACTTATTTTCCTGAGACATGACATTATCTAATCACTCGAAGAATTATGAGAATAAAGTGTATTCCGAAATGTGAGCGAAGTGAGAAAAATCTCAGTTGTTTGCTCCGAAATTAGTTTTTCTCAGAATAGTCTTACATTTCGGAACGGAACATGAAGTAAGAGAATGCTCAGTTCTCTCAATTTATGACGGGACTGACGGGAATATTATAACTTCAAAAATATTGGGGTTGAAATACTCGTATTTTAGCGATGCAACGGGGACCTCACCCAAAAATGTTTGAAAATATTACGTAAATATTGAAAGCATAATTCTGTAGTTCGAGAGAGGAGAAAATTTGGTGAACGTAGATCAGGAAATTTTTGATCGATTACAAGGTAATTTTTCATTATTACACTTCTTTCATACATGTTTTATGGAATATCTACTATTTGTAGGTACTTTAAACCTGTTTTGGGCAATTGTCATACGAAACTTGTTGGCGCTCTAGTTCCTCGGAACTGAGTGCTTATCAATTTGCCTAAATGTCTGTAATTTACAAATTTTTCGATGAAAATGGTCCTAAACGATTTGGTTCGACTCACTGATCGAATCCGAGGTCGAATTCGATTCTGTCCGGCCGGCCGGCCGTAGGCACGATAACTCTCGAACGAAAGGAGTTAGTGGATTGAAATTTGCAAGGTGGGTTTGGAGCGTAAATATCTCGGACGAGCTCGTTAATGGGCGAAATCCATCAAGCGGTTTCGGCCGATTTTAGTAAAAATATTTTTTATGAATATTTCCGAAACCGATCACTCGATCTATCTGAAATTTAGCATCAAATTGTAGAATCATGACCTTTATACGCATGTGAAGTTTTGTATTGACCAGATTACCGCAAAGTGTAAAAAAAAAATTTGAGAATGAGGTGCAGTTCTCATTCTCATGATTGCTCATTTAATCTTGATAAATAAACTATTATTTGAACTGAATTTCCTTTATGATGCAGTTCTATCATATGAATACATTGATATAATTCCCAACTCTGAGAAACCAATACCAGATATAATTTGTCTGTTTGAACTAGAGCGCCAGAAAGCTCCTGTCCACAGGGCTTGAACCCATTTTTTTAGGAGCTTTGAAGTATCTGGTAGCAATTAGGGCCCACAGGAAGTGTCTGGCAATGATGCATATCAATTTGTCACAATATTCTGTGGAATATGAGTAAAATTCAACTTACGAAAGTAAGATTTTTATGTACATTTAAAACCTCCTACCTGTGGAATGACCCCACTATCCAACTAACAAATACCCATACGTTCTTAGGCACATATTGTACTATACATACTGAAAATTTTAGCTTTGATAAAATGACGTAAGTGTGGGGGCTCTCAGATCTTAGTTTATTACGGGGCATCTCACATGACCTCCGCTGCACAGATGATTCACCTTAAATGACAGCGTATTGTTTGCTATGCTTCAAGTACGACGCAATTCATTCGATTATCGCACGGTCAGTCTAAAATCCTCCAAAATAGAAATCGGAGTTTTATCGTTTTTAAGGCGTTTGCCATATCTGTGTAAATGACTTCTACTTGAAAAATCCTTATTCCATGTTTGGTATGGAATGCATGTATAGTGACAAATAAGGCAAGACTAGCCAACCTTGAAAGAACCCATGTTTGTCCTTGGAGAGTTTGAAAATTGATACTTGAATGAAAAAGTCTATATATTAGGTAGGTACCAAAATGTAATCTGAAGTGGAAGAACTTAAAGTAAAGTGAAAGCAGTGAGATTTTATATACGAACTGCAAAAAGAATTATTTTGGACAGCCAGACAAACTTCTTTTCAATTAGTTTTTGTAAGAGATATTGTGAAGAAAATTCCTTTTATTCCTAAAGTTGGTAATACTTTTTGCCAAATATCTGTAAATTTAGCATCAAATTGTAGAATCATGACCCTTATACGCGTGTGAAGTTTTGTATTGACCAGATTACCGCAAAGTGTAAAAAAAATTTTTGAAAATTTAAAAAAAGTTTTCCTACAATTAATAACTCTCGAACGGAATGAGCTAGGTAGTTGAAATTTTCAGAGTAGGTTAGGAAGATGAATATCTCGGTTAAGTTCGTTATTGGGCAAAATTGGCCAGATTGAATTCGATTTCTTCCATGGTTCAGTTCTCATTCTCAGATTGCTCATTTAATCTTGATAAATAAACTATTATTTGAATTGAATTCCCTTTATGATGCAGTTCTATCATCAGAATACATTGATATAATTCCCAACTCTGAGAAACCAATACTTTCGGAGATATAATTTGTCTGTTTGAACTAGAGCGCCAGAAAGCTCCTGTCCACAGGGCTTGAACCCATTTTATGGTATCGTTCCTGTTAAATTTTCTAATCAGGTATGTGTTCGGGTAATTTTCCGAATAAAATCGACAAACTAAGGTGCTTTGAATATCCCCTATATGAATAAGAGTGATTGTCTCAAATTTGGCATTACATTATGTATTGTAAATAAAATATCATACTAATACATGAATATTGTATTTGCAGTTATTTGTGGAAATATAAATTATTCTTTTAAGATTCAATATTGAAGATAGTTTCTCATTGATCTTTTTCTGAAAAACTTGTCTGGGAAGAATTCTTTGGGCTTTCTTCCAGTGTTATTCCATCGAGGTTAGGTTTATTTTTGCCCCCATGTCTTCTCAAATAGCCTTCGGCAGGCCCACGTAGCCGTTGTGGCGTTAGAAATGATTTTGTCTATGTGTTTTCTCCAGTTGAGTTTCCTATCTATACTCCATTCACTTTTAAAAAGTCTCCCGGTTGGCCATGAAAATTTGACACATTTCACCCTGTATATTTTGAAAATGTTAGGTTATAGTCATTTTCCTGTCAGATAACTACGCAACGTTGTCCTCTCTACATAGAAATCGTAGTAATTACGTATTTTCACAATGTGAATTTACTTCGGAAAAATAATGAATTTGAAGATTTTATGTGAATTCAATAATTCCACAGTCCTAGTAGTATAGCGACTATAGAAGAAAATTTTGCCTCTGTTGTTACTGGAGATATTTCACGTATATAAACTGGTTGGAAGATTCAATTATGCTATTTTCTTGCATGCAAACCAAGAATCAAGTGTTGGTATTTTATTGAAAAATAATGGATACAGTAGTCCGTTACTTTGTGATAGTTCATTTGAAAAAAGAATAAAATTACCTGAATAACCCGGCAGGAAAACTTCTAAACGGACATACGTACCTATGGAATTACTCACTTTTCGAAATTCTCAAGGTAAATTAACATACAGAAGACATTCAAATACCTTGTTGTACAATTTGAAATACACCAGTTTGAAAATGTAGTAGGTAGTACTACGAAACTCCAGTCATTCTTATACCTTAATAAAGATTCGATTGAATTGAAGCTTGGTAACTAGTAGTAGAAAATCAGCATAAAGACGTGTTTAAAATTTTGTAAGAACCGTACCCCTAGAAAATTTGAAAAAAATGACGAAAAAAAAAATTTAAGAACCGCGCCCCTAGAAAATTAAAAAAAATCACGAAAAAAAAATTGGTTCAAGCACTGACGTGAAGTCAGAAGCTTTTGCGCGTATGTTCTATTGTCCATTCTTCTGTATTGGACACCCTTAATCGAATTTACCATGGTTAATTATGTTGTCCATTCTCCTATATTGGACACTCTTATTTCGAATTTACCATGGTAAATTCGAATTAAGTGTCCAATACAGGAGAATGGACAACATAATTAACCATGGTAAATTCGATTAAGGGTGTCCAATACAGAAGAATGGACAATAGAACATACGCGCAAAAGCTTCTGACTTCACGTCAGTGCTTGAACCAATTTTTTTTTCGTGATTTTTTTTAAATTTTCTAGGGGTGCGGTTCTTAAATTTTTTTTTTCGTCATTTTTTTCAAATTTTCTAGGGGTACGGTTCTTACAAAATTTTAAACACGTCTTTATGCTGATTTTCTACTACTAGTTACCAAGCTTCAATTCAATCAAATCTTTATTTTTTGAGTTATCAAGGAAATAATATTCCAGGTGGATATAACTCGGAAACCGTTAAACCGATTATGCCCAAAAACAAACTCAACTCTCCTTTTCGGATACGCAACCTACCCTGAAAATTACATGTCCCTATCTTCTTTCGTTCGAAAGTTATCGAGGCAACGGTCACCCATTTACTGAACTCACACAAGAATGCTCGAATCTCCAACAATATTCAACCGATTGTGTTAAAACTTGAAACTTTGGCAGTAGAGTTAGGTTATGAACGCTCTTGCAAAATTTCAGCAATTTCGAACGGATAGTTACTGATATATATAATTTTTTTTTTTATTTTCAATGATTTATTAAAAATTTTCTACAAATGCTATCCTCACCAAATTTTGCAAACGTTTTCGCGGTGGCATTCTACAACTAATAACCATGTTTGAATTCAATCGGTTTAGTATTTTTCGAGTTAATGAGGAAAAAAAAACCACCAAATTTCAGATGGCTATAACTCTAAAACCGTTTGGCCGATTATGCTCATAAACAAACTCAAATGTCGCATTCAGATGCACAACCTAACCTGAAATTTTCAAGCCGCTATCTCTTTCCGTTCTCAGATTATCGTGAACACAAAAATATTTTTTAATAATTTTTTTAAAATTTTCTAGCCTCACGATTCGCCCCAAAATTTCACAAACGTGCTTAGGTTCATATTCTACAACTACTCACCAAGTTTCAATTCGATCGGATTTATATTGGTTGAAAACAAAATTATTACTCGGAAACCACTGGGTCGATTATGCCCATTAACGAACTTGTCCGTCGTATTGGGATGCGCCATCCACCCTGAAAATTTCAAGTCGCTAGCTCTTTTCGTTCTCAAATTATCGTGGCAACGGACGGCCGGACAGAATCAAATTTGACCTCGAATTCTTCATTGGGGAGTCGAACTGAATCGTTTGAGACCAATTTCGTCAAAAAATTCGAAAGTTACAGACATTTGGGCAAAACTATAACGCGATGTTCCCCAGAACATACGCGCAATAAAATATAATGATAGGAAACTAAGTAATTTCATTCGAGAGTTCAACCTGTCAGAATGAAGTTTTCCTATTGCAGATTGCGCCGATTTCGGTTCTGTATCTGTATCTTCTTCAAAACTACTTCCGGCATTTTCAATTTAAAAGCGAAGAGTTCTTTATTACATTCGAAGATAATGATCTGTGATAATATCTTGCCTCTAAGATTGAAGATTATGTTATGATATGATTATGTTGAGAGTAGAAATTGGCAACGTCTCAGCGAATTGTTTTGACCTTGACGATATTTCAGTAGTGCCAACCTGCCTTTGTTTTAGTTACAAAAACGTGATAGACCTAAATCATGGCCAACCGGGAGACTTTATAAAAGTGAATGGAGTATATATAATAATTTGGTGTAAACATGAAAATAATTCACAGCTCACGGTTCACGCAGTGACCAGTCAAACTCTATGAAAGGTAAAACCTTGTCTGAATGTCTCAATTTGCCGTTCGTAAGAGATAAGGGAGCCGATCGTTTCTCCAATCCGATGGGCGACGACGCATGGAGGCATGCCTCATAATCAACATTTCAGGCGCTATGTTTTTTACAATATGATGAAATTGACGTCATGCTCTAATGATGAATATAACGCGCCAGACAAGGAAGCGCGTTACGACAGCATCTAACCATTTACTTCTTAAAGGGGGAGTGAGATGGATACACAGGGAAATCAGGGAATATTGGAAGTCCGATAGATAGCCAGGGACGCATTTTCCTATTTTATTGTTGTATGATGAAGCGAAATTATGCTATAAATGCTTGTTGATGCACACAGTGAAAAAAATTGTGACTCAAGGATTGATGATGAAATAATAAAATATTCGATTGATACGTGTAAAATTCTACAAATTTTGTTGGTAAGGCACTGCCTCATCTGACTAATTAAATCATAACAAATTCATAAGTAACAGTAACTTGCAATAAAGCAGTTATTTCATGTTGGATTTTAGACGTTGAACCGTGACCACAACGGGAAAATTTCGTATTTTTCAGAGAAAACGGCAATGCACATGAAATGACAAAAGTTCAGGACCAATCAAACGTGTATCGTATAAAGATGCCGGCGTTAATTTAAAAAAAATTGGTTCAAGCACTGACGTGAAGTCAGAAGCTTTTGCGCGTATGTTCTATTGTCAATTCTTCTGTATTGGACACCCTTAATCGAATTTATCATGGTAAATTATGTTGTCCATTCTCCTGTATTGGGCACTCTCAATTCGAATTTACTATGGTAAATTCGAATTAAGTGTCCAATACAGGAGAATGGACAACATAATTTACCATGATAAATTCGATTAAGGGTGTCCAATACAGAAGAATGGACAATAGAACATACGCGCAAAAGCTTCTGACTTCACGTCAGTGCTTGAACCAATTTTTTTTTCGTGATTTTTTTTTAATTTTCTAGGGGTACGGTTCTGAAAATTTTTTTTTTCGTCATTTTTTTCAAATTTTCTAGGGGTAGGGTTCTTACAAAATTTTTAACACGTCTTTATGTTGATTTTCTACTACTAGTTACCAAGCACCAATTCGATTGAATATTTATTTTTTGAGTTATTAAGGAAATAATATTCCAGGTGGGTATAACTCGGAAACCGTTAGATCGATTATGCCCAAATACGAACTCAACTCTCCCTTTCGGATACGCAACCTACCCTGAAAATTGCAAGCCCCTATCTCCTTTCGTTCGAAAGTTATCGAGGCAACGGTCACCCATCTACCGAACTCACACAAGAATGCTCGAATCTCCAACAATATTTAACCGATCGTATTAAAACTTGACACTTGGCAGTAGAGTTAGGTTATGAAGGCTCTTGCAAAATTTCAGCAATTTCAAACGATTAGTTACTGCATTATAGAATTTTTTTTTATTTTCTATGATTTATTAAAAATTTTCTACAAATGCTATCCTCACCAAATTTTGCAAACGTTTTCGCGGTGGCATTCTACAACTAATAACCATGTTTGAATTCAATCGGTTCAGTATTTTTTGAGTTAATGAGGAACAAAAAACCACCAAATTTCAGAAAATTTCAGATGGCTATAACTCTAAAACCGTTTGGCCGATTATGCTCATAAACAAACTGAAATGTCGCGTTCTGGTGCACATCCTAACCTGAAAATTTCAAGCCGCTATCTCATTCCGTTCTCAAGTTATCGTGACAACAAAAATATTTTTCAATCATTTTTTAAAAATTTTCTAGCCATACGATTCGCACAAAATTTCACAAACGTGCTTAGGTTCATATTCTACATCTACCCACCAAGTTTCAATTCGATCGGATTTATATTGGTTGAAAACAAAATTATTACTCGGAAACCACTGGGCCGATTATGCCCATTAACGAACTTGTCCGTCGTATTGGGATGCGCCACCTACCCTGAAAATTTCAAGTCGCTAGCTCTTTTCGTTCTCAAGTTATCGTGGCAACGGCTGGACGGCCGGCCGGACAGAATCAAATTTGACCTCGAATTCTTCATTGGGGAGTCGAACTTAATCGTTTGAGACCATTTTCGTCAAAAATTCGAAAGTTACAGACATTTGGGCAAAACTATAACGCGATGTTCCCCAGAACATACGCGCAAAAATATCTAAGGTAGCGTTATGGGGGATCGGAGCAGTTCAAACTTATTCTGAATTCGAATCTCGGTCCAATCTGAAAATTTTGCTGCAGTTTCAATCCGATGATCATTCAGAAATTAGGAGCATTATCAGTGAATATTCTAGTCGTAATATTTCCTGAATAACACATTCCTAGGCTTCACTTCAAATAATAGGTATTTAGAATTCTACTGGCAACAACAGTTGTCTTTTCTGAATAAACAATGCAATAATTTTCGTAATCTCGTTTTTGGAATGTTTGCAATCTTCTTTTTTTTTTTCATTAAAAGATAAAACCCGTTATTAATAACGGTCGTGTTTATTTATCTCCGTCAGAACGGATTAAGGGGATATTTCGTTGATACAATGATTGTTTTAATTATTATATTATGCTGCTCGTAATGCCAATGATCACTTATAATTAAGTATGACCAAATATCGGGTGGCTAAATATAGAACCTTTCGATAAACAAGCTTTTTCCCCGCATTGTTTTGAGTTTTGACAAATGGTGCTATTTCTAGATATATTGAAGGAATTTCAAACATAATATTGCAACTGACAGTATTAGAAAATCACATGCCTTATTGTTTTGAGAATACAATCACGAAAAATTATATTCGCATACCGCGGAAGGTTTTAGAGTTGTTTCAGCAAATTGTAATTTCATGGATAAACGATATACAGTTGACATTAAAGTTGCACCAAATTTAATCAATGTTCCACTACCGCATGCTGTAGTTTAAAAAATTATCTTTCGTCGACGTTCGTTAATGGGCATAATCGGCCCATTTCCGAGTAATAAGTTTGTTTTCAACCAATATGAATCCGATCGAATTGAAACTTGGTGAATAGTTGTAGAATATAAACCCAAGCACCTATGTGAAATTTTGAAAATTTTTTGTATCGCTAAAAAATTTTTAAAAAATTATTAAAATATATTTTTGTTGTCACGATAACCTGAGAACGGAAAGAGATAGCGGCTTGAAGTTTTCAGGTTAGGTTGTGCTTCTGAACGCGACCTTTGAGTTTGTTTATAAGCATAATCGGCCATAGGGTTTCAGAGTTATAGCCATCTTAAATTTGGTTGTTTATTTTTCCTCATTAACTCGGAAAATACAGAACCGATTGAATTCATACATGGTTATCAGTTGTAGAATGCCAACGCGAAAATTCTTGCAAAATTTCGTGAGGATAGTATTTGTAAAAAATTTTTAAAAAATCATTGAAAATTAAAAAAAGAAAATTCTATATATCAGTAACTATTCTTCTGAAATTGCTGAAATTTCTCAAGAGCCTTAAGAACCTAACTTTAATGCCAAGTTTTAAGTTTTAACACGATCGGTTAAATATTGTTCGATATTCGAGCAGCCTTGTGTGAGTTCAGTAGATGGGTGACCGTAGCCTCGATAACTTTCGAACGAAAGGAGATAGGGACTTGCAATTTTCAGGGTAGGTTGCGTATCCGAATGGGAGTCAGAACCGTACCCCTAGAAAATTTGAAAAAAATTACGAAAAAAAAATTTTTGTAAGAACCGTACCCCTAGAAAATTTCAAAAAAAAATTGTTTCAAGCACTGACGTGAAGTCAGGAGCTTTTGCGCGCATGTTCTATTGTCCATTCTCCTGTATTGGACACCCGTAATCGAATTTACCATGGTAAATTATGTTGTCCATTCTCCTGTAATGACAACATACGCGCAAAAGCTTCTGACTTCTCGTCAGTGCTTGAACCAATTTTGTCATGTTTCCCGTCCGAAAACGGTCCGAATATTTAGCGTAAAAAATTTTGGACCTCGTCCATTCCGTTCATATCTGACAGTAGTCGAATTTTTTGATTATCGAGAAATCTCTGGAAAAATGAACGTTTTTCTTAATTCTTTTAAAAATACTCACGTTCCAAAGTGGGAAATGAAATATATGTTCTCGGTAGAATCAACCGTGTTCTACGTTTCTACGAAAAACCAGACCTTCTTAATTCCTGTCCCTTGGAGGAGATAATTCCGCCGATTTCCTCTAAAAACTTAAAAATCAGTTGCCATAACATAAATACAATTAGTATCATATGGAATGGAATAAACAGAATCAAATCAGCGAATAACCAAACCAACAACTGTCAAAATAGGGAGAAATATCAAGAGCGCAATATCAAAAAACTTGTCCAAACGATGCCTACCTCCGAGAAACCATCGATTTGACCATACGGTACAGAGTAGGATCCAGAAACTTGTTGGAACAAGACCTGATCAGAAAATCTTACAGTAAATCGTACAAAAACCGTTGGAACACTTCCACACCACTGCGCAGGTGGTGAACCATTCACTGTACGTTTTTGGTCGCTGTTGGAACAAAGCTGATAAGGGCACGATTTTCTATCGTGTAATGCTTCATGTTTGATAACACTCTTCTATCTACTTTTGATCAGTCCATCACCTCCTACACTGAAGGCCAGTCATCAAAACCAGTATGACCGCCAAAGTGGATGGAGAAAATGCGGTAAATTCAAAAGTTGTATTATAGGATTTATCTCATATTCAAACGAATTGCTGAATTATACATGCCATGCAATAATGTGCGAGGTGACCTTAAACAGAGTAGGGGCTATCAGACAGCTCTGTCGGAGAATTTTTGAGATAGGAAACTCCTTAGACAGTTTAGTTCCCACCATCACCCTTGCTGAAATATCCATGTATAGAGCTCCTTCACTGTTACAGCGACTAATACCTCAAAATCATCAGTCCGCAGATAACTTTTCTTTGTATGCAAGTCAGGAGGATTTAGAGTTTGCACTGGTGCAACGTGAACCACATACTATGTTGTCTATGACCACATGCTTATATGGGGGATGTTAGGTTAGGCTATTTTATTAAAAATTTACATGCAATGATGGTAGCTCGTTCCGCAGAATTACATACTGACAAAATAATTAAACCGTAGCAACGTTATTCACTAAAAATAGAACGAATCACTATACTTGAAATCAAATTTTCAACGGTGATCTAAGCATTCACTATTGACAAACATCTGTCAATTGAACTTTCATCCTCCTTCGCCACCATATTGTAAAAGAGATGGAGAGTTGATTGGCCTTCCTTTTAGGAAGTGTTGATCCATCATGTCATAATCATGTGACATCATGACTGCCAAACTGGAGCTCAATTCATAGACATAGAATAACATGGACATAGAATAACATAGACATAGAATAACATGGACATAGAATAACATAGACATAGAATAACATGGACATAGAATAACATGGAATAACATGGACATAGAATAACATGGACATAGAATAACATAGACATAGAATAACATGTTATTCTATGTCTATGTGATGGTAGCTCGTTCCGCAGAATTACATACTGACAAAATAATTAAACCGTAGCAACGTTATTCACTTAAAATAGAACGAATCACTATACTTGAAATCAAATTTCCAACGGTGATCTAAGCATTCACTATTGACAAACAGCTGTCAATTGAACTTTCATCCCCCTTCGCCACCATATTGTAAAAGAGATGGAGAGTTGATTGGCCTTCCTTTAAGGAAGTGTTGATCCATCATGTCATAATCATGTGACATCATGACTGCCAAACTGGAGTTCAATTCAAATATTGAAATTATATTACTGAAACGCCCTCTGAAAACATTCGCAGCCTGTGTCTTGATAACAGACCTGTGACAAACACAATATGTTCGTATAAATTTTTGGAATTGAGCAAAAAGTAACTCTTCAATGTTTTTCTGCATGCTGAATCAACATTCCATATAAAAATGTAATCCGCAGATTCAACATTTTTCACACTATGAATATGACGTTCATGAAAAAATAGACACGTCGAAGGCGTACCACTTCCTTGTTCGTCCACCGAGCGCATAATAATAAGAACTATGTTCTTCTTCTTCTTGTTGGCCTCATCAAGCGACCACGCCCACCTGGTCGCGTGGGCTCGTTCCTTTTGTTCTCAAAGAGTATCAACGCGGCTTAACGCCAACATGCTTTGGGGAGTAGTCTTTTATTTTTTTATTTTCTTCGCGACGATGAGTTATTGCAATACGGCGGTCTGGAACCAAACGGGCGTAGCTCGTGTTCTTGCGCAGCGACGATTTATGTACGTGTTGCCAATTCATTAAATCCGCTGTAAGAACGTGCAGAGGTGAGAAGGAGGGTCCATAGTAACAGTATATCAGTGTTGCTAACTTTTCATGAAACTTTTTTTTTTTCATGAAACGCTCGTACCTGAGCGTAATTATTTCGACCGTATTTTGCGAATTCTGAATCGGAAACGTTCATATCAGACTATTGATAGGATTAATCAAATTTACCATGGAGTGTCCAATACAGCACCAATACAGCAGAACGGACGGATTAAGAGTGTCTAATACAGGAGAATGGACAATAGAACATACGCGCAAAAGCTCCTGACTTCACGTCAGTGCCTGAACCAATTTTTTTTCGTAATATTTTTGGAATTTTCTTGGATTACAGTTCTTACAAAAAATTTTTTTTCGCAATTTTTGTGAAATTTTGTAGGGGTACGGTTCTTACAAAATTGCAAACACGTCTTTACATCGATATTCTACAACTAGTTGCCAAGCTTCACGAGTTTATATTTCTTGAGTTATCGAGGAAATAATATTCCAGTTGGGTATAACTCCGGAACCGTTGGACCGATTATGCCCGTAAACGAACTTAACTCTGCCATTAGGATACGCAACATACCCTGAAAATTCCAAGTCCCTACCTCCTTTCGTTTGAAAGTTATCGAGGCAATGGTCACCTACTGGACTCACACAAGGCTGCTCAGATCTCCAACAATATAAAGCCGATCGTGTTCAAACTTAGAACTTGGCAGTCGAGTTAGATTCTGAAGGATCTCGCAAAAATTTCAGCGATATTGGATGAATAGTTTTTGATATATAGAATTGTTTTCAATAATTTTCAATGATTTTTTTAAAATTTTCTAGTGATAAAATCCTCACGAGATTTTGCAGGAACTTTCGCGTTGGCATTCTACATCTAATAACCATGTTTGAATTGGATCACTTCTATATATTTCGAGTTATTGAGGAAATAACAACCAAATTTCAGATTGGTATAACTCCAAAACCGTTTGGCCGATTATGCTTATAAACGAACTCAAATGGCGCATTCAGATGTAAAACCTAACCTGAAAATTTCAAATCGCTTTCTCCTTCCGTTCTCAGGTTATCGCGTATTGAAAAATATTTTTCAATAATTTTTTTTTTAATTTTCTAGCGATCCAATTCTCACAAGAACGAACTTGTCCGTCGTATTGGGATGCACCACCTACCCTGAAAATGTCAAGTCGCTAGCTGTTTCCGTTCTCAAGTTATCGTGGCAACAGCAGGACAGAATCAAATTTGACCTCAAATTCTTCATCGGGGAGTCGTACCAAATCGTTTGAGACCATTTTCGTCAAAAATTCGAAAGTTACAGACATTTGGGCAAAATGATAACGCGTAGTTCCCCAGAACATACGCGCAAAAAGCCCACCTACTTTTTTGAAAAAGCAGATATTTTGACGTGAGAATTTTTGATTGAAAATAAGGATGCTTTTTCGATAAGAAGTCAAATCAAGGTGAAAAAAAAATATTTTTAATCCAAAAAATTACCAAATTCGGTGAAAAAAAAATATTTTTGTAAACGATAAAATTAAAAACCAAAAACGTGGTTATTGAATTTTTGACATAAATTTTGAGGTTATGTGAAAAAAGTGTAAATACAAAAGTTGTAGTTCTTTTTATTACCTACAACTTTGCGATCTAACTCTTTTCCATAGGACTTGTAGTTTTGCCGGAAATCGAGATAAACCGTTTTTCACCCTTAAAAACTCACCCCTTCCCCTTCTCGAACTCAGATCACCCGTAAATTATTTTTCCTATCATTTTCGTTATATTCTCTTCCTTTTCCAATGGGTTTCATTGTACTATAATTTTTTTTCACTTTTTACCATTTTAAGGGCCGGTTTCTCAATTGCGAGTTAACTCGAGGTTGCGGGTAACCCGAGTGTTACGCGTTCATAAATATCGCCGGCCCTTAAAGGATTCGACCCTGGTCTATTAGATTTTAATAATCGAAAGGTTAGATTATTTTCACTCGAGATGTCCCATCTCTAGTTCATTGCTCGAGAGAATAATGAGCTAAAATATAGATGTAATCACTCACCGGCTTAAATATCACCCCAAATGCCGAAACTCGTATGGCGAAACGAAAAAATCCGAGAACAACCTAATAGTAACACAACACTCTTCGAAAACGACAGGAAAAAGAAGAAAACCGGTGGCTACCGCGCTAGACCGCGCTCACGGTCTATTTACCCCAAGACGAGAGAGTACCAACGCCGTGAGTTCCATGCTCTATAAGATGGGAACGAAATTATGATCGTTAGTAAAAGAGGAGAATAAGAAGGGACCGACTGACTCCCCTTACATCCATCTGAAAGTTCGGTTCGACGACCCACCTGTAGTCACCGTTGACTGGTTGGCTGCAAACGGGCCATCATCTCGTTGCGAATCGAAGGAGTGTCCATTGTTCGATCGTAGACATCTGTAATGGGGCTAGACGGAAAAAATCGCGATGCTCGATCGATACAAGACCAATTTATTGAGAATATTGTTAATATACCGAGCGACATGGACACACCGCGAATTATTCGTGCGATTTTAACCACCTATTGCTTCGTGATCCGGGATTGTCACCTCATGGTTCAGTTTCCGCACAAACAGGAAGGTGTTATTCAGGTCAGATACATACCGGTTTCATGGTTGTTACCAATCTTCAAAGTAACTTATCCACTGAGTAAGAAACGAAGGAGCTCTAGGAACTCAAACCCTATGGTGGTGAGATACTGGAAAGAAAATATTACCAGCGCCACCTAGGAAGATCCTTACAAACTCCAACCCTTTGTAATGCGTTAACCTTGAGCGATTATAAGTGACGTGCATTCTTTTGGTAATGAGGGGTTTATCACCCCTATGAGTCATCGTCGATTTCTTTTCATGTTTTGTATCCAAGCCAATCTATAATTCTGGATGAAGAGCTACAGCGTCTGCCGACTATGCATTGAGTTCCTCAAGCTTCTTCCCATAATTTTCCAATGATGGTTGACAGGCGAATGATTAGGGACAATTGCAAGAGATCGCAGTGTCAATCCTATATGGGATCATTTTTGTCGCATAGATTTCAGTGTTTTCCCTAGTAATATCACAAGTGCAGATTGAATTTTCGCAATGTCGACTCTAAGCAACTCAGTTGAGTTATGAAATATAAGATATTTCACCAAAAATCGCATGTATAAAATATGCATGATAGGGCTGCTATCCACCCCCGAAGTCGCATGCGATTCCACGAATTTTCGAGTACGGCTCTGTCTCCCCACGTTTTCAACCATTGTTAACGCGTAATCCCAAGGTCGCATACAAATTAGAAGTGCTTATCTATCTATATACCTAACGTTGTACGTCCAGGAACGGGTGTTCCTGTTCCCATAATCTCTCTAGGTCCTTTTACAAAAAACTAAATTGACGTACATCAGGTTTCTGCACAGATATGCATTGCTAACGCGACCTTGGGATTACACGTTTACAATAGTTAAAAACGTAGAGAGACAGAGCCGTACTCGAAAATTCGTGGAATCAACATGCGACTTCGGGAGTGGATGATAGCAGCCCTATCATGCATATTTTATATTTTTGCTGAAATGATAAATTTTGATGAGTTCTACCTTCTGTTAAAAAACAGTGGGCTTGGACTGGAGCTTTGGCGCTCTTGTTGAAACTTTGACAAATCATACCTTCGAAAGTATTGGTGTCTCAGAGTTGCAAATGATCCATGGATTCTTATAATAAAACCGCATCATAAAAAAACTAAATTGAAACAAGAGCTTCAAAATGTGTATAATAAAAAAATAACTTCGAAATTATTGTTTTCTCAGAGTTGGGAATGATATCAATGGATCCTTAATTAATTTTTTCATTTTATGATGCAGTTCTAAGATGAGAATCTATTGATATCATTCCCAACTCTAAGAAACCAATACTTTCGGAAATATGATATTTCAAAGTTTGAACAAGAGTGCCAAAGCTCCTATCCACAGGGCTTTCCCACTTTTTGTACCATATTTTCTGACACCGGTTGTCGCTTTTTTCCAATTTTCGTGGCATTCTCCACCTTGAAATGAAAATTTAAAGTTACCCGATGTACCGAATTCAAATTGCGGGTAACCTTGAACGATTCAAAGTTACCTTATATTCATACTTTTCCCAAGTAGTTCAGAAATTAAGAATTTTAACAAATATTCAATGTTCACGAATAAATATTTTAAAATGAATCTGGAGAAGACCACATAAAAGACAAGGAAAATCTATAAATCACCTGCCCAAATCCGCCTTTATATATTATTTAATTTTGAATTATTAGGAAGCAACCAACACTCACTGAAAAGCGCACTCAGAAATGGCGCGTGAAATGTAACAGGATATTTGACAGATGAGTAGTTCTCTTTAATGTGGCAAACTTCATATTGGTATGTTCCATTTTAAACAGTATCGTGGACTTGCGTCCAACTCATACGTAAAATTTGACGCAAGTCCAAGATGACATGTGTGAACACAGATCATACGATAATTCAAGGACAAAATAATTAGAGCATTATGTGAAAAAATATAGAAGTACGATGTATTATTGAAGTTTTGAAGAATCATATCGAAACTATTAGCTTGTTGAAAATAATATCAATGGATTCTTATGGTGAAACTGCATCTTGAAAAAAATGGAATTCAAAATTTGTAATGTAAAAATATTGTGTTTTTTTTTGTTACTCCGAAACCACCAGACCGATTTTGCCCAATAACGAACTTACCGAGATATTTATCTCCCAAACCTACTCTGAGAATTTCAAGTCTAGCTCATTCCGTTTGAGAGTTATCGAGTTAACGGTCGGACGGATGGACGACCGGACATAATCGATTTTGACCATGGATTCTTGATCAGTGAGTCGAACCAAATCGTTTGAGACCATTTTCAGCCAAAAATTCGAAAATTACAGTCATTTGGGCAAATTGATAAGCACTCTGTTGCGAGGAAAAAGAGCGCCAAAAAGGCTCACATTTGAAAACACCCTGAATACTGGTGTAAAAAAAACTACTACTACCTAATCGTCGATATCCAAAAGTATCAAAAATTTGAATTTAGTTATGTTTGGACTTAACCTACCATATTCAATGTTATGAACTTGTTGCGTTACCTCGGTTAACAAGACATGATATCCTATCTATCAACAGGTTCTAGTCTATTCGAAAAGAATGTCGTGACGATATTTTCGTTTTATCGTCACGTCGAACTGTGAACCAGATCATCAATTTGGATGATGCACGCGACCCTACGCCACTGTAGTTCCACCAAGCAACGCCATAAATAGAGAGCAGGATATGGAGATATTTTAGTCTTTGTTAATCATCATACCGGCACGATTGCATTTTCATTCGCTCAACGATTGTCACATCAAAATTCACCACGTATGTCCTTTCGTCGACATACTGCCAACTATTTTGATTGTACCTCGTTTATACTATTGAAGACTATAATACTCCAAGTGTTCGAAAGACGTTGCAAATTTTATATTTTATTTTATTATTTCCGCATCAGTGTTCCAAACTATTCTAATATTTACGATTTTCCACCAGAATTTTGTTTTTAACTCGAGAAGCATAGAACGCAGAACAATGCGTTGAAAAGTATAGAATCGGTCGAGTCGAAAGGGTGTGTTCTTTTGTCTATTCACGTCTTACACACTCTCACCAAATACTACATGAATCTACAAGCCGTCTTTTTTCCCAACAGAGTACTAGATTTCAATTCGATGTATTTTTGAAAATATTTAGAAAATGAGATTCGGCTTGAAGGTTTGTGCGGAAATTCAGAGTAATCTGACAAATAGTTTCTGCGATATAAAACTTTTGAAATTTTTTTCTTTAGAAATATTTTTATTTTTTGTAAAAATTTGCGCGTCGGCATTCTACAACTACACTGCTCAACAATTGATAGGGATCACTTACTTTTTCTAAATTTATTTCTGAATTATTCGCTCCAAGATTATAAATTTAGTCAGATATCAGAGTATTTTCAGTTGATAATATGGTTCACTTGAGAAAAGAATGAAAAAATGGAAAGTTGGAGAGAAAAAATGACTTTATTAGGAACACTCAAAATTCTGTGTTTGAATAACATAAAAATTTTATGATGACACCACAAGAAGGCTGAAGTTTCGGTTAAGCTAGTACCTAGTTGGCCCCCCACAGCTCGTCTCAAGCATTCTACCCTACGAGGCATACTTTCAATCAAACGATTTATAAAATTTTGGGGCAAATTCGTCCAAATATCCCGTAAAGCGTTAGAAAGGTCCTCCAGGTTATTGATCGGTTGTTCTAAGGTTGACAATTGTCTAGACATCTCAGACCAGACATGTTCGATGCAATTCATGTCTGGAGAGCGAGCTGGCCAGTCCATCCTATCAATAGCATGAGTTTCTAGCGCTTCATTAACCAGATGACTACGGTGTGGACGGGCATTATCGTCAATTAAAATGAAATTCTCGCCCAAGGCAGCCGCAAACGGAACAATTATGGGTTCAATAATCATATCGTGATATCTCTGGCTGGTCATTGTGGTGTTCTGCAGAACAACCAACTCTGTGCGTTGGTTCAAACAAATGCCTCCCCATACACATATAGAACCTCCGACAAAAGCTGTTGTGGGGACCATAAACTGTTCTGCATACCTTCGACCTCTTTCCCTCCAAGCAAGAATACGTCCATCGGAGTTGACCAAACGAATTCTAGACTCATCCGTAAATAAACATCGGCTCCAATCTTCAACTGTCCAATTGCGGTGCTCCTCAGCCCATTGCCGTCGATGAACCCGGTGTTCCCTATTCAAACGGGGATGTTGTACCCTCCTACGTGCTCTCAAACCACGAACATGTAGTCGTCGTCTTACAGTCTGGTTCGAAATTAGAACTCCTGTTGCAACTCTCAGTGATCTATTGAGCCGCGACGCCGGGTAAGTGGGATTTCTCCTAGCATTGAGGACCAAAAGACGATCTTAGGCAGCTGTTGTACTGCGCTGCCGACCTCCCCCATGAACATAAGCTACTGAGTCGTTTTGGATGAACCTATTCCAAGCCCGACTCACGACACTTTGCGAAACATTCAACCGCCGGGACACTTCTCGCTGGGACAAACCTTCCTGTATCCACCGTATGATTTGGTCCAGTTGCACAGGAGCCAAACGTCTTCTCGGCATGACTGATAAGCTAATATTGTTCTCATTTCTTCAATTATTGTCACCTTATGTGTTTGAACGAGAGAAAAAAACAGATTCAATAACAAATACCACATTGCTTTTCACTCCACATGTAACAGCCTACAGATAATAATCGATTTTGTGAACAAGAGCCGATGAAGTGAGGAAAAATTTGATATAATCAACTCAAAATATCTTAATTTTTCCTTAGAGAACATATAATGTAAAGATATTCACGAGATAACTTGAAAAAAATACAAATGAAGAGAAGTTCATAAGTGATCCCTAGCAATTGTTGATCAGTGTAATTACCAAGTTTCAATTCAATCAGATCTGTATATTTTGAGTTACCAAGGAAATAACAACAGAATTTCAGATGGGTAAAACTCCGAGACCACTTGGCCGATTATGCTCATTAACGTACTCGACCGACGCATACGAATGTACAAGCCAAGTTGAAAATTGTAGGTCGCTATTTCTTTCCGCTCGAAAGTTATCCAACGTAAGGCGGACAGCCGGCCGGACAGAATTTGACCACGCATTCTTCATCGGTGAGTCGAATCTGATCCTTCAACGTCATTTTCGGCTTTGATTAAGGAATAGAGGGAATCGATCTGAAAACAAAACTTTGACAGTTTGGTGGACGTGTGTTTCTTGTGTTTATCTGAGCGTTTTCGCACTGTTTTGTTATAAAACTGTGTTACACATAATGGTAGGATGTGCAGCTTACGGCTGTAAAAGCCACAGCAGGAAAAAGGAACCTGGTTCCGTGGTCATGTGGTGGACATTTGGTTTCAATGTCAGGGAATATGTTATCCGTCCTCTTTCTTCTATAGTCTAAGATTTTCGGCAAAAAATTGTAAAATCACAGAAGTTTGGACCAAATGATAGCACTACATAATTCGAGGTCAAATTCGATTTTGTACGGCCGATCGTTGCCACGATAACGTTCGAACGGAGATAACGACATGAAATTTTCAGGTTAGGTTGCGCATCCGAATGCGACGATTGAGTTCGTTAATAGGCATTATAGCCCAAACGGCTTAGAAGTTATACCTATCTGAAATGTTGTTATTTCCTCAATAACTCAAAAAATAAAGATCCGATCCTATTTGAACTTGGTAGAATGCCGACCCACAAATATTTACCAAATTTCGTGTGGATCACTGCACACGAAATTTGGTAAATATTTGTGGGTCGGCATTCTACCAAGTTCAAATAGGATCGGATCTTTATTTTTTGAGTTATTGAGGAAATAACCACATTTCAGATAGGTACAACTTCTAAGCCGTTTGGGCTATAATGCCTATTAACGAACTCAATCGTCGCATTCGGATGCGCAACCTAACCTGAAAATTTCATGTCGTTATCTCCGTTCGAACGTTATCGTGGCAACGATCGGCCGTACAAAATCAAATTTGACCTCGAATTATGTAGTGCTATCATTTGGTCCAAACTTCTGTGATTTTACAATTTTTTGCCGAAAATCTTAGACTATAGAAGAAAGAGGACGGATAACATATTCCCTGACATTGAAACCAAATGTCCACCACATGACCACCATAAAATAAAAAAAAAATATTTAAAAAAGCTCCATATCTTAGAAACTATCCGTCCGATATCGCTGAAATTTTGCGACAGCCTTCAAAACCTAATTTGAACACAATCGTGTCTATATTGTTGGAGATATTGAAAACATATTGGAAGCCAAGCAGCCTTGGACGAGGTCAGTAGCTGGATGGATGACCGTTTCCCCGATAACTTTCGAATGGGGAAAGAGAAACTTTCAGTTAAGCTCGTTAATGGGCATAATCGACCAAACGGTTTCGGAGTTATACCCATCTGAAATGTGCTTGTTATTTTCTCAGTCAGTCAGAAACTACAAATCCGATCCAATTTAAACTTAATATAATATAATAATAATAATATAATATTTCCCAAAAAAATAAAAATTCACGTTTCATATTTTAGAAACTATTTGTTAGATTCCGCTGAAATCCCACACAAACCTTCAAGATGAATTATATTTTCTCAATATTTTCAAAAATACAGATCCGATCGAAATAAAATATAGTACTCGGTAAAAAGACAGCTTGGAGGTTCATGCAGTATTTCATGAGGGTGCGTGAGGCGTGAATAGGTCGAAGAACATGCGCAGTTTTCTTATTTGGCTAGAACTGATATAGCCTAACCCCTGGGCATGACTTTCCTGACTGCCTGCATACAAATTTGGATATACTTAATCCAAAATCTTTCCACCCAATATTATATACTCAATGATCCGTGAGTAAAATAGTGGTGTTAAAAATGCGATGAATATAAAAAATAGAAATAATGTTTTTTTTATGTGGAAATAATAATTCATTGTGTGCAATTTGTAGCTTTTTCCAAATTTTCGCCATTTTATTTTTCATAACTCGCAAATCACAAACCTTAAAACCGTGAATTCTTTTGTGGTATAATCGTAGACCAAATGGCAGTTATATACAATCTGGAAATTAAGACATAAGGCTACTCGTATGTACCGGATATGCGATTAAACTTCAATGATCACGATTCAGTCAACCGTCAATTTTGGACCACCCTGAATAAAAACAGAAATATGTATACGTAGATGGACATAAAGTAACTCATGGATGTCAGTACTGTGATCATCGCGATATGCTTTTCATCCGTTTTTTTGCGATAGACCGACAGTTAACGAGCCGATCATGAAAGAGCCCCATCAGCTCTGTCAACAGAATGGATTGTTTCATTAATATTCCCGCTACCATAATGAGATACACGATAATCGCGCGGAATTAAGGTGTGCAAATTTAATTTGAAACGTCGGGATCGATAAACGGACCTGTAACACGCTTGTGCCATAAAGGTGGCAGTTCGATACATGGACGTACGTACATACGAGTATACGTGAATGCAGAAAATCGAGGATGTGGAGCATGTCAAAACAGCACGGGACGCGGTTTATATATCTCAAACACACGACTGTTTATACATTTTATCTAGTCGTTTTCACAGATGTTTTCATACTTGAAGGATTCTGGAACGTATCACAAACACAGAATTTCATCGGGATGGTCTGTGGGTGGCACACAGTGCGAGTGCAGCATTGACACAGAGAATGGCTGAGCGTTTTATATATTTAACTGTGAACTAAACACGAATTGAAATTTGTAAGGCTGCGTTTACACTAGGGAAATTCCCTCGCGAAATTGCGCCTTCAGTGAAATTTCGCACTACCCAAACCAGAGGGAAATTCCTAACGAAAAACAGGGAAAGTCCTATGGACAGGAGCTTTGGCGCGCTGTTCAAATTTATAGCAAGAGCTGTCACCTATCTAGGTACTGAACTCCCCTAGCGCTGCTTAGCTCCAGAATAGTATATATTCTAAAACAAGTTGCATATCTAAACACGAATGCGAAATTCGAAAACGAGCAACGAAGGAGCGAGTTTTCGTACGCATGAGTGTTGGAATTGCCTTCTGCAACGAGTATTAGACGATATTTTCTCTATTTCAGGCAAGTTTTGTAAAATACTGTTGAAATTTTATGAAAAATTAGGATTATACATCCTAGTGACTTTTGTATTGTATCTTGGCAGTTGGTGTTACTGTTACGAAAGTTGTCATGGAATTTGAATTGTACGTAGAGCATGGAGATCAGATTTAACAGTTTCCTAATATCATGAATGATTAAAAATTAGTAAGAAGGAAATCTCTAGTACCTTATTTTTTTATGAAAATAAAACCTTTCCACTCAACAATTATTTCACCTTATCCAGATTATCTTATATTGACAATGATTGACGTGTGTTGAAATTTGATAGGATCGAATGTCAGTGCTGACTACCACAAAACGAAAAATTTAACTAGAAACAATGCGGGAATGAGTTCATTCCAGCACTGTTTTCAGTGCTGGAATGAACTCATTACGATACTGAAATAGAGAAAATAATATAAATCGCCGTATTCACAAAGCATTCAATCTCCGTTAAGCCCTAACTGAGGCCTGTGCCACCACCGTTGAATACGTTTACTGAGGTTGCGATTCAAATTTATCCTTTTGAGGACCTCGGTTAGGACTCAACGTAGATTTAAAGCTTTGTGAATACGGCGGAATATCTTCCAATTATTTCGAGTAATATAGGTCCGATCAAGTTCAAATCTAGAGCTTGTCTGTAAAATAACCTGAAATATTAAATGCTGGGGGCATTTTTTGGCGCTCTTGTCCATCGGAACAGAGTTCAAGTTCAAGTTTATTTTATCAAAATCAAATACAATAAATTTATTTTGAATTCTGTCAGCTGAACCTATGGTTTGTGCCTGACAGTAACAAATAATAACAAGTAACAAGAATCCGTTGAAGAAATCATTTCTACCGGCCGTCTGTTAACACGATAACTTTCGAACAGAACAAGCTAGGCAGTTGAAATTTTCAGAGTAGGTTGGGGAGATAAATACCTCAGTTGAATCCATTATTGAGCAAAACCGGCCTGACGGTTTCGGAGTAACGAAAAAAAAAATGTTTTTTCATTACAAATTTCAAATTCAATTTTTTTTAAGAAACAGTTTCACCATAAAAATCCATTGATGTCAATTTCAACTCTACCAAGCTAATACTTTCGGAGATATGATTCTTCAAGATTTCAATAATATATCGTACCTATGTTTTCAGAGAATGCTATAATTATTCTATATATGAATATTTGATGATATCTTTGATATCGATTCTTTCTTCAAAATACTCATTGAATTGACAGTGCAATAATTTATGAATAAAAGAAGTGATCTCCATTAAAAACATATATAGGTTTTTTTTAACTTTGAATGATAAATTAATATTAAAACCCATATTGTAGTCATCGCTTGATCAAAATATATAATAAGATTATATCTGAACTACAAATGTACTACGCTACCCTTGTTTATAAAAATGCGTTATATAAACATGTTACTACACGACCGAGACCGCCGTATTCACAAAGCATTCAAGTATTCAATCTCCGTTAAGTCCTAACTGAGATCATCAGTTAAGGATAAATAAGAATCGCAACCTCAGTTAACCTATTTAACGGTGGTGAAACAGGCCTGTTTCAAGTTAATTTTCACGTTAATTGAGGTTGCGATTCTTATTTATCCTTAAATGCGGACCTCAGTTAGGACTTAACAGAGATAGAATACTTGAATGCTTTATGAATACGGCGGTGAGTCTGCTACTGACCACACTCAAAATTATTGAAGGATATGCTTTTTATTCAAAGTAAAAGGTAACTTTTATGAATAACCAAATAATTTTTTGTGAAGGATAGGCTCCTACTCTATAAGTATAAGGTTTCACTCGAAATATTATGAATGCGAGCTGAAGGATTCCCTTCATTTTCTGCAAGTATAAGCATAACCTTTTCTTTATGAATACGGCTCACTAAAAATTATTGAAGAATATACGTTTTATTCAAAGTAAAAGGAATCGTTTATGAATAACCAAATACTTTTTTGTGAAGGATATGCTCCTACTCTATGAGTATAAGGTTACACTTGAAATATTATGAAGAATGCGAGCTGAAGGATTCCCTTCATTTTCTGCGAGTATAAGCAAGACCTTTTTTTTTATGAAACGGCTCATTAAGTGTACAATTCTTCTATATTGGTATTATGTGGGCCATTCTCCATGTATATGAAGTGCAGGTCATTTTTGTATACTCCGTGACAACCGTGTTCTAACTGTTCTATCTTATATTATATTGTGTTAGTGTGTAAAGCGCCATACTCTAAATAAACCATACACGTAGGGACATGTCACGGTGGACCTTTGCGGATAGATAATTGAATGTGATAATCTCAATTATTCAACATTCTTGTACTGCTTTCCGTGCAGACAGATGCGGAATGGGAGAGATCACAGAGTTTACGCGAGTGAGAATCACGGTCTACATACCCCGTGGATTTATGTTCATGATTCTTGCGATAAAGCTGAGGAAGATTTCGGCAATAACAGTACCTACATACTTCGTTTAATTGATGCAGAGTTTGATTACACCGTCATATTCTCAATTGATTCGACGATTTTCAATATCAAGAAAACTAATGGCCAATGTATGAAACAGATGCTTCAAGTCTATGTTCAGATATTCTTCCGACGTAAGCTATCGAGGTTTTTATTCACGTTCTATGAATTCATTTCCGTTTGTTGTTAAAAACTGGGCGCATAAATATTACTCGACGAATGAAAGGAAGGCAATTGTAATGGAACAGGTATACACATTGAATTACTCAGTCATTTGGATGTTGAATGTGAGAAAGGTTGAGATATTAAATGGGAAATACCCTTGTTTGTCTTCTCACGGCGACATTTCAGAGAGATCATTGTTTATTATGGCGACAACGCCTTCTCGACCATAGACATGAATCATGACATTACATAATATAAATTTATTGCGAAGAGAATGGGATGTCGCTTATTCGGAAATTAATGGGTGATTGTGCATAATTTGTTGAAGAAATGGTAGAATTTAAAATATCTCTTAGATGACAAAATTGGATCCAATGATCTTTCCAAAGTCGGGAATTTTAAACGAGTTCATTTTAATTTCTCGGTCGTGAGAATGATGCCATTTAGTAAGTTAAAAAAATAGAAGATGGTTTTATTGTTTCATCTGGTACCAAATGAATAACAAAACGGAAGTGAACGGAATGTGCTTCCCATATATGTAAGACTCCTTTAATTGCTAGTTGTTATCTGAGAAGGGACAAAATGATGCGTATGCCTGGCGATCGTCTAAATTGGAAATAGGCTTACTCCCACCTTAAATATTTGCAGATCTCCCCAAGCTTTGTTGTGGTACCTACTGTACAATTCTGAGATTTACTTAGAAGACGCAGGTAGTACAGTAGTGTATGCTCAGTTCAATCTCTATGTCTGTGTATCTAGCTACCTAAATATGATCTTGCCAAGATACATAGAATACCTAAGACGGAGGTTACACGGTCAATCTGGTATCAATCTGGCATCAATCTTACATCAATCTGGCCAACATTCCGGACCATCAGTCTACGCGTATAGTACAATCAGATTCCCGTCAATCTGGCATCAATCCATGATTGAACTGATGCCAGGTTGACCGTGTAACCTCCGTCTAAGATTGATGTCAGATTGACGGGAACCTGAATGTACACGCATAGACTGATGGTCAGATTGATTCCAGATTGATACCAGATTGACCGTGTAACCTGCGTCTAACACTCGCTTGAAATTGTTCGTTCGGGCTTAGATGTCTAAAATCCTATTTCTACATAGATTGTTCACACATTATAAGAAAAGTTTTAGTCAAAAAGGACGGCTTTGTAAGAGTTCCAGATGAAGTCTATACCTTTTCAATATCACTCACATCGTTATTATCAGCGTCAAGTGACATTTTGAGGTTGAATTAATAATGTGTATTTCTATTTAACTGATAGCTACATTGTACAATTCCTATTACCCATCAGCAGGATATGAATTCCGAAATAGTTTCACAATATTTTTATTCTATGGACAGATCAGAGTTGACCATAGACCTAATATAATATCAAGGTCGATGGTGTATAGTGACACACATCATAGAACAATTTTAGGGATTAGAAACTTTGCACGTTTGCTATTATATATAATAAATAATAATAATAATAATTTATTATTATATTATATTATTATTTATTATATATAATAGCAAACGTGCAAAGTTTCTATTCCCTAATAATATTGTAATAATATAATATAATATAATTCGAATAATAAAATTCAAAAACACGTATTGACACAAACAAATTTAAAATATCAATCAAGCTGTGGCCAATACTGAATGACGCCATATACACAAGAGAATTACTAGTCGCCTGAGTGAATCAATGAACATGGTTTTCTACATCATAGTCCGGACAAAATAAAGTCAAAGGCATCTCTTCCATGAACAATAATCAGAAATTTTACACTATTTATGTAAAATAATATTCATATATTGCTATATTTAGCTTGAGTACGCGGGTCTACCACAGATTTAGACTCTTAGCACCAGCTTAGAAAGCACCACTATAGATAGCATTAGTTAGGTTAGAATCATTCTAGTGTCGGGAGATCCATATTCAACATTCAACATGGGAGTTTTATGGGGGTTCAAATTTGAGATGAAACCACGATCATTAGGAGTGTCTGTTAGTACAGGGACATCAAATATTGGGTACCTTCATCACTAGCGCGCATAAACATGTGCATTCCATATCGAAATCTACTTATGTTTATCCTCAAATAGAAATTGAAACCCGTGTTGTTCGAAAGATTTTCCTATGAAATAGATGATTTCCGTGGTCCGACATTACATGCCCAATTGACCAATTTAAGGTTATGTTATTATTTGTGATAAATTTCGAGTGACCTTAGACACGCGTCCTTCTAATTTGCCCACCAACTTGACATTCAACAATTCCCTTGAACATATACAATTTTAATATAATATTTTCAATAAAGCTTGTTGAGAAAGCTTCACTGAATCTGTTTCAATAGAAATACATCTTGAGAAAGTCTCCAAAGTATCTACAAACCGGCAGGAGATTCGCGTAATTTTTAGGTCTAAAAGAAATGTATATTCAGTGGTCGGATATTTCTCTCGTAGAGAATTCGTCCTTTCTGACATATGAATTAGTAGTTGTATTACTACATTTATGCATAGACATAGAATAACATGGACTGGCCCTCACGTAACTTTATCACACAGTTCGTTGCGGAATACATTAGAGAGAGAGGTGTTATGAAGGATAGAATAAGTAAAGGCAAATAATGGTATAAAAACAATGGTGTAATTGGGGTATATTGGAAAATCTCGATTTTAATTGATTATTTTGAATGAGTATCGAAAATGCTGAATGAATTACAGTAAGGAAATTTATGAGAAATATTTTCAGATTATAAGCACAGTTATCTGTGTTTTAAGTATCAGAATATTCAGAAACGACTCTCGGATTTGAATGAAAATGTTTTGCCTTCAACTATTCTGTCTACAAATCACCAAAACACATTCACAATACACGAAACCAAACAATACAGTATACAAAAAAAGTCAAAGGATAAAGGAAACCAAATATTTTGTATTCTATGGTTTTGCCAATCGCCAAATTATAAGAATATATTCATATACCGTGTTTTGCCTTTAACTATTCTGTCTTTTTCAATGCTGATTTCAATGGTCTCTTTCTCACAACCAGTCCATGTTATTTAATGTCTATGCATTTATGCCGTCCACACCGGATATTCTGTGCACCTTGTATCATACTTTTCGTTCAATGTCAACCACAGAATGACCTTGAAGTGTGGTGTCAACAAATACTTGAAAGATGATGTTGCCAATCGAATAAGTATAAAATCTCGGAAATTGAAATATTTAATAGGATAGGAATACAGCAGACAGCATTAGATCATATTATCTAGTGCTGTTGTTTTATCTTAATAAGTTTTGTTGCTGAAACAAGAATTATTCCAATTGAAATTAAAAATAATCACCAATAATCGAAAGAAGTCTTTCTTATCGCATAGAGCAATAACATTCGGTATAATTTGTGACATCTACTAGATTTTTGTCGAAACTGAAATACATTCATTTTCTAATCAAATCTTAGAAGTTCCACCGCAGCTTCTAAATACGAAGAATGGTTCGGAAAGGCAATTAACGAATATTAAGGAGCTTTAACACGTATTCACTGAAAGCTATGACTTGAAGGTTATGTTTTAGACATAACAACCCAATTTCCTACTCGTCTGCAGGTGAAGTATCTCTTTCATCGAGCGAAGACGTTTTGTTTTGGCGTAATATCCTGCAGGCTGACGCACGACATATTCCAATCCTTCCGAAATTACCTACTTCCTTCAAAGATCCGGCATAAGGAATATATACCCTTCATGCTATTCGAATAAGCAATGGTTCATATGAAACCATGTTGATATGTAAATTTAAACATCAAATGAAACATGGTTGTCTGTATCAGAATATTCATTGATTTCCAATATTATTTGGGTATTATGTATTGAATGGCTACTGCGTATCTTCTTTCAATTGAAATAATCACTTTTGCATTAATTTAAGGGAAATACGTGGATAAAGCGATCAATTTAGACACTGCTTGTTAGGGAATGCTTGGTGAAACAAATTGAATAGTGCAGAATAAGATGCGTAGTGCAGAATAAGATACCGAAACGAAAGGTGATGTTATCAGAAGTAATATCAAAAGTGATTGAATTTTCGCGATAAGCCTATCGACTTATTTCTTAACGAAACTGAGTTGCTTGAAAACGAGTCCGAAGGACGAGTGGTGTTTTCTCTAAGCAACTCAGTTGAGTTAAGAAATAAAAGACAGACTTATGAGATACATTCAGTCACGAGTGATATTTCATTAGACTATTTCACGAACAAAATAACTCATGTTGCCGTCTGTAATTTATATTTATCATTTGTCAAACAGTCCGTATGCATGGTTGAGTCGTTGAAACTAGCAAAATTGTAAGACCAATCATAATTCAAAGACAGTTGGTCTTTTCGCGATAATAGATGTATTTGGCCTGTGGTTGGTCAGATTTTGATATGAGTGAAATAGTCAGAAAACCTCACGTGTGAGATTGTCTGTTGCGCCCCTTTGACGTATCTACCACTTAAAATGAGTATTTTTGCAAGATCGTATCGGGTTGCTATCATTTTGTCCAAATATCTGGAATTTTTAAAATTTTGTGTCGATTCTATTTGACTCACTGAGGACGAATCCGTAGTAGAATTCGTTTATGCTCGCCCGTCCGTAAACAGCCGGCTAATTACCTGACGTCACGTGATTTCTTTTAGAAAAATTATTCGGTAACTTATGGCTGGTCCCGAAAATATGTTTATGAGTTTGAAGTTTGAGATTTTGATTTTTGTGCTACCTATGGAATTGTGCATTCAATTACCTTAAAGTATTTTTTTATGATATACACCAAAGTTTTCCGCTTGTTAGTAACCCTTTTAAGGACCCCTATGTGGGGATTGAAATGTACTTTAACTGGCATAACATCTAGCTAGAACATCTTGGATATATGAAACAATGGTCCAATTTCATAAAAATAAGGATATGCTTATATCAAAGCATGAAAAAAAATGTGGGAATGCCCTGTGGACAGGAGCTTTGGTGCTCTTGTTCAAACTTTGACAAATCATATCACTGAAAGTAGAGTTGGGAATGATATCAATGGATTCTTGTGATTGAACTGCATCATAAAAAATTAAAATAAAAACGTAGGTCTATGACTATATGTTGGATTTACAGCAAATTATAATAAGAACATTCTATGAAATCATAAAACTACGATTAATTATTGAAATTTTGAGAAATCATATCTCCGAAAGTATTAGTTTGTTCGAGTTGAGAATGATTTCAATGGATTCTTATGACGAAACTGCATCTTAAAACAAGCACTGACGTGAAGTCAGAAGCTTTTGCACGTATGTTCTATTGTCCATTCTTCTGTATTGGACACCCTTAATCGAATTTACCGTGGTAAATTATGTTGTCCATTCTCCTGTATTGGACACTCTTAATTCGAATTTACCATGGTAAATTCACGTGAGTGCTTGAACCAATTTTTTTTTTCGTGATTTTTTTGAAATTTTCTAGGGCTACGCTTCTTAAAATTTTTTTTTTCGTAATTTTTTTAAAATTTTCTAGGGGTACAGTTCTTACAAAATTTCAAACATGTCTTTATGTTGATTTTCTACTACTAGTTACCAAGCTTTAATTCGATCGAATATTTATTTTTCGAGTTATCCAGAAAATAATATTCCAGGTGGGTATTATGCCCAAAAACGAACTCAACTCTCCCATTCGGATACGCAACCTACCCTGAAAATTGCAAGTCCCTATCTTCTTTCGTTCGAAAGTTATCGAGGCAACGATCACCCATCTACTGAACTCACACAAAAATGTTCGAATCTCCAACAATATTTAACCGATCTTGTTAAAACTTGAAACTTCGCAGTAGAGTTATGTTCTGAAGGCTCTTGCAAAATTTCAGGAATTTCAAACGAATAGTTACTGATATATAGAATTTTTTTTTCCAATTTTCAATGAATTTTTAAAATTTTTTTACAAATACTATCCTCAAGAAATTTTGCAAGAATTTTCGCGTTGGCATTCTACAACTAATTACCATGTTTGAATTCAATCGGTTTAGTATTTTTCGAGTTAATGGGGAACAAAAAACAACCAAATTTCAGATGGCTATAACTCTGAAACCGTTTGGCTAGGTGCACATCCTAACCTGAAAATAAGCCGCTATCTCTTTCCGTTCTCAAGTTATCGTGACAACAAAAATATGTTTTAATAATTTCTTTAAAATTTTCTAGTCATACGAGTCGCACAAAATTTCACGAATGTGCTTAGGTTCATATTCTACAACTACTCACCAAGTTTCAATTCGATCGGATTTATATTGGTTGAAAACAAAATTATTACTCGGAAACCACAGGGCCGATTGTGCCCATTAACGAACTTGTCCGTCGTATTGGGATTCGCCACCCACCTTGAAAATTTCAAGTCGCTAGCTCTTTTCGTTCTCAAGTTATCGTGGCAACGGCCGGACGGCCGGCCGGACAGAATCAAATTTGACCTCGAATTCTTCATTGGGGAGTCGAACTAAATCGTTTGAGACCATTTTCGTCAAAAAATTCGGAAGTTACAGACATTTGGGCAAAACTATAACGCGATGTTCCCCAGAACATACGCTCAAAAATATTCTAGTCACGGTAATGGCCGCCATTCACTGTTGGGTCAAAAATTAACAGTGATGTGCCTAAGGTGGCGTGAGGACACAGAACACAACTGGTTCTCGTTACTCACTCAAGCTCTCGAGAGCTTATGAGGGGTCTCCTTGGGGAAGAACTAGAAGGATCAGTATAATAATAATATAGTCGACTCTCGATAAATTGACACTCGTTAATTTGAATCTCTCGATAATTTGAAATTTGAAATTGGTTCAAGCACTGACGTGAAGTCAGAAGCTTTTGCGCGTATGTTCTATTTTCCATTCTTCTGTATTAGACACCCTTAATCGAATTTACCATGGTAAATTATGTTGTCCATTCTCCTGTATTGGACACTCTTAATTCGAATTTACCATGGTAAATTATGTTGTCCATTCTCCTGTATTGGACACTTAATTCGAATTTACCATGGAAAATTCGAATTAAGAGTGTCCAATACAGGAGAATGGACAACATAATTTACCATGGTAAATTCGATTAAGGGTGTCCGATACAGAAGAATGGACAATAGAACATACGCGCAAAAGCTTCTGACTTCACGTCAGTGCTTGAACCAATTTTTCCTATAGCCTCGGGATTGGACTTGGGGCCTCCGGCTCCTAAATCAAAGGCTCTACCACTGAGCCACCCGCACTGCAATGTATAGATTATAACTCCATAAACATTCGAATACTTTATGCTACACAATGTTTTATTGAAACATCCTTTGCTTTAAGAAACTAAGTAAAATGAAGATGGATGAACGGACAATCAATATTGGATATGCCTAAACTCATGAATTCCTTTTTCCTTGTCTTTCCTCGAGCCATTCAGCTTGCTGAATCATGAATATTCGCCAACTCTAACAAGTCAACTGCAGACTTTCTCAATTTTCTTGGAATTTTAGACGAGGCATTACCTCTCCATCCCCAAATTTTACATAATTAGCTAATGAAAATCCGGGAGGGTGCTGCTGGTTAGGAAACACGCCAGACCGATACGCCCTCTCCAATGCATTTGTAGATGAAGGGAGTGTTTTTGAGGAAAAGTTAATCGTTGAACTTTCATTTTGTTAGAGTTTCCGTTGGAAACATGAAATTACTTGTCTGAGTTGGCTTCAATGCAATTTCATGCACCTCTAGGATGACTGTTTCATATAAAAGTAGCAGCAGATTGCACAGGACGGTAATAGTTATTTATGTACCAAGGACGGAAAACTGTCTATTATAGTCGAGTCTGCAATTTGTTATCCGAGGAGAAGCCTCGGATAGCAAGCAGGCGAGACAATAGACAGTTTTTCGCCCACTTCCCTGACGCTTTTTCTTTGAGAAAGAAGCATTTCCCGGCCTTTCCCGGCATTTCAAACAAATTGAATCCCTTCAATATTAGTAATTGCTCGAATTTTAATATAAATATTAATATAAATAAGAATTAGAATGTTTCTGTTAACATGCGATATTTTCTGTTCTGTTTAATTTGAATAAGAATCAAAATATATCAAAAAGAAATGTGTCATCTCATTGATTTGTTATTCTACACGGTTGCCGAAAAAATATTGTAAGCAACACGCTCGAAAAAGGTTTTTTTGGACTGATAGACTTCTAGGACTCGCTTACGCTCGTCCTAGAATTTTGTCTATTCGTCCAAAAAAACCCTATTTTCCGGACTTGTTACGTAAATTTACTATTTTCGGCGGGAAGTGCCCACTTCCCGGACGCTTTTTCTTTGAGAAAGTTGCATTTCCCGGCCTAGCCTCGGGAAGTACGTACTTCCCGGACTAGGCCGGAACAATCACGCCGTTTTGGTCATTGTAAATATGAAAATCTTGGTAGGTATATTTTTGATAAATGAAGTTACCATAGCACTCAGAAAACGGCTGACAGTTCATATAAAATTAGTTGTCAACATGTGATATTTTCTGTTCTGTTTAATTTGAATAAGATTCAAAATATATAAAAAAGAAATGTGTCGTCTCATTGATTTGTTATTCGACACGGTTGCCGAAAAAATATTGTACGCAACACGCCCGAAAAAGGTTTTTTTGGACTCATAGACTTCCAGGACTCGCTTACGCTCGTCCTAGAAATTTGTCTATTCGTCCAAAAAAACCCTATTTTCCGGACTTGTTACGTAAATTACTATTTTCAGCAACCGTCCGGGAAGTGCCCACTTCCCGGACGCTTTTTCTTTGAGAAAGAAGCATTTCCTGGCCTAGTCCGGGAAGTACATACATCCCGGACTAGGCCGGAAGAATTACGTCGTTTTGGTCATTGTAAATATGAAAATGTTGGTAGGTATATTTTTGATAAATAAAGTTATCATAGCACTGAGAAAACGGCAGAAATTACTATTCTCGTCCGCAACGTCCTTGCCTTCAATAATTGTCGATTTTAATGTCGCAAATTACTACGTAAAATGTCACTTTTCATAGAGGTCGACGAAAAAATTATTTATTGATTTATGAACCATCCATACAGAAACCTCAACAGTTCAAAAACAAAGTGTAATAACGAAGGGTTACATATTACAAATTTCAGTAAAATGAAAATATTTAAAAAAATTGTAAATTTACAGAAATGTCTGTAATTTTCGAATTTTTGGCCGAGAATGGTCTCAAACGAGTAGTTTCGACTGATGAAGAATCCGAGGTAAAACTTCATTCTGTCCGCCCTTCCGGCCGTCAGCATCGCTCGAATGCAATGAGTTAGAAAGTTGAAATTTTCAGAGTACGTTTTTAGTCCAAATGCACCGGCTGAGTTCTTTAATGAGCAAAATCCTTTGAGTGCTTCCTGCGTTATAGCCATCTGAAATTTTGTTTTCCCAATAACTCAAAAATACTGATCTGATCGAATTAAAGCGCGGTTGTTAGTTGAAATGCACGGACACGAAGACTTATGCAAAATTTTGTGAGGATCGCATGACTGGAAAATAAGGAAAAATATTTAAAAAATATCAGAAACTACCCGTCAGATATCGTTGAAATTTTGCGAGAGTCCTCAAAACCTTATTTTAAAGTAAAGTTATAGCTTTGAACGCGATCGGATCTATATTGGTGAAGGTATTGCCGAAATATTGAAATATTCAAACGATCGAGATGTACGGGTCGACTGGATTGCACTCGAAAAAATTAGTTGTCAACAATTTTTGATTTTTGACGTCCCTGGAGAGAATTTAGGATATGTACCTTATTTTACGGCCAAGTTCTCGATTTGAACTTTATCGAATAATATATAACATGATGATAATTTTCTGAAAATAGAAAATCGAAAACAAGGTCTCTAAGGTCAGTATTAACAATAGTTCAATTGCAGGATTTCATATAATAATAATATAATATAATTCTCGAATTTCAGAATAACTATCAACAAAATAATTCTATTGATTTTCGTTAAGCGTCTGACGAAGGAGTCTGATATAGACTCCGAAACGTTACGATATAGTTGTTTCTTCGTTGTTGTTTGTTGGGCAACATTGTTCAATTGATTGCTTCTGACAAATATCTTGTGTTTCTTACGCAGAAGCAAATCACAAAATAATGGCTTTCATTCTACTATAATTTTTGTTCACTTTTTATCATTTTTAAAGGCTTCGATATCCTGATAATTTGGGCTTTCTCATGATATCCTGGCCGAAGCTGACAGCTCGAAAATACGTCGAAATGCTTCGAGGAAAGGTAGTGCGCGCCTTACTAGTTTTGGTTCGTCTTAGCAGAAGAACTATCGTACTCCCAGATATTAAGTGCTCACAGCTTATACCAAGAGAAATCAAGTGCCGACAAAGTTCTGAATAACTATTAACAATGAATTTGTTCGATGTCTGACAATCGAGGAAACTGCCAGTCATATTTTTAATTCGTGAAATATTCAATAATCAAATGGAAGATAATATTCACACATAAATCTACTTTTCAGACCGATAAAACAAAGATAACTAGTACAATTAGTTAATTGCATGTGAACGGGGCAGGTGATAATACGAATGTGAGAAACGATGAAAAATGACTCCTTAGCTCTCGAAATTGACCAGTGCTTAAGGAAGATGAAAAAACGGAAGCAGTTTATTATCCTTCGACCTTGGCTACTGGAAAATTCTTTCCATGGCAGGTCGTAATTTCAAATGAGTCACTCATAATTGCGTTGAAATTTTAACTGCACAAATAACTTCGTGAATAGACAGAAGAAACGTAAATATTCTTCATGGATTACGATTCACTTGATGTATCGTTTACAGTTGAGTACGTACCCATCCCTGACCATAGACAGAAAATTACCAGAATGCTCCATAGTCATCATAACACACCAGACTAACCTGAAAACGAGAAATTATACAATTTCTCTATTTCCGAAATGCATTCACGTAATTGCATCTACCGAGGGTGAAAACATCAACTCTGACTTATAATCCGTTGAGTCACGCGTGTACTTTCGAACTCGAGTATTGCGTTTTGTTGACTTAACTTTAAACTATAATTCCCATAATCGCAGTGTTTCAATTACAATTTCTATTTATTCTGTACGTCCGTTAAGATATAACTCATAAGTCGCATGGTGAAATTTCCACAATAATTTCAAAGTGGTTGTCTATCCTTTCGTATCGTTAGCTCCTTCTCTCTTGTTATGTACGTTCTTTGGTCTAGTTTCACACAGGTATCCGCGCCATTGCTAATCTGATACTTCGCCGTGTAAGAACAACAGCCACGTTTTGGGGAATTTATCTATCGTTTCCGTGATGGACCCGAGCCAATTATCCAAGCCAAGCAGCGAATTAATTGGATTGTTGATAATACTTTTTTCGTCTGGTGGTTCCAGCTGATTATACATGTAATGTGGATTTAGCTTGGCTTATAGATAACTGGAGAGTTGCTATTTCTTTTCAAAATAAATCAACTTCTAATATAATATCTCAGACACAGAGTATTTAACAGAGAGTTGCAGTAATTACCAGGTAACAGAGCAAGATTCAAGTATAGGTCAGCTCACCCCTTTGTTCCTATCATTGTCGTACAAGAGTAGAGCTGTCATATTGGGTGGGGTCTGCGTAATTCTTGAGTACTTTGTAAATCTATGAATATAAGTTGCAGATGAAATAAGCAAATGTGGCACAAAATTTTAAGAACTACCCCCTGGGTTATCAGGGTTATTAGAGTTTTTATTGAATAATTGGCCTACTTCTCGTATTGTACATAGTATAAATAGTTATTCATATTAGTTTTGGAAGCTTCACTCCACCAACTAGGCCTGATTCCTGCAAGTGGTAAAATTCTATTGTGCCGAACCAACACCAGATATTTGTGTTTATATTGTTTAATGATTGTTATGAAACATAGTGAGTACATTGTTCAGTTATATTTTGTACCTATCACAGTCTCAACCCGTATATGTACTCGAGTTTGTTCTAAATTTTAAGAATGAGGTAAGTAACCTAGTAACAATTTCGTTTCTCTCTTTTTGTTCAATTCCCCACTTCTCTGTTCAAGATATACTAACTGACAAAGAAACCGCAACACCCAGAAGGAACTGTTTAAATTTTAATTTTTTTTCGGTAAAACAGATAGTATAGCAAGGAGTAAATGATTAAAATTTGGAGAAAAAAATCGTGAAAGGTTTTTCATGTGAACATTTTTTGTTACTTACATATTGTAGTCGTTTTTCGGAAATTTTAAAATTTTACAACAAACCAGCTGTTCGAGGAGATCCGAAGTCGATGTTCAGTTGTTGTTAAAATGCCTAGATTACGTGTACGTGGAATTTATTGCCAGCTGAGTGAATTTGAAAAAGGTCGAATTATTGATCTACGGGAGGCGGGGTTGTCATTTCGAGAAATCGCTAACCGTACGAACAGAAATCCAACTACTGTTATGAGCTGTGGTTTGATGATGCCCAAAATCGAAGAAGAGTAGGCACCGGACGTCGAAGGGGCACAAATGAAGTTCAAGATCCGACATCTAAGACATATGGCTATTAGAGACCGATTTGCGACAACTCGATCTTTGGCTGATGAGTGGTTATGAGAACAAGGCCATCCTGTAACTGTTCGAACGGTTTACCGCCGGATAAGGTCTTTTGGACTGCAGCATTATCGACCCCATCTTGTGTCACCTCTGACGGCTGAGCATCGCCGGCAACGATTACAGTAGTGCAGAGAACGTCAACATCGGAATGTGGAATGACATCAGGTCGTCTTTTCTGATGAATCTCGATTCTCCTTGGGTGCACATTATGGCCGAAGATGGGTTAGACGACGTCGGGGAGAAAGACGTGAACCTCAGTTTTATATTGAGCGTCATGTACACTGGACAGTAGGCGTTATGGTATGGGGTGCTATTGCACATGCAAGTAGGTCACTTTTAGTCTTTATTCGAGGTAACATGACAGCGCTGCGTTACCTTCAAGAAATAGTGGAGCCATATGTTCTCCCTTACCTTATCCGGCTAGAGAATCCAATATTTCAGCAAGATGATGCTCGACCTCATGTTGCCAGAGTTAGTTTAACCTTTTTTGAAGCGACCCATGTGAATCTTTTGCCATGGCCGCCCAGATCCCCCGATCTTCCGCCCATAGAGCACGTTTGGGACATCGTGGGTAGAAGGCTTGGAAATTCACTCCAGCCCCACGGGCTTTGGCGGCTCTGATACATGAACTACAGGTAGCTTGGGATAGTATCCCTCAAGCAGAAATATACCATCTTATTGCATCAATGCCAACACGTGTTGGGGTTTTTTCTACAAATTTCAATCATTTACTTCTTGCTATACTATCTATGTTTTACAAAAAAAAAATTAAAATTTAAACAGCTCCTTCTGGGAATTGCAGTTTCTTTTTCTCAGCTCGATAGTTGCCAGAGGTACAAAGTGATATATAAATTCTTGGATCGAAATAAACTTGCGATGAGACATTCGAACAATGAACAGTTTTTTTCTTCATCCTGCACACCTTCCCGAAACTACTGTAAATCAATTTCCACAAAGGAATAAAAGTGCAATCGACAAAATGCCGATCGCGGCCCTAGGGCATCCCCACAGATATTATCTGTGTTAATCCATCGAAAATAATCAACGCCCTAGTGAACCCTTCCGTCGCAACCCTTTTCCAATTATGCCTTTATGGGGATGACCAAATGTTGCCTTTCAAATGAGATCATCGAATTACAACTTCATTATCATCCGCTCCCAGCTGATTAAGCCTTTCAACGTTCCTGCGCACAAACGAGCCAAAAGAGGGGCCATCAGCATCTGCCTTAGGCGATCTGTCAACGCTTTTCTCTATGCTACCAGTTACGTTACGCGGTTTCTCGCATTCCTCCGGCGGTTGGCAACATGTCGTTATGTCAAAATCACATGCAACGTTGGATAATTCTCTTTGACGGGATTTTTCTGTACATGAAGGTTCAACGAATTATTATAGATATCAAACGAATGTTGGTATATTTTCATATCTTTCCACATTTCATATCATCCTAGAGGAATGCACTTTTGAGTGAATATATTCAATATGCAGCATAAAGCATCTGTTAACTCACACATAATATGCCATGTTCCAGATTATCATATAATTTACACAGAGACCCCGGGTTCCTTCTTGATGTACAGCCTAGAAACAGTGGCATGTGGTAGATGGCGATCATTTTCAGAAAGAGGATAAATTAAAATAATATTCTAGCGTGTAACGATGCAATACTCGGTAGTCTGTCCAGTATCATACAAAATTTTTGGGCGTATGTTCTATAGACCACATTAGTTAGGTTAGAATCTTTCTCTTGGCGGGAGATCCATATTCAAATTTTTTAACATGGAATTTCAACTTTAAGATGAAACCATCCTATTTAAAAGAGAATGTTAGTACAGAGACATCAAGTATTGGGTACCTTCATCATTAGTGCATGTTTTCATGTTCTTTCCACATTCAAATATACTTCTATTTATCCTGTACTCAAAATTGAAACCACTCTAGTTCGAAAGATTTCCGTATGTCGTTCGTAGATGACTTCTGTTGTGCGTCATTACAAGGCCGATTTAGGGTTATATTATTATTTTTGGCTGAGTTCGAGTGAGCTAAGACATATGTTACGTCAATCGAATTTGGTGAACACTTTTATATTTATTAATTATTTTGGAATTATACAATTTTGTTATGAAAACTTGATTCTATATTGTTGAGAAAGGTTCACTGAATCTATTTCAACCGAAATAAACCTTAAGAAATTAGCCAAAGTATCTGAAAACAGGAGAGAGATTCGCGTAAATTTTAGGTCCATAAGAAATGTATGGGGAATTCAGTATTCTATTGGAATTGAAATACGAAAAGACTTACGCCTCAAGTAACTCCAGTATACGAAGTTCCGCGAAAATTAGTGGGTTGGTATCTGATTTTTATATTTTGAGTTATAGGGGAAATAACAACAGAATTTCAGATAAGTATAAATCCAAAACAATTTGGCCGATTATGCTAATGAACGAACTTGAATGTCGGGCGAATAGTTTTTGATATGGAATAAATTTATTTCAAGAATTCTCTATGATTTTTGCGTCGGCATTCTACAGCTAATAAATGTTTGAATTGGATCGGTTTAATATTTTTCGAGTTATTGAGGAAATAACAACCAAATTTCAGATGGGTATAACTCCAAAACCATTTGGCCAATTAACAAACTCAAATGTCGCATTCAGATGCACAACATTCATTTTTTTTCTTCATTTTCTAGCGACATGATTCTCACAAAATTTCACAAACGCCTTTGTATTAGTATTCTAAAACTAGCTACTAAGTTTCAATGCGATCGGATCTGTATTGGTTGATGACAAAATTATTACTCGGAAACCGTTGGGCCGATTATGCCCATTAACGAACTTGTCCGTCGTATTTGGATGCGTCACCTACCATGAAAATTTCAAGTCACTATATTTTTCTGTTCTCAAGTTATCGTGGCAACGGACAGCCGGAAAAAATCAATTTTGACCTCGAATTCTTGATCAGTGAGTTTAACCTAATCGTTTGAGACCATTTTCGGCAAATAACTCTAAAATTGCAGACATTTCGGCAAAATGATAATAGTGATAACGCGATGTTTCCCAGAACATACGCGCAAAAACTATTATGCGACTTGCATTTGCTCAACTTTGACCCTGTTCAACTGGCACCGATTAGACACGTCCGTCAATGGATTGGTTGTTGATCACCCATTGTTTTTTATTTAATGCCACGTTTCTTCAAGCAAATACCCAGAATATTTTTCTCAATGGGGTCCAAATAAAAAAAAATATTGAATTATCACGTTTGCACGTAAGAGTATCATGGAAATAAAATGCAAATCAATCGTACTATAATATTATTGAGGAATTCTGGACTCACATATAAATTCCGAGAAATATTTTATTATCTTAATATTGTATAAAAATTCTGAGTACGTAGTTCGAAACGTAAACATGAAACTGAAGTACATTTCAAGATGGAATAAAAAAAATTGGTTCAAGCACTGACGTGAAGTCAGGAGCTTTTGCGCGTATGTTCTATTGTCGAATTTACCATGGTAAATTCGAATTAAGTGTCCAATACATGGGAATGGACAACATAATTTACCATGGTGAATTCGATTAAGGGTGTACAATACAGAAGAATGGACAATAGAACATACGCGCAAAAGCTCACTTCACGGACTTCACGTCCGTGCTTGAACCAATTTGTTTTTCGTGATTTTTTTTAAATTTTCTAGGGGTACGGTTCTTACAAAATTTTAAACACTTCTTTATGTTGATTTTCTACTACTAGTTACCAAGCTTCAATTCGATCGAATCTTTATTTTTTGAGTTATCGAGGAAATGATATTCCTGGTGGGTGTAACCCGGAAATCGTTAGATCGATTATGCCCAAAAATGAACTTGACTCTCCCATTCGGATACGCAACCTACCCTGAAAATTGCAAGTCCCAATCTCCTTTCGTTCGAAAGTTATCGAGGCAACGGTCATCTACTAAACTCACACAAGGCTGCTCGAATCTCCAACAATAATTAACCCATCGTGTTAAAACTTGAAACTTAATAGAAGAGTTAGGTTCTAAAGGCTCTTGCAAAATTTCAGCAATTTCAGATGAATAGTTACTGATATATAGAATTTTTTTTTCAATATTCAATGTTTTTTTAAAAATTTTCTACAAATATTATCATCACGAAATTTTGCAAGAATTTTTTCGTTGGCATTCTACAACCAATAACCATGTTTGAATTCAATCGGTTTTGTATTTTTCGAGTTAATGAGGAACAAAAAACAACAAAATTTCAGATGGCTATAACTCTAAAACCGTTTGGCCGATTATGCTTATAAACAAACTCAAATGTCGCATTCAGATGCACAACCTAACCTGAAATCTTCGAACCGCTATCTTTTTCCGTTCTCAGGTTATCGTGACACCAAAAATATTTTTTAATAATTTTTTAATATTTTTCTAGCGATACGATTCTCACAAACGTGCTTAGGTTTATATTCTACAACTATTCACCAAGTTTAAATTCGATCGGATCTATATTGGTTGAAAACAAAATTATTACTCGGAAACCATTAGGCCGATTATGCCCATTAACGAACTTGTCCGTCGTATTAAGATGCGCCACCTACCCTGAAAATTTCAAGTCGCTAGCTCTTTCCGTTCTCAAGTTATCGTGGCAACGGCCGGACGGCCGGCCGGACACAGTCAAATTTGACTTCGAATTCTTCATTGAGGAGTCGAACCGAATCGTTTGAGACCATTTTAGTAAAAAAAATTCGAAAGTTACAGACGAAATTAGAAAGTTATGGACAAAACAAACGTCCAAAAAAAAATTGGTTCAAGCACTGACGTGAAGTCAGAAGCTTTTGCGCGTATGTTCTATTGTCCATTCTTCTGTATTGGACACCCTTAATCGAATTTACCATGGTAAATTCGATTAAGGGTGTCCAATACAGAAGAATGGACAATAGAACATACGCGCAAAAGCTTCTGACTTCACGTCAGTGCTTGAACCAATTTTTTTTTGTGATTTTTTTGAAATTTTCTAGGGGTACGGTTCTTAAAATTTTTTTTCTCGTCGTTTTTTTCAAATTTTCTAGGGGTACGGTTCTCACAAAATTTTAAACACGTCTTTATGTTGATTTTCTACTACTAATTACCAAACTTCAATTCGATCGAATATTTATTTTTTGAGTTATCAAGGAAACAATATTCCAGATGGGTATAACTCGGAAACCGTTAGACCGATTTTGCCCAAAATTGAACTCAACTCTCCCTTTCGGATACGCAACCTTCCCTGAAAATTGCAAGTCCCTATCTCCTTTCGTTCGAAAGTTATCGAGGCAACGTTCACCCATCTACTGAACTCACACAAGAATGCTCGAATCTCCAACATTATTTAACCGATCGTATTAAAACTTGAAAATTGTCAGTATAGTTAGGTTATGAAGGTTATTGCAAAATTTCAGCAATTTCGAACGATTAGTTACTGATATATAGAACTTTTTTTTTTTATTTTCAAAGATTTATTTAAAATTTTCTACAAATGCTATCCTCACCAAATTTTGCAAACGTTTCCGCATTGGCATTCTACAACTAGTAACCATGTTTGAATTCAATCGGTTTAGTATTTTTCGAGTAAATGAGGAACAAAAACCACAAAATTTCATAAAATTTCAGATGGCTATAACTCTGAAACCGTTTGGCCGATTAGGCTCATAATCAAACTGAAATGTCGCGTTGTGGTGTACATCCCCACCTGAAAACTTGAGGCCGCTATCTCTCTCAGTTCTCAAGTTATCGTGACAACAAAAATATTTTTTAATAATTTTTTAATAATTTTGTAGCCATACGATTCGCACAAAATTTCACAAACGTGCTTAGGTTCATATTCTACAACTACTCACCAAGTTTCAATTCGATCGGATTCATATTGGTTGAAAACAAAATCATTACTCGGAAACCACTGGGCCGATTATGCCCATTAACGAACTTGTCCGTCATATTGGGATGCGCCACCCACCCTGAAAATTTCAAGTCCCTAGCTCTTTTCGTTCTCAAGTTATCGTGGCAACGGCCGGACGGCCGTACGGCCGGACGGCCGGACGGCCGGACGGCCGGACGGCCGGACGGCCGGACGGACAGAATCAAATTTGACATCGAATTCTTCATTGGGGAGTCGAACTTAATCGTTCGAGACCATTTTCGTCAAAAAATTCGAAAGTTACAGACATTTGGGCAAAACTATAACGCGATGTTCCCCAGAACATACGCGCAAAAACTGATCATTTTTTTGGCCGACAATGGTCTCAAACGTATAGTTTCGACCCAGATACATACACTCACTGTTGGTCCGAAAATAAACAGTGCTCTAAGTAACCATTATAGTATACTTTGGGAGTTACATTCATTATTAAATGGTTCCTTTATGGGTTTTCTGTCAAACTCTGAAAAATATCTATAAAATAAAAATTTATTATTTTGTGAATGGCTTCTGAGTTAGAAACACAAGATATTTGTCAGAAGCAATTTATCAAACAATGTTGCCAAGCAAACAAGTAAACATGGATTTTATTATACAGGGTCTTTCACGAGGAACCTCACCCATATTTATACGGGAAACAACTGAACGTATTTTCATGAAATTCAGCACTTATAAGTACTTCACGATGCTGATGAAATCTTAAATATTTTCAAGGCATGAGCACCTCCGGTTTTTCCGGAAATGACGTCAACTTCCGTTTTTCAAATTAGAACACCATTTTTTCATTGCAGAAATAGATTCCTTAGAACATTTCAAGTTATTTTGATGTAACATTTTTCAGTTTTGGTTGGAAAATTCTCTCTGAGCGGGAAAATTCGAAAAAAAATCGAAAATAGAGCTCCGCTGAAACAAGAATAACTTCGAGGTTTTTGGATGGAAAATTTTCATTTTTGGGATTTTTCAAGATGTAAGATTGATGTATCCACTTTAAAAATCGAAATCGCGATTCATGATACAGGGGGTGAAAAAATCGCTTTCAAAGTTAGGGATGACAAAATCGTGAAAAATCAATTTTTTCAAATTAGAACCCCATTTTTTTATGGCAGATATTGAATCTACGTTGAAAACTAATGTGAGTGTATGCATCACACCCTTGCCCTAAAGTGGATATTTTCTGAGTTATTCACAAAAAACTGTTTTTCGTCTTGAATTTTCAGCTATTTCTTTTCCCTTCACGCCAAAAAGATTAAATTTTCAGGAACTGTTACTCAAACCATGTTTTAGATTTTACTACCCTAATATGCAAGAGAAAAAAGTTACAGGTTGTTCCTAAATAGATGGCGAATTTGTATCGGAAACCTCTTTATTTCAACTAATCGGCCATCGGTTTTCTCTCCAGTGATGAATAAATAATTCCTTATGAACCATATGCAAAAACTTACCATGTTTTACATTCTTTTTTTTTAATGATAGATATCATTAATTACATCTGCCAAATTCCTCTTTATTCAGTAGCATTTTGTGTTTACTATTAATTTGGTGATAATTCGTATTAAGTTATAAAATCGATCACTATGCCTAATTTTACCAATGAAGATTATTTAAATCTCATTCTACTTCATGGAGAATGTAATAAAGTTGTAGATAGAACGATTCGACTGTTCATTGAGATGTTTCCTGACCGACCCAGACCAACGAGAGATACCATTAACAGAACCATGACAAACTTGAGAAATGTCGGATCTTTCGTTAAGAAAACTATACACAGAGAAAAAAGTGTAGTAGAAGATGAGAACAACGAAATTACAGTTCTTGCATATTTTCGTGTGAATCCTCAAAATTCTCTCAAAGATGCCGAGATTGATCTGGGATTATCTCAATCGAGTGTTTGGAGAATATTAAAAAAACATAAAATGCACCCATATAAATTCAATAGGGTACAGCATTTGAAGGAAACCGATTTCGTCAGGAGAACAGAGTTTTGCGAAGCTATGATGATTCGATTTCAAGAGAATGAAAACTTTTTGGACTGTATAATTTGGACAGATGAATCTAAATTCACAAAGAATGGTTCTTTCAATAGGCATAACAGTCATTATTGGGATGAAGAGAACAACCACCACTTCAGACAATGGAACTTTCAAGAGACCTGGAGTTTCAATGTTTTTTGCGCCATCAAAAATAATGCAATTCTCGATGTTCACATTTATGATGGGACTTTAACTGGTAAGATAGAACACTACACATGTTTGCATTATTTAAAGAATGTTCTCCCTTAGGAGATAGATATTCTGACATATTGACTCAAATAATTGAGCCGCTAGTACAGAACCATAATGACTTATGGTATCAACAAGATGGCGCGCCTCCACACAATTCACTCAATGTGTCAAATATCCTCTACAGGCTATTTGAAGATCGATGGTTGGCGAACAATGGTCCACATCTTTGGCCACCACGTTCTCCCGATTTAACTCCTTTAGACTATTATGTTTGGGGTAGGATAAAAAATATTGTCTACTCAACTCCCCTGACTGATAAAGAGGACTGCATAGAACGAGTCAGAAATGCGTTCAGGTTTGTTTAGATTTTTAGATTCATAGTTTTGAAACTCAATTTGGTTTTTAAACACTTTTGAAGATCTCTTCCTCCCGATGAAATAAGAAGAGCAACGCACGAAGCATTCCTGAGACGTATAAATAAATGTCTAGAAATTAACGGTCAAAACTTTGAGCATCTTCTCTAGTTATAACTGCGAGAGTTTGCCATGGTTCTCCTAATAGTAACTTGAAGTCGGTTTCAAGAAGGGGTGAAAAATCTACAGCATGGTTCAAATAACAGTTCCTGAAAATTTCATCTTTTTGGCGTGAAGGGAAAAGAAATAGCTGAAAATTCAAGACGAAAAACAGTTTTTTGTGAATAACTCAGAAAATATCCATTTTAGGGCAAGGGTGTGATGCATACACTCACATTATTTTTTAACGTAGATTCAATATCTGCCATAAAAAAATGGGGTTCTAATTTGAAAAAATTGATTTTTCACGATTTTGTCATCCCTAATTTTGAAAGCGATTTTTTCACCCCCTGTATCATGAATCGCGATTTCGATTTTTAAAGTGGATACATCAATCTTACATCTTGAAAAATCCTAAAAATGAAAATTTTCCATCCAAAAACCTCGAAGTTATTCTTGTTTCAGCGGAGCTCTATTTTCGATTTTTTTTTCGAATTTTCCCGCTCAGAGTGAATTTTCCAACCAAAACTGAAAAATGTTACATCAAAATAACTTGAAATTTTCTAAGGAATCTATTTCTGCAATAAAAAAATGGTGTTCTTATTTGAAAAACGGAAGTTGACGTCATTTCCGGAAAAACCGGGGGTGCTCATGCCTTGAAAATATTTTAGATTTCATCAGCATCGTGAAATACTTATAAGTGCTGAATTTCATGAAAATACGTTCAGTAGTTTCCCGTATAAATATGGGTGAGGTTCCTCGTGAAAGACCCTGTATAGTGATGAAAATGAAATTTTAATGAGCGAAGTTTTCATTGGGGCGATTTAGAGTTGAAGGATTCTCATAAGAATGAAGCCATATGTTGGGTTTTTCATGGTTTTGTCTATACGTATTCACCTTAATGGCATCAGAAAATTACAAAAAGGGGGAAAGCCCTGTGGCAGGAGCTTTGGCGCTCTTGTCCAATCTTTGACAAATCATATCTCCGGAAGTATTGGTTTCTCAGAGTTGGTTATTATATCAATGGAAGTTTATGATAGAACTGCATCATGAAATGAATTAAATTCAAATATGATACAACTGCCTCATAAAAAAAAATAAATTCAAACAAGAGCGCCAAAAACGACGAACTTACCCGAGCTATTCTGAACCCATTCTGATAAACTTACCAAAGTAGATATTTCCATCATCATATGGATTATCCACGGGCATTAAAATATCACCAAAAACTAAATTATCATAATCCTCATAATTTTACGATAGCTGAAATGAATTTGACTCTCTTATACAGGGTGTCCCAAGTGCGAGTGCCTATTACACGTTATTGGAGAACTGGACATACACTGATCAACAATTGCTAGGGATCACTTATGAACTTCTCTTCATTTGTATTTTTTTCAAGTTATCTCGTGAGTATCTGTACATTATATGTTCTCTAAGGAAAAATTAAGATGTTTTGAGTTGATTATATCAAATTTTTCCTCACTTCATCGGCTCTTGTTCACAAAATCGATTATTATCTGTAGGCTGTTACATGTGGAGTGAAAAGCAATGTGGTATTTGTTATTAAATCTGTTTTTTTCTCTCGTTCAAACACATAAGGTGACAATAATTGAAGAAATGAGAACAATATTAGCTTATCAGTCATGCCGAGAAGACGTTTGGCTCCTGTGCAACTGGACCAAATCATACGGTGGATACAGGAAGGTTTGTCCCAGCGAGAAGTGTCCCGGCGGTTGAATGTTTCGCAAAGTGTCGTGAGTCGGGCTTGGAATAGGTTCATCCAAAACGACTCAGTAGCTTATGTTCATGGGGGAGGTCGGCAGCGCAGTACAACAGCTGCCCAAGATCGTCTTTTGGTCCTCAATGCTAGGAGAAATCCCACTTACCCGGCGTCGCGGCTCAATAGATCACTGAGAGTTGCAACAGGAGTTCTAATTTCGAACCAGACTGTAAGACGACGACTACATGTTCGTGGTTTGAGAGCACGTAGGAGGGTACAACATCCCCGTTTGAATAGGGAACACCGGGTTCATCGACGGCAATGGGCTGAGGAGCACCGCAATTGGAGTGTTGAAGATTGGAGCCGATGTTTATTTACGGATGAGTCTAGATTTCGTTTGGTCAACTCCGATGGACGTATTCTTGCTTGGAGGGAAAGAGGTCGAAGGTATGCAGAACAGTTTATGGTACCCACAACAGCTTTTGGCGGAGGTTCTATATGTGTATGGGGAGGCATTTGTTTGAACCAACGCACAGAGTTGGTTGTTCTGCAGAACACCACAATGACCAGCCAGAGATATCACGATATGATTATTGAACCCATAATTGTTCCGTTTGCGGCTGCCTTGGGCGAGAATTTCATTTTAATTGACGATAATGCCCGTCCACACCGTAGTCGTCTGGTTAATGAAGCGCTAGAAACTCATGCTATTGATAGGATGGACTGGCCAGCTCGCTCTCCAGACATGAATTGCATCGAACATGTCTGGTCTGAGATGTCTAGACAATTGTCAACCTTAGAACAACCGATCAATAACCTGGAGGACCTTTCTAACGCTTTACGGGATATTTGGACGAATTTGCCCCAAAATTTTATAAATCGTTTGATTGAAAGTATGCCTCGTAGGGTAGAATGCTTGAGACGAGCTCGTGGGGGGCCAACTAGGTACTAGCTTAACCGAAACTTCAGCCTTCTTGTGGTGTCATCATAAAATTTTTATGTTATTCAAACACAGAATTTTGAGTGTTCCTAATAAAGTCTTTTTTTCTCTCCAACTTTCCATTTTTTCATTCTTTTCTCACGTGAGCCATATTATCAACTGAAAATACTCTGATATCTGACCAAATTTATAATCTTGGAGCGAATAATTCAGAAATAAATTTAGAAAAAGTAAGTGATCCCTATCAATTGTTGAGCAGTGTATTTGAAATCTGAAAATTGGGATTATGATATCGCTTGAAATTCTCTACAGAGCTAAAATATTTTCGAAGCCCAAGCACTTCCTGTTATACAGGGAGTGAAAATAAATTTGATGAAAACTTTTTTTTTTCATGTTTTGCATTCTTGGTATTATCAAGTATTCAATGCTGAATACATTTCTGTTGAAACCATTGAATTTATTCGAATAGTTTTCAAAATATCGAAAAGAAAACCGGAAAAAAGTCAAATATGTTTAGTCAGTATTATTATGCATTATTCTTATTTCGAACATCCTAAGCGTGAACCGTTGTCACAACATCGACGAGGAAGAATGTGGAAAGGTCATGCATCTTTCGAATTTCAGAAATATCATCACAGGGTGTTTCAAATTTTGTGTCGAAAATTGTGATCAAAAATTGGCGATAATTTCTGTTTTTCAAATTAGAACCCTATTTTTTTATGATTTCGGTGATTTCTGTAGTGAAAAATAATGATAGTTTTCTAACATGGAAATGCTCCTAAATAAAAAAAACTCAGAAATTTTTAATTTAAGAGCATAATCATGTTAGAAAACTATCATTATTTTTCACCGCAGAATCCAACGCAATCATAAAAAAATGGGTTCAAGCCCTGTGGACAGGAGCTTTCTGGCGCTCTAGTTCAAACAGACAAATTATATCTGGTATTGGTTTCTCAGAGTTGGGAATTATATCAATGTATTCATATGATAGAACTGCATCAAAAAGGAAATTCAATTCAAATAATAGTTTATTTATCAAGATTAAATGAGCAATCATGAGAATGAGAACTGCACCACATTTTCAATTTTTTTTTTTGACACTTTGCGGTAATCTGGTCAATACAAAACTTCCCATGCGTATAAAGGTCATGATTCTACAATTTGGTGCTAAATTTCAGATAGATCGAGTGATCGGTTTCGGAAATATTCATAAAAAATATTTTCACTAAAATCGGCCATAACTCCGAAACCCCTTGATGGTTTTCGCCCATTAACGAACTTATCCGAGATATTTACGCTCCAAAACCACCTTGCAATTTTCAATCCGCTAACTCCTTCCGTTCGAGAGTTATCGTGCCTACGGCCGGTCGGCCGGCCGGACAGAATCGATTTCGCACTCGGATTCTTGATCAGTGAGTCGATCCAAATCATTTGAGACCATTTTCAGCCAAAAATTCCAAAATTACAGACACTTGGGCAAATTGATAAGCAATCAGTTCCGAGGAACTAGAGCGCCAAAAAAACAAGTTTCGTATGACAATTGCACAAAACAGGTTTAAAGTACCTACAAATAGTAGGTATTCCATAAAACATGTATAAAATAATAAATTACCTTGTAATCGATCAAAAATTTCCTGATCTACGTTCACAAAATTTTCTCCTCTCTCGAACTACAGAATTATGCTTTCAATATTTACGTAATATTTTCAAACATTTTCGGGTGAGGTCCCCGTTGCATCGCTAAAATACGAGTATTTCAACCCCAATATTCTTGAAGTTACAATATTCCCTTCTGTCAAGTTGACTTTATGACAATTCATACATAGAATATACATAGAATAATTATATCAATCTGTGAAATACGATTTACATTGAAATTTTGAAAAATCATATCTCCGAAAGTATTGGCTTGTTAGAGTTAAAAATGATATGAATGGATTCTTATGATAAAACTGCTTATTAAAAAAAATTTAGTTTGGAATTTGTTTCGTAAAAAAGAAAATTTTTTCTTATTACTCCGAAACCTTTTGTCCGATTTTGCCCAGTAACGAACTTAGCCGAGATATTCATCCCCCAAACCTACTCTGAAAATTTCAACTCTCTAGCTCATTCCGTTCGAGAGTTATCGTGCCTACGGCCAGACCGGCCGGCCGGACAGAATGAATTTCGACCACGGATTCTTGATCAGTGAGTCGAACCAAATCGTTTAAGACCATTTTCATCGAAATATTCGAAAATTACAGACATTTGGGCAAATTGATAAGCACTCAGTTCCGAGGAACTAGAGCGCCAAAAATAGGGTTCTAATTTGAAAAACAGAAGTTATGGCCAATTTTTGATCACAATTTTCGACACAAAATTTGAAACACCCTGTGATGATATTTCTGAAATTCAAAAGATGCATGACCTTTTCACATTCTTCCTCTTCGATATTGTAAAAACGGTTCATGCTTAGGATGTTAAAATAGGAATAATGAACATAATACTGACTAAACATATTTGACCTTTTTCCGTTTTTTTTTTTCGATATTTTGAAAACTATTCGAATGAATACAATTGTTTTAACAGAAATGTATTCAGCATTGAATAGGTACTTGATCATGCCAGGAATGCAAAACTTGAAAAACAATTTTTTTCATCAAATTTATTTTCACACACTGTAAAAGCTTGGGCTTCGAAAATATTTTAGCTCTGTATATAATTTTAAGCGATATCATAATCCCAATTTTCAGATTTCAAATATGTCCAGTTCTCCAGAAACGTCTAATAGGCACTCGAACTTGGGACATCCTGTATAGGAAAACAAGATGACATGTACGAGTATGACACAGATCATATAATAATTCATAGATAGAGTAATTATAGCATTCTGTGAAAACATAGAAGTACGATTTATTATTGAAATGTTGAAAAATCATATCACCGGAAGTATTAGCTTGTTAGAGTTGAAAATTATATCACTGGATTTTTATGGATAAACTACATTAAAAAAAATTGAATTTGAAATTTGTAATGTGAAAAAAAATATTTTTCTTTCGCTACTCCGAAACGATTAGGCCGATTAGGACCAATAACGAACTTAACCAAGATATTTATTGCGCAAACCCTCTCTGAAAATTTCAACTGCCTAACTCATTCTGTTCGAGAGTTAGTGCAGAAACAGAATTTAAAAATTATTGAATTTTTTTTGCCACTTTGCGGCAATCCGATCTATACAAAACTTCGCATGCATATAAAGGTCATGATTCTACAATTCGATGCTAAATTTCAATAAGATCGAGTGATCGGTTTCGGAAATATTCATAAAAAATATTTTTACTAAAAATGGCCATAACTCCGAAACCGCTTGGTGGATTTTGCCCGTTAACGAACTCGTCCGAGCTATTTACGCTCCAAATCTAACCTGCAAATTTCAATCCTCTAACACTAACTCCTTTCGTTCGAGAGTTATCGTGCCTACGGCCGGCCGGACAGAATTGATTTAGACCACGCATTATTGATCGGTGAGTCGAACCAAGTTTAACGTTCAAGACCATTTTCATCCAAAAATTCGAAAATTACAGACATTTGGGCAAATTGATAAGCACTCTGTTCCGAGGAACAAGAGCGTCAAAAACGTAGGTATATATTCTCCTCGGTAGTTCCTTTCAAATTCCGTTTACTACGACATTGCACGAAGGCGTTTGTAGTTTCTTTTCCATATCTCTCTAACCGCATCGTGTGCAACTATGCGCCATCAAGATTGATAAAAAAAATGGATTATACGAAGCTATTCTTGTCGAACACACAGATTTTAAAGGATTTAAACCTTATACTGCAGGGACTTATGCACTTTTCCGTATTCAAGATGGACATTTGTGAGTGGTATCGTTGGATGCGCCGCGGAGTGACAAAGATGCACAGGATCGATTTCGTGCGTACAGAAAGGCCTCGCGAACGGATAAAAGGGCGAACCATAAAACGAAATTAAGGATTATGATGAATATGTATATCGGATTGGATTATTCATGAGCTGCGGGGAAATGAGGTGTGCGGCCTGTATATGTGCGCAATGGACCTTATAGTTCGTTAGAGAGCCTATGGTACTGAACTCGTTAAAAATTCGTTTTATGAACTGCCCATCGTAATATTGTGAATCGCGTACACGAGTTGCGCGGTGTGGAACTTCAGACGAAAATTAATATTGTAAAATATCAGCAACTAAGATATATCTGTATGATATAAAAAAAAATCCATTAAGTGTGGAGGAGAATGGACAATAAAACATACGCGCAAAAGCTCCTGACTTCATGTCAGTGCTTGAACCAATTTTATTTCTAGTACACACGTCTTTATGTCGATATTCTACAACTAGTTGCCAAGTCCCTATCTCCTTTCGTTCGAAAGTTATCAAAGCAACGGACATCCATCCAGCTCCAACAATATAGATCTGACCGTGTTCAAACTTGGAATTTGGTAGTAGAGTTAGGTTCTGCAGGCTCTCGCAAAATTTTAACGATGTCGGACGTATAGTTTCTGATAGACAGAATTTTTTTTTAAATTTTCTAGTGATACGATCCTCACAAAATTTCGCAAGAATTTTCGCGTTGGCATTCTACAACTAATAACTATGTTTGAATTGGATCAGTTTTGTATATTTTTCGAGTTATTGAGGAAATAACAACCAAATTTCAGATGGGTATAATTCCAAAACCGTTTGGCCGATTATGCCTATAGACAAACTCAATTTCGCATTCAGATGCACAACCTAACCTGAAAATTTCAAGTCGCTATCTCTTTCCGTTCTCAAGTTATCGTGGCAACAGCCGGCCGGGCAGAATCAAATTTGACCTCGAATTCTTCAACAGAGAGTCAAACCCAATCGTTTGAGATAATATTCGGCGAAAAATTCGAAAATTACAGACATTTGGGCAAAATGATAACGCGATGTTCCCCAAAACATACGCGCAACAATGTTGTATTCACTCGTACCTGGAAAAGCTTGGAACAGAATGGAGGGGATCACTAGAATTTAACCCGATCTCCCTCAATGTTGAACGAAGTTGGCAAATTTTCAAAGCAGTTGTTCCTTAAGACTGTTCTTATTATTTCCATAGATATATTATCCTAATGATTGTTCAAAATTGGATCAAAAATGACCGATGAGAATATTCCCCTATTTATTAACGAGGGATTTGCGTCGCATCGCCGTATCTTCTATCACTAACCTCGTACCGCGACTTCTAAGCGACAAGAAGTCCCGGTCTTCTAAGCGACAAGAAGTCGCGGTCGCGTTGCGGTCTCGTAGTGCTGGTATACGAGCAGCTTTACTGTTGTCATTATATCAATCAATATGACCGGCCATACTCGGGCAGCATAGTAAAGTTCTATTTGATACATACCATATGGAAGTTATGGAACCGCCCGAGCAGTGCTCCGGGAGGTTCACAATGCAGTCAATCCTGACTGCTTCAATCGGTCCGTGTATGGCCAGCCTATAGTTCTACGAATGAGCTTAGTCTCTATGCATATGGTTCTACCACGGCCGTCTATAATGGAAAGCCTGGTACGTGATAAAATGGCAACAAGGTATGGAGTCATACGCCAGACGAACGTTTGTTATTGTATCATGGACGGTTACATCCTAATCCGGAATCAACCAGTATTATTTTGTCGGTTAGGAATACAATCGCCGGTATTTCGTGGTATTTTTGTGTATAGGTAAACGGCGTAAATTAGTGCAATATACCTAGTGATATTTGTTTTTTTACTAAACAGTATTTAAATAAATAATTTTCCGTTGGATTATTTCTATTCTGGATGAGTTTTGTGTTCATTTCAGCTGAGACTATAGACTGAACAAGATGATTAGGAAATGTTGTGTTTCCTCCTTCAACAGCAATTATAATGATTCATCTTCAAGAAAAGGAAATTATGTTAGCTGTTTCACTTCTCTAAAACAGTGTTGAAGGATTTATGGGTGAAGGCTATCTCTCGACAACATTTTTCTCCATTATATCGCAGTTTGTGAGAAACATTACGAGGACATCGATGTAATAAAAGAAACTAAACACTTGCAGTCAATCAAATTTTTATTACTGACATGCCCCATGTTAAGAGAAAGTGCCGTTCCTGAATTTTTTACAAATTTGCTAAAATACCTTTGAATTAACCAACTCTAGAAACAAGCACATATCCTCACTCTAGAAAGGATAAGGTGATGTCTAGAAATGTGAGTGCAATAGAAGCTTTCATTTCTTCCGATTTTATAAAAGTTTAGATGACCTTTCTACTAATGTTTCAACAAAAATGGATACATCTGGATGGGAGATCAATAAGCTCAAAAAATCTATTTATTTTTATATACTCAATATCGAAAAGTCCTTATCTGTAGATGCTTCAGTTCATATCAATAAGGACCTTCATCATATATTTTTCATTAGCCGGCCTTATATAGCCGGAATGTCTCTCTGAATTAATATTCTTAATTCATAATCTGAATTCTGGAACCTGGCAAAATCTAGAAATTAATACTCTGAAAAAATCAGATTGTGTGAGGAGAATAGTTAATTAGTATGCAATTCCGTGTTTTCTGAATTAATAATATGATTGAAGAGAATGAATTCAGAGAGACATCACGGCTGTATAAGGCCAGCCAAAGAATATTCAGATTTCCTACAGTGATTTGAAATGGAATCTTCTTTTGGATCTAACCCTCAGTAGATGGTCATTCGATTTCTAAAAAACTTTCATTCCACGAGTGTATTTCATTGATAAGGGCAGAAAAGGCAACTAAAATAAATAATGAATATTTCGGCAATCTACAGAGAAACGGTCTGTCAATAACCACGGATCCCGTTCATATATTTTATTTTTGTACATATTATGTGTTTTATTTTAGACTAAATTTTTAATGATCAATTCGTTCTATCAAAATTTTTACAAAGTTCAGATCAAAAAATTATTTTATGTGAATTGACCCTTCGTAGCATTGAATTCAACTTTTATTATTCATAATTCACAGAAACAAGTAGTTGTGGCTTAAATTCTAAATTCGTACTAAATTTACTTTGCGCTGTTTTTGCAAATTTACTTTTGAACAATTTCGTAAAAAATACGAATAACAATGTTAATGTTAACCGAATGGAAAGGAAACGGAAACATTTGGACATAACAGAAACTCATCATTAGTAAGAACCAAAAATTACAACATGATTTTATCACAATTTTCATTAGCCTACCCTAGTCCTATAATTGTTATTTGAGGATACATATATGATGAAGTGAACGTGTTAAATACTTTTTTTATATTTTCACTTAGATTAGATATATTAACATGAAAATCGGCATTGGACTAAATTTACCTATTTTTTTGTTGAAGAAAAACTCCACAGACTATTTATGAAGTTGATTAATAATTTGCAGTCATGTATTTATAGGATTAAATTTGATGGATAATCCAAATTTTTCGAAATAACATGTGCTGATTAGTATTGATAAACAACTAATATATGCTGATTTTCAAGTCAATATCTCCAATGTAAGTGAAAATATTGAAAAAATTTGTATTGAACACTTTCACTTCATCACCCTGTAGAATTTTAACAGGAAATTTTACCAAAGAATGCTATTATTATTAATAAAATTAATAGCTTTTCTTAATTTCTCGTCCAGATCTATACAATCTCCAATTTACGGTTCTTTATTCTGAAACACCCTGTATATTTATTTTCAGAATTTTATTTAAGTTAATAATTTTTTTTTTGCAAGAGTTAACCCTACACCTTCCCGTGGTTCTTACTGAACAATGTACAATATTTCAACCTGATCTCAATAATATTGTGCGGAATGAAATGTAGTTATTCAATCCATTGACCAAGGAGGGTCTCATATTGTTTATTCTTCCAGGGATTCCGAAAAAAAAAAACATATTCAATGAATTCACTATAGAGTTTCAAATTCGAAATATACGATATCCCGCGAAGTAAGAGACGATAAATTGCGGCGTTGTAAGACTGTGTTCCAGCTATCTCTATAGGTAGAGGGTTGTGGTTCTACACATATAGACATGAATATATTTGTATTTGTAGTAGTCTCGGTCAACATCAACATAGACTGACAAAAAAAACTGACTACAAAAATACATAGTTTGTGTATCTAGTCACCTTTTAATATAAACAATTCTCACTAGCCAACATCCATTTTTAATATACAATGATCAATTCACACGCCCCTGTCGCCACATCGGCGTTGACACTGGATGGTCCGATAGAAATGACCTTGCCAACGGAGCTCGAAGAACCAGCGACCATCGAAAAAACTCTTCTGAAGAAGTGGTAGTCGCTCGTTCGCGAAACCAGGCTTCTGTGTGGTTCCAATAGAAAAACCGATGCATTTTCTGCACGACCAGATATCGCTCATTATCGATTACTACGCAGACCTAGGTCTACGACGGAGAATCTTGACATTTTAATTCAAATGAAACGCAAGATGGGATTTCTATTGCACAGCTATTTTTGGCGTGCAAATCGAATGGTCATTACGTCGTCGACAATACGTGTGAGATAATCGAATGGAACGGATAGATGAAACGACATGATTCACCACACACGTATAACTAATTGCAACACCGAGATGTTATTAAATTCGGATATTCTATGGCACGAATCACAGAACGAATCATCTCAAATTCAATCCACAAATAAAAAGCAAGCAACCACAGATGGTTCAGAGTTGTCCAAACATTCGACTCAAGTGAAATCGAATTATTATTATTTTTCAACATTAAATGAGATTTTCCCACAGGAACTGCATGATCAATTTACTCGGCTACGGCGGTCGAAACTACGACATCAAGTATATTTTCTCAGTTTCGCGTTCAATTATGACAAGTGGAAACGCTTAACCCTCGAGTGTTTCGAGGCATTTTTAACGAACGGAACCCTTCTGGCCACACAAAAGAAACGAGATCCAGCCTCCACCTAAATAATTAATGTCGTTTCTTGTACAAACATTCGTTATTTCGCGCCTCGCTCATATTATATTGTAATACTCGAACGACTTAAATGGCACTAGAAAGCCCATTTTGGCGTTAAGTCCGTTTCTATTCCCCCTTTTGATTGATACGTATCACGACCGCCCCACGCGACCCGTGTTACTGGGGGAGGGTGGAACCCCTTGTTTTTTCAACCTGATTTACAATTCATCCGAGAAATTTACACCCCCATTAGCTTTATTGTCTTGTCGTAGAAATAATCGATTATTTTGCTATGTTTGAACAATTTCTGATTTTTGAGTGGCGACAAGGATGTATAAACATTGTATTTTGAAATCCTAGAAAGACAACCTGAATGGGATAGATCATTGCAGCTAAAATGTGATTCAATTTAAATCGCACTACGATCTGAGGAAATTCGACATCTATAAAGACCAACGTATGAAATTCAGGAATTTTTAGACCGGGAAGGCACAATATTTCACAATTGGTGGAACATAAGGGACAGCCTTATTTTATTACTGCATCAGCATTGTTTCCCTCAACAGAGTGCCTATCAGTTTGCCAAATGTCTGTATTTTTTTAATTTTTACTCGAGAATGGTCCCAGACTATTAGTTTGGACTCACTGATGAAAAATCCGGGTTCAAACATAATTCTGTCCATCCGGTCGGCCACCCCTATGCACGGTTACTATTCAACAAAATGAGAGTAGAAATTTGCAGGACGTTAATGGGCAAAAGCGGAGGTTTTGGAGCTATGGCCATCTGAGCTTTTTCTTTTCCAAGAACTTTCGAACGAAATTAGTTAGAGGGTTGAAAATTGCAGGGTAGTTTTGAAGCGTTAATCTTTCGGTTGTGTTCATTAATTGGCGGAATCCACCAAGCGGTTTCGAAGTTATGGCCATTTTCAGTTAAAATATTTTTTATGAATATTTCCCAAACCGATCACTCGATATACCTCAAATTTTGCATCAAGTTGTAGAATCATGATCTTCATATGCATGCGAAGTTTTGTATTGATCGGGCGGCTAAAAACAGAAACAAAAAATTTCAAAAATGTTAAAATTTCTATCCACAATAACTCGAAAAATACTGTTCTGATTGAGTTGAAACTGAGTAGTTAGACGCAAAAGGGCGAAGCAAACACTTTCGTGAGTATCGCATGACTAGAAAAAATTCAGAAAATTACCACTATGTTGCGGAATATTTTGCTCAAAATTCTGAAACCAATTTTTGCGCGTATGTTCTGGGGAACATCGCGTTATAGTTTTGCCCAAATGTCTGTAACTTTCGAATTTTTTGACGAAAATGGTCTCAAACGATTTAGTTCGACTCCCCAATGAAGAATTCGAGGTCAAATTTGATTCTGTCAGGCGGGCCGTCCGGCCGTTGCCACGATAACTTGAGAACGAAAAGAGCTAGCGACTTGAAATTTTCAGGGTGGGTGGCGCATCCTAATACGACGGACAAGTTCGTTAATGGGCATAATCGGCCCAGTGGTTTCCGAGTAATAATTTTGTTTTCAACCAATATGAATCCGATCGAATTGAAACTTGGTGAGTAGTTGTAGAACATGAACCTAAGCACGTTTGTGAAATTTTGTGCGAATCGTAAGGCTGGAAAATTTAAAAAAAATTATTAAAAAATATTTTTGTTGTCACGATAACTTGAGAACGGAAAGAGATAGCGGCTTGAAGTTTTCAGGTTATGATGTGCACCAGAACGCGACATTTCAGTTTGTTGATGAGCATAATCGGCCAAGCGGTTTTAGAGTTATAGCCATCTGAAATTTGGTTGTTTTTTGTTCCTCATTAACTCGAAAAATACTAAAACGATTGAATTCAAATATTGTAATTAGTTGTAGAATGCCAACGTCAAAATGCTCGCGAAATTTCGTGAGGATAGTATTTGTGAAAAATTTTAAAAAAATCATTGAAAATTAAAAAAAAAATTCTATATATCAGTAACTATTCCTTGGAAATTGCTGAAATTTTGCAAGAGCCTTGATAACCTAACTCTACTTCCAAGTTTCAAGTTTTAACACGATCGGTAGAATTTTGTTGGAGATTCGAGCATTCTTGTGAGTTCAGTAGATGGGTGACCGTTGCCTCGATAACTTTCGAACGAAAGGAGATAGGGACTTGCAATTTTCAGGGTAGGTTGCGTATCCGAAAAGGAGAGTTGAGTTCGTTTTTGGGCATAATCGGTTAAACGGTTTCCGAGATATACCCACCTGGAATATTATTTCCTTGATAACTCAAAAAATAAATATTCGATCGAATTGAAGCTTGGTAACTAGTAGCGGAAAATCATCATAAAGACGTGTTTGGAATTTTGTAAGAACCGTATCCCTAGAAATTTTGAAAAAAATTACGAAAAAAAAATTTTAAGAACCGCACCCCAAGAAAACTTCAAAAAAATCACGAAAAAAAAATTGGTTCAAGCACTGACGTGAAGTCAGAAGCTTTTGCGCGTATGTTCTATTGTCCATTCTTCTGTATTGGACACCCTTAATCGAATTTACCATGGTAAATTATGTTGTCCATTCTCCTGATTTGGACACTTAATTCGAATTTACCATGGTAAATTCGAATTAAGAGAGTCTTCCCCAAGGAGGCCCCTCAGAAGCTCCTAGGAGCTTGTGCGACTAAGGAGAGAGTCAGTTGTGTTCTTTGTCAATTTTGTTACTCTATCCTTACGCCAGCTTAAGACACAGCACTGTTAATTTTTGACCAGACAGTGAATGATGTCCACTACCCTCTGGATAGATTTCCGGCTAGCTCTATCCAATGAGCTTGAAACACTCATCATTCAATTCAAATTAGCCAAAGTGAACACGCGCGCCAAAGATACTGACTTCACGTCAGTGCTTTCAAATATAATTTTTTTATGAATTATTTCAATTATTGCTGTTAAAAATATCATAATAAATATAATAATAAATAAATACATAATCGCATTCGAAATAACACCCCTTATATACGATAATGAAATTAATGTTGATATTTATTGTATTACTAATAGTAGGTAATGCCAGGAAATAATTCCATTACAAATAGTACGTAATGCCAGGGAATAATAAATCGTGCTCATCGTAGTACTTTATACTTATTTATTTATTTATTTATTATTTATTATTTGTTTATTTGTCTCAAATTTTTACAATAATAGGTTGACAGTATTAGAAACAGACAAAAAGGACCACACAACGATTAAGAAACCGATGCACAGAATAACCTGTGTTGTGTGGCCCATGGATAGATGAATATACTAAATTATAAACAAAAATTTACTTATTTAACTACATACACATCCTTGTTTGAAAATATAATGAGGAAGAGATCAAACTCTTCAGAAAACCGTAACCATGCTGACTCATAATGTAAGAAAAAGCACCTAAAACGCAAAAAAAAAAAAAAAAAAAACGAAATGAAACGAAACGCGCGTCGAGTAGGGGGTAAAAATGGCCTTTATTAAGCCCATACGAGGGCACGCAAACACACAAACACCAAGCACTCTATCATCCAACCAGTCATTTCAACAGTTTAACAAGTGTTTCCCTGTTTCTCCAGACACATCAACCCAACCTCTCTCCTGAACCTCCCGATGGAAAATTGCTTAATCCTATCAGGCCATTCATCATTCATCATTCCACATACGAGGAGCGACTACCTGGAAGGATCTGTGAAAAACTTCTGTTCTGTGGTGGGGGATAACGAAACTACTGAAATTTCTTGTGGTGTATTGATGTGAACGAGTACAGAATAATTGCCTCAAGTAGGAAGGCTCGCCTGTTCTGAGAAGTCGTCGAACGAAAACCAACATGTGCAACGTCCTTCTATTAGCAATATTGAGCAATGAGTGCTCATTCAAGTGAGGTGTTATGTGTTCTCTGTAAGGTATCATAAATGAAAACCTCATACAGGAATTCTGCAATTTTTGTATGGACTTAGCTGTACTCCGACGCAACGAATCTCCATAGACTACATCTGCATAATCAAACAGCGATAATACCAAAGAATTACACAGATAATATTTAGTTCGACTGGATAAAGATGTTTTGAACCGATATAATTTCTTCAACCTAGCATAAGCCATCCTCAACTTATTTTTGATATGTACCCGGAATGACAAATCAGAATCCAAGTAAACTCCCAAATTTCTAGCCTCAGCAGCAATCGGTAAAAGTGAACCCGCTAACTGTGGCCTGAAGTTATCGCGCACTGCGGTTCCCCGGGCTCTACCCACTCCAAAAATCATGACGCATGACTTAGAGGCATTCAATTTCAGATTATGATCCACGGCAAACTGACTAACTCTCCGCAAATCCTCGTTGAACTCCCTCTCACAATCCAGCAAATTATCGAATTCAAGGGGAGCGCACAATTGAGAATCGTCAGCATACTGTCGCAATAAAGCACATAAGACAGCCTCGTTCATATCCGCCACATAAATCAAGAAAAGAAGGGGGCCCAAAACAGACCCCTGAGAAACACCCCGTCCACAAGAAACAAAATCAGATTTCCTGGTGATTCCATCAGACTTCAACATCACGCAATGCGACCTTCCGGCGAGATAAGATCTAAAAAAATCAACAGAACTCCGTGAGAAGCCGAAATACTTTAGTTTAGCTAATAACATTCCATGATCCAGCGTGTCAAACGCCTTACTAAAATCAAGAAGAGCCAAACAACTACCCTGCCCCTGTTCTATGTTCAACTTTATCTTGTCAATAATATCAATTAAACAAGTTGAGGTGCTGCAACTCCTCCTGAACCCTGACTGACAATCCGGTATAATATTGTTGTTGTTAGAGAATGCAATAATTTCGTTATGAATATGTTTCTCCAATATCTTGGACACTACTGGTAAGATACTAATAGGTCTTAAATCATCTAAGCTATTACATTTGCTTGATTTAGGTATCGGCTATACGGTCGATTTTCAAACTGAGTCATCTTATTTTCACCGTGAACATAGAGAATGTACTATACGCGTTCTCTTTCAAGTTGTGAGATGAATATGGCCAATATGTACATAAAATTCGATGAAGCACCGGCTAGAGATCGACCTTCACAACAATCTCGTGACAAAACTCCAATTTAGGACCCATTTTACCCAGAATAGACCAATAAATTCAATAATTCCATCGGCACAAACAAATGACAGACTAGGAAGGGATACAAATCCAATAAATAGTAAACCGTGGTAGGGGAGTCCCCCTACGTGCCGAACTTGATGACTGCACTGCACATTATGCACCCCTTGTTTTGTGGCCGCATTCTGCCGGAAAATGGAAGTTCCGTCTTATCTGGCAGCGTCTGCGAAGTTCAATCGATATGGTTTATCGCAATGTTGGTATTCATGATATCATCCGATCTTAATTGCGGTTACAATAAGTGTTCGACATCTTTCTTGCTTTCTAATGAGACAGTTATCGCAGACGATGAGTTTTTAACTATTGGTAACGAGCTCTCGACGGATTTTTCTGGAAAGTGCCAATTTGTTGAGTGAATCGAACAATGGATTATCCATCTGGGAGAACACAGGCACAACCAAGGTAAAAAAATTCACTACGAGGAGAAGTGGCCCTGTGCCAATATGTTCCGTAGTATCATAGCCGTCTGTAGAGTGAATGTAGGGGGCTGTGGTTATGCAATTGAATCAAAGAAATTAATGGTCATAAATAAGTGTCGCCCTGGGTAGCGCAAATGGATATACCTACATTTCTGGTTGATAAAATGAACGAATTATATCTTTTCGATTTTTTTGCTAATACCTACTATGATCACGTCAAGAAAAATTTAAATGGTTTGATTTTTTTCAGGTTTTGCAGCAAGTGTCAGATTCAAATGGAGAGTAACTAGGACCTCAAAGGTTCTAGGAAGAGCATATGGGTTTGCTTAATGCCTAATATAATACTTTACTGGGTGTATATCAATAGTCATCAATAGCGAAAAAATTCACCATGGTAAATTCGATTAAGAGTGTCCAATACAGGAGAATGGACAATACAACATACGCGCAAAAACTCCTGATTTCACGTCACGTTTCATAGTAAAATATGAATATGGAAAGATGTTTCTTGCGAAACAAGGTGTTTATTTTTCCACCCCTTTCTATCATAGAGAAAACCATCACAAAATGTTTTGAATACCTTTTCGCCCGCATAAAATATCTGTTTGATTTCATTCTTATCAGTTCTTTTATTTTTAAGAAACAAATTAAAAACTGATTTTCTGGCGCCATCTTTAAAGAGCTATAACTAAGCAGGGGAGGCCCAAAAAAGTTTGTATGAAAGACCCACCCTATTTTTTGACAAGCAGTCACCCTCTAAATTTTTTCGATTTTATCTATTCATAAACACCCTGTATATCAGGAGAACGGTGTTCGACGATTTCGAATGCAATGAATATGGTTTGCCGCAATGTTGTTCATGATATCTTCCGATCGTAATTGCGGTTACAATCAGCGTCCGACATCTTTCTTGCTTTCTATTGAAACACTTATCGCAGACGATGAGTTTTCATTTTTCAACTATTGGTAACGAGCTCTCGAAGGAGTTTTCTGGAAAGTACCAATTTGTTGAGTGAATCGAACAATGGATTATCCATCTGGGAGAACAGAAACAGCAAAAATGTAGGAACAATTATTTTATAACACCTATGCAACGCCCGACTTAAGAATTGGCCTTGGTATATTCTCGGAATGTTAAGATTCTGAGGGCCAATTTTGTCAAGCTCTAAACTGAAATTAATGTTGAGGTAACCTCCGTTTGAGACAATTTTGGAATTGTCCATGCTGGTTCAAGAGGTAAACCGTATTATACGTTTTTGCAATAAACAGAAACCGAGTTTACGCGGTTTGTCAATATCTGAATTTGAGGATTGTTGACACTTTTTGCCGCGCTTATTTCGTAGATTGTGGTTAAGAAATTAAGAATAGAAATAGGAACTTCAATATTTAATATTATCTAGTCAGCTTGTACCAATCCAGATGTCTACATAATATTGAAAATAACAAAAAGTTTGCTATCAATACTTCAAACGTTATTGGTATCTCCCATTTAACAATTTGAAATGATGTAGGGAATTGTTTTAGGCTTTTGAAGGAATATGAAAGATAAATCATAAAAAGTTAATTAAATGATTTATTCAACATAAACAACAACTACCAATGGGTTTAGTTTTATACACAATGTACTTCACTTATTCCCATAAAAAGAAATCTAATGGGTTAAGATCAGGGGATCGCGCTGGCCATTCGATCGTTCTTAGCCTTCCTATCCACCAATTTGGAATTATTGCGTCGAGGTACTGCCGGACATTGCGTTGATAATGTGGTAGTGCTCCATCCTGTTGGAACCATATCGTATTCCGTGGAACTTGAGGACTTCCTTGATCAGCATATACATTAGCCAAAGTTGGAACGACATCATTTTCAAAAAGTGCTAAATAGTTATCGACATACAAATTGCCCTCAATGAAAAAGGGGGCCTATGATATGGTTTCAAACATTTCCTACCGAAACACAAACCTTTTTAGGGAATTACGTGTGTTCCTCTCTCATCCAGAGAGGATTTTCGCCAGGCCAGTAGCGGCAATTTTGACGATTAGCGTGGCCGTTGAAAGAAAAATATGAAAAAGCACTGACGTGAGGTCAGTACTCTTTGGTGCGCGTGTTCACGTTGGCTAATTTGAATTAAATTATGAGTGTCAGTGGATAGAACGAGCCGGAGATCTACCCAGATGGTAGTGGACACCATTCACTGTCGGGTCAAAAATTAAGACTACTTTGTCTAAGCTGGCATAAGGATAGTGTAACAAAGTAGACAAAGAACACAGCTGACTTTCCTTAGTCGCACAAGCATCTAGGAGCTTCTGAGGTATCTCCTTAGGGAAGACTTGGAAGGGTGAGTATAATCATAATCATATTTATAGCACACGCGCCAAAACTAAGGGTTCCTAGAAGCTTGTGCGACTAAGGAAAGTCAGTTGTGTTCTTTGTCTACTTTGTTACCCTATCCTTATGCCAGCTTAAACAAAGCACCCTTAATTTTTGACCCGACAGTGAATGGTATCCACTACCATCTGGGTAGATCTCCAGCTCGTTCTATCCACTGAGCCTGAAACACTCATAATTTAATCCAAATTAGCCAACGTGAACACGCGCGCCAAAGAGTACTGACCTCACGTCAGTGCTTTTTTATATTTTGTACTGCCTTACATTCCCAAACTCGCGAAACTGCTTCTCTACTTCACTTATTGCCCCTTGGGTTATAGGCAGCAAATTCGGTAATTCCTTATGAAGCAAGGGACTTACTTCTTTTTGTGTTTGGGTGATATTTCCGTAACCAATCATTGTGAAAGATAATGAAATTCAAACACAAATTGGACAATTTATAAACTACAACTTATCAGCAGAAAATGATTAGCGAAGGCGTTCTAAAGAAATTAACATTGCCACAGAAAGTGTTTTACGTAGTTTTCATGGTAGCATCTGGAAAACATAATGTTGTGTTTTTTTTTTCATTTTCTTTCAATCATTTGAAGGCAAATACGTTCAGTATCATTGTAATACGATTTGGGAACACTCCAGGGAATACTATAATGAATTTCGGAAAATCACATGATTTTATTTTTACCTATTTTGAGTTTTGCTATATAAACATGAAACTGATAACATTTCTGAATAGAGAATGACGCGACCTTTCAGATTATGTATCACAAGCCCATTCTTCCTATTTGAAAAATTGGGGGTTGTACCTGCCTTTCGAAGAAGGTTGAAAGCAAGGTTCGCATTTTCACGAAGATAAATGACAATGTAAACTTTTAATTAGACGTGTTTCGGGATTTTCCATAAATATGTACAGTAATCAAGATAATGAATCTATTCCTTTTGGCGTTTCCAAACTGTATGTACATACCTCTTATATTCACATAATGTTATGGTGAAACTAGATTAATTTTTGAATTTCAAAGCTCATTTGGATGATTTGCGTCTGAAGTTGAAAACGAGAATTAATATTCTGCAGGAATTAGCTGGTACTTCATGGGGTGCTGATGCAGCTACTCTTCGAACGGCAGCCTTAGCCTTGGTTTTTCTGCCGCTGAATATTGTTTGCCCGTCTGGTTTAATAGTGCTCATACTCAAAAAATTGATGCACAGTTGAATTCATCTATGCGAATCATCACTGGAACTATTAGATCTGCACCTATTCATTGGTTGTCAGTTCTTTCAAACATTGTCCCGCCCCACATGCGCAGGCAGACTGCTGTTTCAAATTCTTGGAATAAATTTCATTCTTTTCCGGATTCATTTCCGATTATCTCCTACATTCCAGACAATAAGATTCCCAGATTGTCACGAAACCCTTTATGGTCCAACTGTTTTCTTAATTCGAATAAAAGTGACAAGGAAGTTTGGCGGTCTGAATGGGTTTCTTGCAATTTATTCAACAAAGATTTAATTTCTGATCCTTCAAATAGATTTCCGGGGTTTGATCTTCGGTCTAAGAACCGGTCATGGTCGTTGCAACATCATGCTTTTCAGGTGGAACTCAGTTGAGAGCCCTAGTTGTGAATGCGGGGAAGCAGAGGAAACCATAGATCATTTAGTTAATAATTGTCGCATATATAGATTCAAAGATGGTTTTAGGGCTATTCCTAATGTTTCTGAATCTTTTTTAGAATGGGTAGCGAGTTTCAAATCTATTTAATAAAATATAGAATATTCCATTTTTAATTTGTTCGTTTTCTCCCTTTGTCTTTTCCTTTTCCAGATTGGGTTTCGGGTACCTTGGAGAAACTTCTATGCTTGTTGAAGGAAGAAGCGATAATGAAGAAAATGATGCCCTACAATATTTAATATTTCAGCATATTTTGTTAACAATTTCAATTTTCATAAATCACAACACTAACGGGGAGATAGGGTCTTTTTGCTGAGGTTTTTTTCCTAAGCTCTAGTATCATATATCAAATTATTTGGTACCCCGTTACACTAACCTCTGCTAACACTTTTTTCATACACATGTTTTATTGTTAGATAAAAAACAAATTGTATTGCTCGGGTTCAAGTTCACGTAATTCTGGAGAACGGCTGCGTTCAGAAACGAATATACAACACCTGCTTAATGAACCGAGGTTTTCGGTTTTCCAGATTTTGCATACTTTCCTTGCTCTGATAAGATGCATTCCGTTCGATCCGGTAACACGTATCCGACACAGTTATTTTTACATACTCGAAAGGGGAAATGAAAAATGAATGATTTGCCATCATTACCATTATACCATGAAGCACGACGCGAGCCGCATCAATTATATCTTGAAAATAAAGGAGGCGACTATCGAACTCCCATTTGTTCCATTATGAACGAATACTCGTTAATACATTTAGTTATTAGAGCAAGACCACTATTAGAAGACGCTGTTCTTTATCGAGAACGAACGGAAAGAATGAGGAAGACCATCTTCACGAGGTGTTGAAGTAGGTAAGCAACGTGCTCAACGTCAATTTGGAAGTGTCATTAACGTCTACATCCTCGGATCTAGTATAAGACGTTTCCGGGACATATTGGATCGTATTATAAATAGTAGACTCCCCTTTGAGTCATTATTTCACATCTTACAATATAGCGAATTTCCTAATCGTTAAATTGTTCGAAAAAATTCAATAGAATATTACAATATTGATATTATTAATAGATATATTAATTAATTAATACATTAAAAAGGTACAGGATGGGCCAAACTTTTGAAGAGAAAGTCCTGTTTCTGTGCTAGATAGACGAAAACTGAAGTCGGTTTCTGAGGGCCAATTTTTATGAGAAACTCATAGGTGAAATTCGCATGTTATTATCTTTCACCTTTACATAGTTACAGGAAGTTTTTCGAAAATATGCATTTTCGAAATATTGCTGTAAATTTTATCCTGTAGGAAATTTTCCATTTCTGAAAAAACATTATTGTAGCTACTTTTTACGTAGAATTCAATGAGGTTAATAAAATTTCCTGGAAACTGATATTTTATCTGATCTCGGCATGAAAATATTGTTTTTGTAATGGGACCTCCCGTATATTTTTGCATATTTCGATAGAGCTTGAAATATACATTTCAAAAATATATAACACTTGATATTTTTCTGACGAAATCAAATTTCAACCTCCACATAAGTAGGCTTTGGAGGATGCCATGAATAATTAAATAATGCAAGTCAAACGTTTTTTCAAACAGTAAAAGCTCATTTTTTCAAACCTTAAAAGCTCTCTTCACTTCGTAACTTCTGTTCAACTTTCGAATCTGCAATGAAATTCGAAAATTATGGAAAACATCAAGTATGCTATATTTTTGAAATTATAATTTCAAGCCCTATCGAAATATGCAAAAATATATGGGGCGTCCCATTTGAAAAAATATTTTCATGCCGAGATCAAATAAAATATCAGTTTCCAGAAAATTTAAATAAGCTCGTTTGATTCTATCGTAAAAATTAGCTATAATGATGTTTTTACAGAAATGGAAAATTTTAAAGAGAAGAAAAATTACAGCAATATTTTGAAAATGCATATTTTCGAAATACATCCAGTAACTATGTAACGGTTATAGATAACGAGATGCTGTTTTCACCTATGAGTTTCTCATGAAAATTGGCCCTCAGACAACGGCATCGTCTATTTGGTACAGAAATAGGACTTTTCCTTCGAAATATTCCAAAACACACAAAACACAAAGGTCGTTTTTGGCGCTCTAGTTCCTCGGAACTGAGTGTATATCAATTTGCCCAAATGTCTGTAATTTTCGAATTTTTCGATGAAAATGGTCTTAAGCGATTTGGTTCGACTCACTGATCAAGAATCCGTGGTCGAAATTCATTCTGTCCGGCCGGTCCGGCCGGCCGTAGGCACGATAACTCTCGAACGGAATGAGCTAGACAGTTGAAATTTTCAGAGTAGGTTTGGGAGATAAATATCTCGTCTAAGTTCGTTATTAGGCAAAATCGGACAGATAGTTTCGGAGTAACAAAAAAAAAATTTTTTTTTTACGAAACAAATTCCAAATTAAATTTTTTTCAATAAGCAGTTTTACCATAAGAATCCAATGATATCATTTTTAACTCTAACAAGCGAATACTTTCGGAGATATGATTTTTCAAAATTTCAATAATAAATCGTATTTCAACGTTGTCACATAATGATATAATTATTCTATGTATGAATTGTCATAATGTCAACTCATTTTACTGAGACATGACATTGTCCAATCAATGGAAGAATTGTGAGCGAAGTGAGAAAAATCTCAGTTGTTTGCTCCGAAATTAGTTTTTCTCAGAAAAGTGTTACATTTCGGAACGGAACATGAAGTAAGAGATCTGAGAGTAGTGAGACTGCTTTTCGTCCATAGACATAGATATAACTCTCGAACGGAATGAGCTAGGTAGTTGAAATTTTCAGAGTAGGTTAGGGAGATGAATATCTCGGTTAAGTTCGTTATTGGGCAAAATTGGCCAGATTTAATTTGATTTCTTCCATGGTGCAGTTCTCATTCTCATGATTGCTCATTTAATCTTGATAAATAAACTATTATTTGAATTAAATTTCCTTTATAATGCATTTCTATCATATGAATACATTGATATAATTCCCAACTCTGAGAAAACAATACTTTCGGAGATATAATTTGTCTGTTTGAACTAGAGCGCCAGAAAGCTCCTGTCCACAGGGCTTGAACCCATTTTTTTATCTCCCATCCACAGATAGACAAATATTTTCCACAAATTTTATCGTCAAGTTTTCCCGTATAGAAGTTTCCTTGGCTTATGAAAGGCATTTAGAAATTTAGGTTGGGCATAGGCCTTCCATTTAGACTTCGTACATTCATTAAAAGTACAAATCGTAATACCAAGACGAAAGACACGATAGCGAGACCAATCAAAGCGATTCGAAATTTGAAAGGCAACCTAGAGGCTCACGTTAAAATATAGGTGGAAATAATCAGCCCTCTGATCCCTGCAGATAATTCTCAATTGCAATTGGTCGGTTCAAGGTCAAACACTTCACTATGAGGAGCCGTGGCCCGTGCCAATATGTTTCGTAGTATAATACCTAGCCGTCTGTAGAGATAATGTAGGAGGCTATGGTGGTATACAATTAGTTCAAAGAAATTAATGATCCGACATAAGCCCCGCTATGGGTAGATGAATTTCACGTTAATAAAATGACAAAATTATACATTTTTAATCTGCAAATTCTATGATCTGGTCACGAAAATTGAAATATTTTGATTGCTCTTTGCTATGTACACGTGACTGAATCAAAGAAACAAGTTTAATTTCGTATTATACGTGTATTTGTGCAATATCGGTAGAGCATTATCAAATTGTTTCTTTCTGGAGATATAATAAATCGAACAATGTTGCCTAACAAACACTAACGAAACAACATCAACGATGGAACAACTATTTCATAACGTTTCGGAGTCTAAATCAGGCTCTTTCATCGGTCACTTAACGAAAATCTTCAGAATTATAGTTATAGCTATATCGTCAAAAAATAATTCTGAATATTTTCTGTAAGTATCTGACGAAGGTGGCTGATTAAGACTCCGAAACGTTACGAAGTAGTTGTTTCATCGTCGATGTTGTTTCGTTATTGTTTGTTAGTCAACATTGTTCGATTTATTGCTTCTGAAAAATATCTCGTGTTTCTTATGCAGAAGCAATTCACAAAATAATACATTTTTGTTTAATAAATATTTTTTAGAGTTTGGGAGAGAAAACCCAGAAGAAAACCATTTAATAATGAATATACCTCCCACAGTATCCTTTAAAGATTATCGGTAGAGCACTTTCGACTCCTATAGTCATCATCAGATCATATAAAACAGAGACTTTCAGGAGTATTTAACTTACTTCGAATAAAGGAAAACTAATAAAGACAATTAGTTTAACACATAGTGTTCTATAGTAATTTTATTGGGATCATATGTTTGAAGTTGGGATGGAAGAAAGAAGATGATGGTCTGGTCCCTATAAAGATCGAGTATCCAATGTGAGAAATTGAATTCGAACCAAAAAATTATATTTGACACAATAACGTAACATTAAGTGGCGAAAGTTTTTAAAAATATCGAATTTAAAAAATCTAAATTACATGACGTAAAGGATGGGCCAAATTGGACACTTTTGAAACTGATGTCCAATTTCTGTACTAGATTGACGAAAACTGATGTTGGTGTCTGAGGTCCAATTTTTGGTGAAAATCGCATGTCGTTATCTATCACAGTTACATATTTACCGGGTGTTGTTCGACAATGTGCATTTTCCTAATATGCTGTAACGTTTCTTCTGTTGAAACTTTTCGAATTATGTAAAAATATTCTCGTAGCTGCTACTTTTGACGTACAATTCAATGACGTTAAAATTTTCCGCAAACCGGTATGGCATTTTTTTTTTTTTTCAATTGGGACAACTCGTATATTTCCACATATTTCAATACAGCTTGAAATATCCCTTTCAAAAATATAAAACATTTGATATTTCACTGAAGTAATCAAATTTCAACCTTTAAATAAGAAGCTCTGGAGGATGCCATGACTATAGAAATAATGCAAATTATATAGAAAAGTTGTCAAACGTTTATTCAAACAGTCTGCAATGAAATTCGAAAATATCAAGTGTGCTATATTTTTGAAATTTTAATTTCAAGCCCTATCGAAATATGCAAAAATATATAGGGCGTCCCATTTGAAAAAAATATTTTCATATCGAGATCAGATAAAATATGAGTTTCCAGAAAATTTTAATAACCTCATTGAATTCTACGTAAAAAGTAGCTTATAATTTTACAGAAATGGAAAATATGCAACAGAAGAAAAGTTACAGCAATATTTCGAAACTGCACATTTTCGAAAAACATCCTGTACTACGTAACGGTGATAGATAATGACATGCGGTTTTCATCATTGAGTATCTCATGAAAATTGGCCTTCAGACACCGTCATCAGTTTTCGTCTATCGACCTTGTACAGTTCAATAAGATCACTTTAGTAGAATTCGCTTCCTAGTCATTGTATAGTTTAGTTTGCAGGGTAGTCATGTTTTTGGATCTGTTTTTAAAATCCGTTATGATATTTTTTTCATTTGTGCGCACGTTGTACGTCATTACACTCTGTAGTTTTGATTTTTTTTCAATTCAATTTATTTTCAAACTCGTGACTCAATTTTACGTTTTGCGCATCTAACAAAATTTGTTAGATGGAATTCGATTGCCTACATTGGAATGATCTTTTAGCAGACTAGACCATCTTCTTCTTTATTCCCTCCCAACCTCACACATAGGATCCCAATAAAATTACTATAGAAATCTAGGTGCTAACCTTATTGTCTGCGAATTCTTTTGTTGATATATTTCAATTTCATTGATCATTTAACTTTAACCAAATTGAAACAAAAAGAAGAAGGGAATAAATAATAAGATAATATTCTCGATCGCCGTCCTGATGGTTTTCTTTGTCCGACCTAAAAGACGACAGAGTGCTTATCAATTTGCCCAAATGTCTGTAATTTTCGAATTTTTGGATGAAAATGGTCTTGAACTATTTGGTTCAACTCATTGATGAAGAATCCGTGTTCAAAATCGATTCTGTCCGGCCGGTCCTGCCAGCCGGCCGTAGACACGATAACTCTCGAACGAAATGAGCTAGACAGTTGAAGTTTCCAGAGTAGGTTTGGGAGATAAATATCTGGGTTGATTTATCGGCCGGATGGTTTCGGAGTAACGAAAGTTCGTGATTGAGTAGGATTGGTCCGTTGGTTTTGGAAATAAATTTTGGCTGTCTTGTTGAATTTAAATTCTTTTATAATGTTTGAATTTAATGTTTTTCACTATGAAGTTCTATCATAAGCATTTGTCAAAGTTTCAACAAGAGCACCAAAGCTCATGCCCACGGGGCACTCAATTTTAGTTATGTTAGGGTACTGATGATGACTCTGTATAGGAGTCGAAAGCGATCTAGCGATATTAACAAAAGCACCCATAATACGAAATCAAACTTGTTTTCTTGAAACAGTTTTTTTTTCAGAACAGGTGTTGCAGCTAGCGCCACTGGTGGCAGATGTAAATGGAGAGCAACTATGACCTCAAAGATTCTAGGAGGAGCATATGAGTTTGTTTGATGTCTGATATAATACTATACAGGGTGAGTCTTTGACCACTGCATTAATTTTAAAAAGATTCCTCTCATCAAATGAAAGACTTTTTTCATTTACCATTTTTCCAGATTCGGCTCAGGTAAAAAGTTACAAGCGTTTAAAGATTTTACAATGTGCTAATACACTCCCGCATATAAATTATCTATGACATTGTTGGCGGACGAGAATAAGGCATGGGAACGTGGTTTACAGCTTGATTCGGGATTCCAACGCTCAGGGACGGATCCATAAAAGTAGTGAAATTTCTGGAGTTTTCCATTTTAAAACATTCAATGAAGAATATCTCGAAAACGGTGCGTTTAAGGAGAAATGATGAAGAATAATATAATGTTCTAAAACGATGGAATATTCTTGAAATGACTCAAGAAAAACTTTATATGCTTCCTTTATGCTAATTTCGTTTAGTTTTATGAATCCACGAGTCCATAACTAGAAAACCAGTAGAAGTAGAAAATAACTAATATTTGGAAAATATGTATCATAGTTATAGGAAACTTTACGCCAACATTCATTTTATTCGAAAAAAGGATGTCAAAGCTACAAAATAAAAACTGATTTTTTTTCAAAATTTCAACAGCCTGTATCTTTTTACCTGAGCTGAATTTGGAAAAATGTTGAATGAAAAAAGTGTTTAATTTGATGAGAGGAATCTTTGGTTAAAATTAATGCAGTGATCAAAGACTCACCCTGTATATCAGGAGAACAGTGTTGGAGGATTCCGAATGCACCTCTCAACCAAAGACGTCCATAATAAATCCGAGAACCTATATAGTAGAGTTCAAACCGGGCTCTATCGTGTCACCCCGTGGGACCTTCATTGCTAAAATGTATAGACCACTGGGTATCATTCTCCATACCCTTACAATGTAAATTCAACTGGTCGTCAAAAAATCGTCGTGTGCAGGAAGGGGTGGGAGGAATTTTTCCAAAAAAATTGACAAAAAATTTTTTTCTGTTCATGGTCATCTATATACGGTGAACATCACTCACACAAACTTCTGTTGAAATATACGATTCAGAAATATTTTTTATCAATTGTCAAAAAAGTCGGATACAATGCTCTTAAATGGAATTCCTTAAGATATAAACGCTTGCCCTGAACACCCATATTAACTATTATGTTCCACTCGGTTTTACTCGAGATCTGTTAGGATTATCGAAAAAATGCTTTTTATGAAAGGTCTGCTCCGAAAACCAACTATTCAGATGCTTCTTTCAAAATTACAATAGGTAGAATAGTTTCCTCACAAAATAAGAAATTGTGTTATTAACTCCCATTAACCGAAACCGAACCTGGAGACGCTAGTAAGGCGCAATTTGTAGCGTTAGTCCATGTTAGTGGCGACCTTATGGATTTGAGCTTTGATCTATGCACATAAGGTTCGTTATATCTATCCGACCAACTTTACAGTACTATTCCTGCGTGCCTTCAGAACGCATTTTGAAGATATTGTTTAAATTCCTAATTTTTTATATATATGAGAATTTTACATATAATTCATATATATTTGATTTAATTTTGTTAATTCGTTAATAAATATGCAAATATACGAGTTCAAACTTATATTCATTACTTCATAAATCAATTTTGTGACGTAATATTATCACATTTTTGAAATCATCGTTCATTCTCATTAGTAGTAACAAGATTTCCTGAATCCTAGACCAAAAATCTAGAAAAGAATTAAGAAGGTATATAGTTGGTATCTATGATATTTAGGGCCTAAAAATTTCTTACATGTCATGATTCATCTAATTCAACTATCACTATCACATGAAGAATCATCAAGGGAAGGAAGATTTGAAAAATTTGAAGTACTCGTATTTGCACATGTTTTTGGGCCATACATTTGCAGGGGCCAATACACGGAATTTGTTTTCTTTTACAGGAACACATTGATCCTGTGCAATCTGAAATGAGAATTTCCATTTCATAAAGAATATTTACGGATCTGATATTCGAAATAATATTTACCTTTCCTACAACTGCAGTTGCTAAGGATAGATGTTTCCTTAGGTAGGATTGGCATCGTCGTTAATTTTGGCAAAAGTTTTCCATTTTCTACATACCACCCACTAAATATAGGATCCGGTAAAGATGGTCATGGTACATTACTATTGATCCAAATTTTTGTTTGGTAATGGACTCGAAGGCTATGTTGTCTCAAACTATCCAATGTTGGAGGTAATTTACTTATGGATCTTGAAGAAGCTATAATATTCCCCTGAGCCTGTTGATACATTTCACATTTTCGTTTGTCGTATACAGATGGATTTCAAATTCAACAATATCATTGAATACTTATTCTCTCAAATTCTCAAAATCTTGAAAGTTCACTCTGCAGTATCTGCTCAGAATCTTCATCAATTTTCATTATTTTTTACCAGGGTTCGACCGATATATATCGCCGATATTTATCATGATATATATCACGATATATATCGATATTTATAAGCAGTGATATATATCACGGATATTTATAAATTCACAAAAATGTGCGACGCTGCTTAAAAAATTCATAATCTATCGCGATATAAGAGCACGTCTGAGCCCACGTCAAAGGGCCACAACCAACAGCTGGAAACCGGTATTTAGCAACGCATTTTCGGGGAATCCCCGTATAGCTTTAGATGGTGATTTTATAATTTCGCCGCGGAATCGTATTTTTCAGCATTCGGCTTGGTACAATCAAAATTAAGAAAGCGTGACAAAACAGCCAAACTTGTTTTTTTGTTCAAATATCTAAACAGAGAGTATGCGTCTACATCTAAAGCTTGTAGCAATATAGAATGTATAAGAGATGAGGCCACTGTGTCTGCACAGGAAATTCGTTCTGATACCTTTGATACATTTTTTAACTAATTAACTTTTTTTATTTTTGTTATTTATTCGTTCTTAAGAATCTTGTTTAATATTTTAATAAATTTGGTAAATCACCATTTTAATGCGTTTGATTTATTGATTTTAACTAAGAAAAAACTGTAAAAATTGTTTTCAAAAATAAATATCAGGAAATTGATATATATCGGATATATATCGATATATATCCGATATTTTGATATTTATATAAATATCATGATATTTCCGAACCCTGTTTTTTACCTTCTTCGACATTTTGACCGAATGAAGATGCAAAGATGAGCGTAATGTGACTAACTTCATACCAATAATGTTGTAACTCAAGAACCATTCATCCATTCTATAGTACTATTTTCAGTTTATCCCACTGTTCCTCCTGCAGCTTTGGAATTTTTGTTGATTTGCTCTAGCGCCTGATCTACAGAAAGTTGGTTAAAATTCCCAATCAAACATTCAATGACAAAATTCCTATTTTTGAATTCATCATGTACTTCCGGTGCCATGTTTGAAAGTATTCAATGATATTGTTGAATTTGTAATCTGTCTGTATACGACAAACGAAAATGTGAAATGTATCAACAGACTCAGGGGAATATTATAGCTTCTTCAAGATCCATAAGTAAATTACCTCCAACATTGGATAGTTTGAGACAACACAGCCTTCGAGTCCATTACCAAACAAAAATTTGGATCAATAGTAATGTACCATGACCATCTTTACCGGATCCTATATTTAGTGGGTGGTATGTAGAAAATGGAAAACTTCTGCCAAAATTAACGACGATGCCAATCCTACCTAAGGAAACATCTATCCTTAGCAACTGCAGTTGTAGGAAAGGTTAATATTATTTCGAATATCAGATCCGTAAATATAGTTTCTAATTCCCACCGTTGCATGGCATGTTTCAATTTTCCGAATTGCGAGCAAAATTATGACTATATCTGTTCTCTTGGAAGACTGGAAAGGAGCAATGAACTAGTACGGGCCTTAATTAATTTCAATGTAATGTAGAATGAAATTTACATTTCACGCTCGGTTTCTCACAACGGGTAATTTCACGGCAAATATTGCCGACAGAAGGACGGTGCATAATGCACAATGCAAAATGTCGGGTCGTAATGACATTGCAGCGACAAACCTGAACACAACTAGGTATATTAATTCATCGGCTGGATTAATTGAGATATTGCCGAAACAAGGAATAACGGAAACGAAAACAAGGAATTATATTTCTCTATTTCATTATCGTAATGAGTTCATTCCAGCACTAAAAACAGTGCTGGAATGAACTCATTCCCGCATTGTTTCTAGTTATATTTTTCGTTTTGTGGTAGTCAGCACTGACATTCGATCCTATCAAATTTCAACACACGTCAATTATTGTCAATATAAGATGATCTGGATAAGGTGAAATAATTGTTGACAGGAAAGATTTTATTTTCATGAAAAAATAAGGTACTAGAGATTTCCTTCTTGCTAATTTTGAATCATTCATGATATTAGGAAACTGTTCAATCTGATCTCCATGCTCTAGGTACAATTCAAATTCCATGATCTGTCAACTTTCGTAACAGTCACACCAACTGCCAAGATACAATACAGAAGTCACTAGGATGTATAATCCTAATTTTTCATTGAATTTCAACAGTATTTTACAAATCTTGCCTAAAATAGAGAAAATATCGTCTAATACTCGTTGCAGAAGGCAATTCCAACACTCATGCGTACGAAAACTCGCTCCTTCGTCGCTCGTTTTCGAATTTCGCATTCGTGTTTAAATATCAGCCCATTCTGCAACTTGTTTAGAATTACTATTCCGTGAAACCCATTGAAAGCTTTGATTTTTTTATACATGAAATTTTTAAGGAATATTTGGCGTATGAGGAACACAACACTAATAGAGTTGAAACTTGGGCTAGATATCACCAGCCTAGCCCGCCTAGTGTTCAGTGAAATGAGAAAATTAATTAAGGAATGGCTCGGTGGCAGAAAATTTATGACGTTAATTATGATATTAGTACATAGGCGTGGTGTATTCAGCTTCATAATTTCAAGTGATGACACAATCTACTGAATAAATTCGCGTCGCACATCTAATTTTGGAAACGCATCAACCAATTAAAAATAAACTACGGAGATAAAATGCACAGATTCCTCGTACAAGAAATGATTCACTGAGTTTTTAGAGACTATATCACTATATCACCAATAAACTCTAAGAAGCAGACTACACGAAAATAATTTTTTTTTAATTTCGTCCAGACTGGACAAGGAAATTTCACTGAGCTAAAAATACTCTACGGAAAATAGAAACATGAAAAACAAATTATTGCCGAGGTTTGGAATGAATCATATGATTTTTCCCAGAGTTCTTCAGAACGAATAAAGGCCACATGATTTTCAGGAATATTTTATCTCACAACCAGAAATAAAGTATAAAGAATACATTTTCTGGAGACAGAATGAATCATATAATGTTTCTAGAGTTATCGAGTATCCACCACGACCTACGATAAGAGTGAAGGATTTCTTAAAGCATACAATAAGTGGCTTAATTACCGGAGAAATTATAAAATATTTGACTGGAATATCTTGGCCTTTTTGAGGGTTTCACCTCAATTAATTTCTGAATGTTTTCTAGACAAACTAATTGGTATGTCGAACCATTTTTTATATTTACTATAATTTTAAGTCTATCAGCAAATTAGTGCACTCATTCACTATTTTTTTACATTTTAGGCATTACCACCTTCACCCACTAACTCTAAAGAAACGCCAATTCCTGAACTCACCTCACTTCAAGAAAGCTCTCTCGTTCGCAGGTTCCTTTCACCAGAAAGCACAGAATCACAGGTCGCGTAAAAGAGCACAGAGATAACTCTAGCCGATGGCGGTTATCGCGACCGAAACACTGAATATGATACAACTGTCTGGTTCCGTGGTTTGCCTCTGCGTTTGCGAGAGTAGTGAGTGAGTGTGTCTGTCTGTGTATGCCGGTTTGCCGGTAGGAGCTGCGGGCTCGCGGTGCGATGATGATGACTCATCGGGAGTCGCGCCCCCTTATCCCCCCTTGGGGCCGGCGGTGCTGACCGTATGTCATCCGGCGGCGAGGGTCCGGGAGCAGACTTTTATTCCTCCTCGCGATAGGCTTCATGTTATTTCTGGATATCCGTGTAGACAGAAGGCGGAATCGTTCTTACTCCAATGTCTATTTTCTTTGATATTCACTTCTACCAACTTCTCATTTTTCTATTGTTCTATCACAGACTAACCAGATGGTTCACTTTGCCTTCGGTGGCGTTCTCGCTTATTTGACCCTCAGATATACTATCAGAGGGTAGTTGTGAAAATGACGGAGATAACCGGACTGTGTTCTCTCTGCGAGATTCAAAATAAATCCTCACATATCTTTTAAACTGATAACATATTCAACCTAAAAATTCTCACAAAAAAATCACACTATATTTTAAAATAAATTGTTTTAGTACAAGGGATATTGTCCAAATATGTACCATATTCCATTGGACTATAAATTGCCACCAGAATTGGTACAGTTACGACTACAGGAACACAGTTGAACGTCGTATGATTGCGATTGGTTCACGTGAATCTATACCTCCGATTTGATTGGCACCCGCAAGCACCCTGAAGTCTTCTTAAATAGATATTGGTGCATTTGAAGACCAAAAGTAGGCTAATAAAGATTTCATTTATAGATGCATGGAGTGGAGCATAGATATGTGGATTGGTTACGAGAAACCGAGAAGGCATAAAGTAAGGTTATGTTCGAGAAGAGAACAAAAACATAGGGAATGAACCCAGCAGTAACCTCACAAAATTAATCACTCTAACTCTCCAGATAGAGAGTAAGCGACCGTGGGACCTGAGCCAATCTCTATGCCTATACGAAAGAGAATAAGTTATGCCTGTTAATAAATTAGATAGGTTGACAACAATGAATATTCAATCATTAATCGAGTCAATTACAATAAATCAGGTATAGCTAATCTAGAGAAGATACCCGCAAACTCACGTTTTTCATCACCTTATGGTTGAAAGTTCTTACTTACTCGATGTTCATTTTGTCATTAGTTATGGCTCAACTGCATGAAAATTGGAAATCCTTGGATTTCATTCGTAAATACTATCAATCCTTCTAGAAATTAAGAGGTTTCATTGTGCCATTATATTATGGTTATATAAACCATATAGGCCGATGTCAAAATAGAAGTAGTGTTCATCAATCAACAAATTTAGTTCAGAAAATATACTGGGTGGCCACGGTCGATGGTAGGTACCCTGGACTTTTACAGAGAAAGGGACCTAAGATTTTATTGAAAATTTGGTTTCTTGGGTAGGAAACACTGCTCTATCGATCTAGAATATTTTCAGCACCCGGTATATTATTGCTTTTTGGCACTCTTGTTCCTCGGAACAGTGTTTATCAATTTGCCCAAATGTCTGTAATTTCCGAATTTTTGCCTGAAAATGGTCTTGAACGATTTATTTCGACTCACTGATCAAGAATCCGAGGTCGAAGTCGATTCTGTCCGGCCGGCCGTTAACACTATAACTCTCGAACGGAATGAGCTAGACAGTTGAAATTTTCAGAGTAGGTTTGAGGGATAAATATCTCGGTTAAGTTCGTTATTGGGCAAAATCGGTCTAATAGTTTCGGAGTAACGAAAAAAAAATATTTTACTTTCCTTAGGTATTTCTAGTTGTGTGTGTGCACCGAGTGTAAGTTGCAACAACCCATTCCACGAGGTTGAATCATTTGCAGATTGTTCATTTAATCTTGATAAGTAAATTTAATGACAATTTTTGAAGCAATGTAGATTGCTCTTTTTTTTAAGAAAATTTTTGACGCATTTTTTTTAAAGACACTTTTTTCAAATTTAATTTCTTTCATGATGCAGTTCTATCATAGGAATCCATTGATTTAATTCCCAAATCTGAGAAACCAATACTTTCGGAGATATAATTCGTCTGTTTGAGCAAGAGCGTCAAAAAGCTCCTGTCCACAGGGCTCGAACCAATTTTTTCGATTAGCGTTAGCCTGCTGATTATTTGAGTATCAACTTCCTCATCCCTACCTGTAGCAGTTTTCGAGTAATTGATTGATTTACTTCCTTTTTTGTGCGAAACATAGCTCAATTCATTACTTGGCTACTTGGAATCCTAGATAGCTCAAATTTCGGGTATGGATTACCAATCTCCCGTGTATCATTTACGTATAATGAAATACATCCCTAATCCTACAGGGTTGTTCAAAATCCGAGGCTTTTCCAAGAAATACTAAAACGATAAAAAGTACGTTTTTTAAATGGAAATGACCTATATATCATAAAGATGTATTTAAAGAGCACCAATCAAACGATACAACATGTTCTTATACCTGAATTGTAAGGTTTTTGAATTAAAAGCAAGTTTTCATGCCAGTGGGAATATGAGGTACATTTTTTATTAGGTATCCATGAAATGTCATACAACATGTAAATTATCATAATTTGACAATCGGCGTCGATTCAACGATTCAAAAGGAAGGCAATAATCATACAAATAAAGTTTTGATGAAATTGTTCATTTTTGGGCGCATGTTCTAGGGGAACATCGTCCTATCATTTCGTCCAAATGTCTGTAATTTTCGAATTTCGAGCTGAAAATTGGCTAATAGACTAATTCGGACTCCCTGATCACGAATCCGGTGTCAGATTTTAGGGTGCCGTCCGGCCGGCCGGCCTTCCGGCCGTAGGCACGATAACAGGAGCACCGAAGGTCCTATCGACTTCAAACTTTCAGGGTAGGTTTCTGATCAAAATGCGACGGTTAAGTTCGTTAACGGGCAAAATCGGCCGGACGGTTTAGAAGTTATAGACATTTCAAATTTTGAGGTTATTTCCCTGATATTTCAGGAACTAAAGAAGATGTTGAATCGAAACTTGGTAGTCAGTTCGAGGATATAAACGCGCAACTTTTGGCAAAATTCTGTTATGATCGAAATGTTGGTAATTTTTAAAAAAATATTTCTTTTAATTTTTTCGAAAAAAAAATTTTTTTTTCGTGAACTATTCATCAGATTGCAACAAAAACTTGTACTAACGTCAATTGTAGTATTTTGCAACATTGTGCAAAATTTTGGCTCTATACGATTTCAATTTCTGGAGATATAAGACAAAATGTGTCAAATTTCCTGGGTCTCTCTCAGTATTTTCATCGATTATTCTATGAACTCTTTGAATTCCACCGAAAACAAATTCAAAGACATAAACATAAAGAATCAAGTCATAGTTTAGACGTCGAAAGAAGGACGATGTTGATCGACTTGAAAAGGTACCTATTTCAAGAAATGCAATAATGAAATGCTTAATTTATGGATATAATATTATCTAAGTATTGTTGGGATCGGGCAGTTGGAAAATTTTTTAATAAAAAAATTTGTACCGACGTTAAATCAAGCATTCTACACGAGTGTGCAAAATTTCAGTTCGATACGATCTCAATTCCAGAAGATATTGCTTAAAATTCACATTCCAGCGTGTTTTGACGTTCTATGGTCACAGAAAATCGTCACAAAAATCTATTTACCTCATTTGACGGCTGTTTGTCAAATCAATTAATTCCAATAATTGATGTCAGATTTCCTACATACCAAGTTCAAACACATTTTATTATATGGAAAACACTTATTATGATCACGTTCTACAGGAATTGATACTAAATAGAAGCTAGATGAAGATTATTGTAATGGAAAATTTGTGTTCCAGAATAATATTAAGGTATTCAACATGATACTGCTTTTTTTCTTTACTGGTCAGTACGGGCCACAAGGAAGATGAACATGCGCCCAATAGCTCCTGTCCACAGGGCTTGAACCAATTTTTTCACGGTCAATGCCATCAAAGTGTAGTAAGAACATGCAGAATGTTTGAATAAGATGACAAATGGCGTATTCCATTGGTAGAACTCGTGCGCACTGAGATGGCACTGAGTGCATGAATCGTATTCCATTGGGGAATTTCGTCAAGCATTTTGACACATTTTGACGTCCAGTGCAACATTTTTTGCACTCAGTGCGTGCTCAGTGCAGCACTGGTGCTGCCAATGGAATACGCCATTAGAACCAATGAACAAGAGAAAATTCGCGCGATTCGTTGTGATTTATGGATCACAACTTAAAGCGGGACGAACAATTCCAAAGCTTATAACTTCAAAAGAAGATAACATTTTAAATGTATCAACATATTTTAACGCAAATCCTCATGCTTTGATCAGAAGTGAATAATAAGATTTAGGCCTAACCAGAACTTGTATTCACGATTGAACATTCTGCATGTTCTTGCTACAATTTGATCGCATTCACCGCCGTGAAGAATAAACGATTTCATCAAAACTTCATTTGTATAATTATTGCCTTCCACTTGAATGATTTTTCAATAAAATCTCCGTTAATAAATACAACAATAAATGCCAATTGTTAAATTATCATAATTTACATATTCTACAACATTTCATGGATACCTAATACAAAATGTAGCTCAATATTCCCATTGGCATTAAAAACTTGCTTTTAATTCGAAAACTTTATAATTTAGGTATACAGGGTGAGTCTTTGACCACTGCATTAATTTTAACCAAAGATTCCTCTCATCAAATGAAACACTTTTTTCATTCAACATTTTTCCAGATTCAGCTCAGCTAAAAAGATACAGGCTGGCGAAATTTTGAAAAAAAATCAGTTTTTGCGCGTATGTTCTGGGGAACATCGCGTTATAGTTTTGCCCAAATGTCTGTAACTTTCGAATTTTTTGACGAAAATGGTCTCAAACGATTAAGTTCGACTCCCCAATGAAGAATTCGAGGTCAAATTTGATTCTGTCCGTCCGGCCGTCCGTTGCCACGATAACTTGAGAACGAAAAGAGCTAGCGACTTGAAATTTTCGGGGTAGGTGGCGCATCCCAATACGACGGACAAGTTCGTTAATGGGCATAATCGGCCCAGTGGTTTCCGAGTAATAATTTTGTTTTCAACCAATATGAATCCGATCGAATTGAAACTTGGTGGGTAGTTGTAGAATATGAACCTTAGCACGTTTGTGGAATTTTGCGCGAATCGTATGGCTAGAAAATTTTAAAAAAATTATTAAAAAATATTTTTGTTGTCACGATAACTTGAGAACGGAATGGGATAGCGGCTTGAAATTATCAGGTTAGGATGTGCACTAGAACGCGACATTTCAGTTTGTTTATGAGCATAATCGGCCAAACGGTTTTAGAGTTATAGCCATCTGAAATTTTCTGAAATTTGGTGGTTTTTTGTTTCTCATTAACTTGAAAATTACTGAACCGATTGAATTCAAACATGGTTATTAGTTGTAGAATGCCAACGCGAAAATGTTTGCAAAATTTGGTGAGGATAGCATTTGTAGAAAATTTTTGATAAATCATTGAAAATTAAAAAAAAAAATTCTATATATCAGTAACTATTCGTTTGAAATTGCTGAAATTTTGCAAGAGCCTTCATAACCTAACTCTACTGCCAAGTTTCAAGTTTTAATACGATCGGTTAAATATTGTTGGAGATTCGAGCATTCTTGTGCGAGTTCAGTAGATGGGTGACCGTTGCCTCGATAACTTTCGAACGAAAGGAGATAGGGACTTGCAATTTTCAGGGTAGGTTGCGTATCCGAAAGTGAGAGTTGAGTTCGATTTTGGGCATAATCGGTAAAACGGTTTCCGAGTTATACCCACCTGGAATATTATTTCCTTGATAACTCGAAAAATAAATATTCGATCGAATTGAAGCTAGGTAACTAGTAGTAGAAAATCAACATAAAGACGTGTTTAAAATTTTGTAAGAACCGTAACCCTAGAGATTTTGAAAAAAATGACGAAAAAAAAAATTTTAAGAACCGTACCCCTAGAAAATTTCAAAAAAATCAGGAAAGGTAAATTCGAATTAAGAGTGTCCAATACAGAAGAATGGACAATAGAACATACGCGCAAAAGCTTTGACTTCACGTCAGTGCTTGGACCAATTTTTATTTTGTAGCTTTGACATCCTTTTTTCGAATAAAATGAATGTTGGCGTAAAGTTTCCTATAACTATGATACATATTTTCCAAATATTAGTTATTTTCTACTTCTACTGGTTTTCTAGTTATGGACTCGTGGATTTATAAAACTAAACGAAATTAGCATAAAGAAAGCATATAAAGTTTTTCTTGAGTCATTTCAAGAATATTCCATCGTTTTAGAACATTATATTATTCTTCATCATTTCTCCTTAAACGCACCGTTTTCGAGATTTTCTTCATTGAATGTTTTAAAATGGAAAACTCCAGAAATTTCACTACTTTCATGGATCCGTCCCTGAGCGTTGGAATCCCGAATTAAGCTGTAAACCACGTTACCATGCCTTATTCTCGTCCGCCAACAATGTCATAGATAATTTATATGCGGGAGTGTATTAGCACATTGTGAAATCTTTAAACGCTTGTAACTTTTTACCTGAGCCGAATCTGGAAAAATGGTAAATGAAAAAAGTGTTTCATTTGATGAGAGGTATCTTTGGTTAAAATTAATGCAGTGGTTAAAGACTCACCCTGTATATATATATATATTTTTTTTTTTTGACGGAGAACTTTATATGTGTTAGCAGAGGTTGGTGTAACGGGGTACCATACAATTCGACGTATGATACAAGAGCTTAGGGAAAAACCTCAGCGACAAACCCTGTCTCCCCGTGAGTGTTGTGATTTGTAACTATTGTTTACAAAATTTGCTGACATTTAAGAATATTGATAGGCATTTATTTCTTCAATATGGATTCCTTCGTCAAAAAACGGAGGTTTCTCCAAGGTACCCGATACTCAACCTGAAAAATGAAAAGACAAGAGGAGAAGAACGGAAAAATTGAAAATAATACATAACCTTTCAAAAGTCTGCTCTCACGAATATACTTCTCTGTAGGAGCATGGGATCTCTTGGAGAAGAATCGTCTCCGCTAGTTTTCAAAGATATTCCTTCTTGTTCTTAGAAATCCCTTCAATATTTTAATTCAAAAAGGAAAATGTTGCTCGTAAGGCCAGGAGGGTCTCTTTCAAAACCAGGTCTGACCAGTCCAAGCGATGATTATTCAGAACTTCAGATGTTCGAAGACCGCTACAGGGCCCTTATGTAGGGTTATCATCTCCCATAGATACATGTTTTACTTTGTATTGTGTAAAATAATGAAAGGAAATTTAATTCTCTTTCAATACATCCTATCATATATACGAGTAGGTCATTCAATTTGAAAAAACGCAGTTTTTATCGTTTAAGTATATCTCGGAAAAACCTCGGATTTTGAGCAACCCTGTATGTTATTATACGTGAAGGATACACGGGTTATTGGTAATCCATGCCTACCCAACATTTCTGCTTTTTAGGATTCCAAGAAAAGAAGTAGTGAATGTTGAAGTGAAGCTATGTTTTGCACTAAAAAGGAGTAAATCAATGAATTACTCGAAAACCGCTGGAGATAGGGATGATGAAGTTGATACAGAATTAATCAGGAGACTACGGCGAATCAAAAAAATTTATAATACATAAGGTGTTCCATTTGGAATATCAAAGTTGTTAGTACTTTTTGATATAAGCGGCAAAGCGCAGCGTTGAAAATATACTAGATCGATTGAGTTCCTAGCCAAGGAAGCAAATTCCCGTTCGCCGAAAAAGTCCAGAATACGATCGACCGAGGCCCATCCTATACAGGGTGAGTCTTTGACCACTGCATTAATTTTAACCAAAGATTCCTCTCATCAAATGAAACACTTTTTTCATTTACCATTTTTCCAGATTCGGCTCAGGTAAAAAGTTACAAGCGTTTAAAGATTTCACAATGTGCTAATACACTCCCGCATATAAATTATCTATGACATTGTTGGCAGACGAGAATAAGGCATGGTACGTGGTTAACAGCTTGATTCAGGATTCCAACGCTCAGGGACGGATCCATAAAAGTAGTGAAATTTCTGGAGTTTTCCATTTTAAAACAATCAATGAAGAATATCTCGAAAACGGTGCGTTTAAGGATAAATGATGAAGAATAATATAATGTTCTAAAACGATGGAATATTCTTGAAATGACTCAAGAAAAACTTTATATGCTTGCTTTATGCTAATTTCGTTTAGTTTTATGAATCCACGATTCCATAACTAGAAAACCAGTAGAAGTAGAAAATAACTAATATTTGGAAAATATGTATTTTTTTTTTTTTTTTAAATCATGGTGGACCTAGTCCCTAAATATGGTCTTGACTTTCGTCATTAACCAGCAGAAATAAAGTGTAATCACATTCATACCGGACAATCACAATAAACATCCATGCCCTGAGCGGGATTCGAACCCGCGACCCCGGCACCACAGCAGGTCTTTATACCAACTGCACCACCTGAGCCGGCCAAAATATGTATCATAGTTATAGGAAACTTTACGCCAACATTCATTTTATTCGAAAAAAGGATGTCAAAGCTACAAAATAAAAACTGATTTTTTTTCAAACTTTGAACAGCCTGTATCTTTTTACCTTAGCTGAATTGGAAAAATGTTGAATGAAAAAAGTGTTTCATTTGATGAGAGGAATCTTTGGTTAAAATTAATGCAGTGGTCAAAGACTCACCCTGTATATGTGTGAATTAATTAATTTCATATTCGTCAGAACATCACGAATATTTCGAGGAAATTGTAGAAACTATTCAAAGAGACATTCTGTATATTCAGACAATACGACTGTCAAATTAATAATATGAAACCCGCTGAAAACTCAAATTACGATTATTTGGGCAAAATATGGTGGATGAAAGTCTACAAGAAGCCACGAGATCACCAAAGCGCGGATGATGCTTGAGATTTTGGCATCGCAAGACTTCATTCTAGCGATTCTAGGATTTACATATCTTCTTGTATGGTTCCCCATTTGAAAACCTAATAAATTGCTTATAGATGCAATTCGATGGTTGACCGAAATCAGATGGTGTTATCATTTACGGCAATATGAATAGAAACAGATCTAATCATTCCAACTGAAATATTCATTAAAGGCATAGAGGAAGCATCTCCCGGACCTACCAACAATATAAATAATTCCCGAAGCAATTGCGAAATGTCCAAAATTTAATTAGATCCCTATGCGTACAAAGATAACGAAATTCGACCGTCTAGGGGTTAAGGTCAAGGTGACAACTATTAATCGCACAAAATGGTAAAAAGTAGTCCGCGGGATGGGCCGTTCCAGCATAGCGGTACAGGTGGTCTTATAAAACGCCCGGCCGGCTTTTCTTCTGTCCCCTGCGAAATCGTTCCTCTCTGTACCACTTATGATGATGGTAGGTATTTATTTCTTACACCAGTCGGTGTAAATGAATTTTTTATAGGATGGAAGTTCGAGGATTCGAATTTAAAATTGGTTCAAGCCCGTTGGACAGGAGCTTTTTGGCGCTCTTGATCAAACAGACAAATTATATCTCCGAAAGTATTGGTTTCTCAGAGTTGGGAATTATATCAATGGATTTCAATGATAGAAATGCTTCATGAAAGAAATTAAATTGAAAAAACGTGTCGTTTTAAAAAAATGCTTCAAAAATTATCTTTTAAAAAAAGAGCAATCTACAATGCCTTAATGCTTAAAAAGTTGTCATTAAATTTATTTATCAAGATTAAATGAGCAATCTGCAATGATTCAACCTCGTGGAATGGGTTGTTGCAACTTACACTCGGTGCATAGTTTTCACAACTCGAAATACCTAAGGAAAGTATCATCGAAATGTCTAGAGCAAGGCTGGAGACAATCATAGCAGATTGTCCATTTATTCCTGATATTTGAGTAGGTAGTGGATTACGAGCAAATTATTTCAATAGTTCAAAACATATTAATAACATACATCATCTTTTCATGATTTAAAATTTAATACTTCATACCACTAACACATTCTTTTCTGTATTATGAACCTTAACTCAAGAAAAAATGATTGATACACAAATCTAGATCCATATTTCAGTATTTTTTTGTTAGCAACATTATGAAAATACTGTATATAGGAACATGTCTCACTACTTAAGGAAGTAAAAGGTAATATTAACCTCAGTGGTCAACGAACAGTAGTTTCTTTTGATGATTCCATTATGTTCTTCTTTCCTATTGCCTCCATAAACTACATCAAAACAGTCTTATGTATATTCACAAATTCAAGAATCGAATACTTGCTTTCCAAGAGAAAATAACAACTATGAATTGACAATCTCTAATAGCTAGAAAAGATGACATTTATGAATAGTGATCACATACAGATTATGTGTTCACATTCTGTGGATACATAGAACTTACGATGTATTATTGAAACTTTGAAACATCATATCTCCGAAAGTATTAGCTTGTTAGAGTTGAAAATGATAACAATGGACTCTAATGTGAAACTGCATCTTAAAAAAAATTGAATTCAAATGTTGTTATGTAATAAAAAATATTGTTTTAAGTAGTAACTATTAGATCGATTTTGCCCAATAACGAACTTAATCGAGATATTTATCCCTCAAATCTACTCTGAAAATTTCAACTGTCTAGCTCATTCCGTTCGAGAGTTATCGTGTTAACGGCCGGACGGACGGCCGGACAGAATCGATTTCGACCACGGATTCTTGATCAGTGAGTCAAACCAAATCGTTCAAGACCATTTTCAGCCAAAAATTAAAAAATTACACACATTTGGGCAAATTGATAAGCACTCTGTTCCGAGGAACAAGAGCGCCAAAAAGTGGGAAAGCCCTGTGGCAACAGTTTTGCTGCTTTTGTCCAATCTTTGAAAAATTATATCTCCGAAAATATTGGTTTCTCAGACTTGAGAATGATATCGTATGGATTCGTATGATTGAAATGCATCATGAAATAATATTTCGAACACAATAAGCTATTTGTATCCATATTGGTTTCCTTGAATTCTTTTCACCAGCTTGTGTCTAACTTGACTTGTGTGGTACTAGTTGGTTTCCAGTCACCGGCAGAGACACACGAGGTGCGCGCCAGGAGTGTCCCACCGCTGATTTTAAACGGTCCAGTAACTGGAGCTACGTCTTCCTTTTCCATCGTGCACCCCTCGAATTTGCGGAGCTTCATGTATTGACAGTTGTTAAACGCTAAACTTGTCATGTAAGCGGTTTGTTAGCGTTCTATAATTTTGCCAAATGTCTGTAATTTTATTGTTGGGTTTGGCTCACTGACAAAGAATCCAAGGTCAAATTCGATTCTGTCCCGCCGTCCGTTGTCACGATGGCCTTCGAAAGAAAAGAGATAGCGATCTGCAATTTTTAGGGTAGATTGCGCATCCAAATGCGCCGGTTCGTTAATGGACATAATCGTTATTGGTTAGAAACGGTCTGGTGGTTTCGGATTAATAATTTTTGGCACTGTTTTTGAAGCATTAGAGCACTGAAGCATTGCAGATTGCTCATTTAATCTTGATAAATGAACTATCATTTGAATTTAATTTCCTTCATGATGCAGTTCTATCATAAGAATCCATTGATATCATTCCCAACTCAGAGAAATCAATCATTTCGGAGATATGATTTGTCAAAGTTTGAACAAGAGCGCCAAAGCTCCTGTCCACAGGACTTTCCCACTTTTTTATTCATTATACATAATATTCATGATCCACTCTTGTACTACTTCCTCATGTACATAAAAATGACCAGCCACTGCCCCCTAGGCTACTATCCCGTAGGTCAAGTAAGGTACAACAAGAGCGTAGTAAATTTTTAGCAACTCTTCTATTTCACATATATGTTTCAGATTGTTAAATTTCGCTATAAGCACCCGAGTTCCATTTTAGGTGGGTATCAATGATTATGCATGGTGGGTATCAAGAATATTTGATTTGCTCTACTTTGCCAATGTAGCTAGTGTATCCCATAAATTCTGTTCTTCCATAGTTCATCTTCAACTTTTTGTCTCAAAGAACTTCACCGCCGTCAGAACCCATCCTGTGCCCTCGCTTTTGCTTCGTCCCACGTCGGTGCTGTGAATATCATTGCGGTATCATCCGCAAATCCGACAATTTCTCCTTGAACATCTACTTGAAATACTAGAATTGGCCCCAAGATGGATCCCTGCAGCACTCCATAAGTAATAAGCTGTTCATTACTTATTGTATTTCCGACTTTAGTATATTGTCAGCGTCCTTTTAAGTACCTCTCTATCGGCTTATGAGCTTGACCTCTCCATCCCGAAGACAGCGTCTCCAACAGTTATTTGTGTTCCATTGTATCTAACTTTTCCAGGTAAATGTATATACATAGCAAAGGCACTTTCTTGTCAAGTGTTTCTACAATGAGTTTAATCAGCTTATTTATTGCATCCTGTTTTGACCTGGCTTCCCGAAATCAAATTGCTTATCAGATAGTAATTTGTGTTTTTCAATAAACGAAAACTTCCGCTTCATTAAAATTTTCTCATACATTTTTGCTAGCGTCTAAATTAGAAATATTAATAATAATAATATCCTTTATTAGTAGCAATTGGCTAGAACATATTACAACTGGAATTTATTTCATATATTCCTATTATCCCTTGAACATAAAATATAATTATAGACAAACAGTTTCTTTAATATTATTTCCGAGTTCTACTTTGTTCGACGTTGATATAGGAAGGAGTAACCATGGATGTTTTTATAATATCCGGGAATACGGCGGCATTTATACTTTTTTTTTATAAGGTGCCTTAATGGGTCTTCAATATAGCTTGAAATATTCTTTATCGTCTCCTTTTTGAGCAGAATTAGCAGAGGTTTCAATTGGATCTGTATTTTTTGAGTAATTAAGGAAATAACAACAAATTTCAAATGGGCATAACTCAGAAACCGGCCCATTCACGAACTTAACCGTCGTATTCGGATGCTCAACCTAACCTGAAAATTTCAAGTCGCTACCTCTTCGCTTTCGAATTCTTCATCAGTGAGTTAAACCGAATCGATTGAAAACATTTGCGGCAAAAAATTCGAAAATTCAGAGATATTTGTGCAAAATGGTAGCCCGCTTTTCCCTAGAACATGAGCCCAAAAAATTGATGGAACACCCTATATTTCAGTGATGGGTTTGGACATACCATTCATCTACAGGTTTTTGCGCGTATTATCTGGGGAACATCGCGTTATAGTTTTGCCCAAATGTGAAATTTAATTCTGTGGTGCCGTCCGGCCGTACGGCCGTCCGGCCGTTGCCACGATAACTTGAGAACGGAAAGAGCTAGCGACGGACAAGTTCGTTAATGGGTATAATCGGCCCAATGGTTTCCGAGTAATAATTTTGTTTTCGACCAAAATAAATCCGATCGAATTTAAACTTGGTGAATAGTTGTAGAATATAGACCTGAGCACGTTTGTGAAATTTTGTGAGAATCGTATCGCTAGAAAATTATTAAAAAATACTTTTGTTGTCACGATAACCTGAGAATGGAAAGAGATAGCGGCTTGAAAATTTCAGGTTAGGTTGTGCATCTGAATGCGACATTTGAGTTTGTTTATGAGCATAATCGTCCAAACGGTTTTAGAGTTATAGCCATCTGAAATTTTCTGAAATTTGGTTGTTTTTAGTTCCTCATTAACTCGAAGAATACAAAACCGATTGAATTCAAACATGGTTATTAGTTGTAGAATGCCAGCGCGAAAATTCTTGCAGAATTTTGTGAGGATGGTATAACTAGAAAATTAAAAAAAAAAATATTAAAAATTATTGAAAAAAAATATATATATCATAAACTAATCATCCGGCATGGCTGAAATTTTGGAAGAGCCTTCAGAACCTAACTCTACTGCAGAATTCGAAGTTTGAACACGATCGGATCTATATTGTTGGAGAACCGCGCAGCCTTTTGTGAGTTCGGTAGCGAAGCGGTAGCGCCGGTAGCGGATGCGAATCGTCGTATGATATGTTGTCTATGGTCGTATTTTTGCGAGAACCTTCAAAAATTAAAATATGAATGTCATGATGACATATCTTTTACGCGTATGTTATGGGAAAATCGTGTTATTTCATCACAAATCTATGGGAGATGATAGCCCTACATTAGTGGTCAGAGCTGGTTTTGAAAGAGATCCTCCTTAGGAGGAGGCAACTAAATATTGAAGGGATTTCTATGAACAAAAGTGAATATCTTTGAGAAATAGAGACGATGATTCTTCTTCAAGAGATCCATGTGCCTTCAGAGGAGTATATTTGTGAGAGGGGACTTTTGAAAGGTTATGTATTATTTTTAATATGATATCGCTGAAATTTTGTTGAAGGCTTCTGATCTTGTAAGGTGAGAGGCTCATTTGTGGATATTAAATCTCGTGATGGGTAGAGAGGAATTTTAGGCCAGTTTTTCTATCACTAATAAGAATATATCTTTATGTTTCACCTCATCACCTTTAGATCTATCAATGGACATTTATTGGTTAAGAATAAGTAATTGAATATTACTTTGAATTGAATTTCATTCAATATGTTAGTAACTAAACTTATAATTTTCTTTACTTTGATTATTTAAATATCACATTAATTCCAGTAATATTTTTCAAGAATAATTATGTATTCTTCTCCTAAAGAAGAATTGAAGGTAGACAATAATGTGTTAATTTTTTCATCATTGCTTTCTATCCTGACTTCACGAAAAAAAAATTGGTTCAAGCACTGACGTGAAGTCAGGAGCTTTTGCGCGTATGTTCTATTGTCCATTCTCCTGTATTGCGCAAAAGCTCCTGACTTCACGTCAGTGCTTGAACCAATTTTTTGTACTTGTCTGGGACAGCTCTCGCTCAGGTTAACGTATACAGGATGTCCCAACGTTGACCCCTCTCAGAACTCAGAAACGAAGAATTTTAGAAGATTTAAAAAAAACAAGTCAACTTCTGTTTTGAGGGGGACAAATTTCCATCATGAGTTTGTTCCGATAAAACCACCCTCATAAAGGTGGCATCAACCACGGTAAGTTAGATTATTACATTATTTCGTAAATAATGAACCGATTTTGAAAATTTTAACTGCGTTGTGTACAGAACAATAACTTCCAAACTAACCAACACTCGACATCTCCTCCATATTAAAAAAATGTTTGGGGTTGATGCCACCTTCATGGGGGTGTTTTTTTCGGAACTCATGATGGAAGTTCGTCCACCTCAAAATAGAAGTTGGCCTGTTTATTTGAAACCTTCGAAAATTCTTCGTTTCTCAGTTCTGGGGGGGTCAAATTTTCGTTGGACACCCTGCATGTTAGTGACAGCCAACATGGTTTCATGGGTGGGAAATCTACCACGACTAACCTGTGTGAGTATACTCAATATATTTTCGATGAGCTTGAAAAGAAACGTCAGGTGGACGTGGTTTACACTGATTTGGCGAGGGCATTCGACATTGTTGATCATAATATTCTGATTGGTAAACTCTGTAGATTCGGATTGTGCGGTGGTTTGGTCGATTTCTTTAAATCGTTGTTAAAGGGTAGATATCAGTATGTGTATTATAGAGGCCATCAGTCGAGTGCCTACGCTACTACCAGTGGGGTTACTCAAGGTTCCAATCTGGGACCAGTTTTATTCACTTTGTTTTTCAATGATGTGATTGAGATATTTAGATGTCTTGTGTATGTGTACGCCGACGACTTGAAAATCGTAAAGTCCATGATTTCGCCCTTACATGACCATATTGAATTACAGTACGATTTGAATTCTTTTCATGAGTGGTGCGTTGATAATAAACTGAGAATTAATATAAATAAGTGCAAGGTTTTGACATTTTGCCGAAAACCAACGAAGATCATACATGAATACAGGATAAATAACATACTGTTGGATAGAGTGGAGCAAATTAGGGATTTGGGCCTTATATTGGATCAGACACTTACTTTTGTGCCCCATATAGATTCAGTTTGTTCATCCGCCATGAGGATGTTAGGTTTCATTAGGAGAAATACAAGTGGTTTCAGTGATGTATGTTCTTTGATGTGTTTATAATTCGCGTTTGTCAGATCGAGAATGGAATATTGTAGTATTGAATGGAGCCCGTTTTATAGTAATCATATTACTCATGTCGAGCGTACCTATACAGAGAAAATTTTGTCAATATCTTTACTATGTGAAATGTGGATTTTATCCGCCAAGAACATATCCTACTCAAATGTTATTCAGTGAATTCGAGCTGGAACCACTGTACCTGCGTAGGAAATTAGAGTGCAGTATTTTTCTGTACAAGTTGATCCATGGTATTACATTCAGTAGTACTTTGCTGCAAGATGTTAGATTTCTTGTACCTAGAATCGAAGGTCGTCGGTGCCTGTCGGTTGCTCTACCACAATATCGTACCAATCAACATTTTTATTCTCCGTTGGTTAATGTTTGTAGGAATTATAATGAAATTTGTGAATCTGTGGATATATTTATTGATGACTATAAAAAATTTGTTCAAAATGTAAAAGATGTGTTACTCGCCAACGCTAGAGTGTAATATTGTTATATATATACATATTTTTTTTTTCTTGTGTTTTTATGTTTGAATGTAAAATGTATTATTTGAGTCCTGTATAGGCCACTTCTAGGCCTATGGGATGCAATTAAAGTATATTATTATTATATTATTATTATTATTTTTACCAATGAAACAACCTGTATAAGTATCGAAAATATATTATTGCATAGGTTCTCAGAGAATATTGTTCTTTAATTGCTTGAAAAATGACTAATGAAATTTCTACAATGTATGTGCTTTCATGCATTGTTGCAATCAACATCGGCTACATTTCCGCCGGTAAAACATCCTAACCTCAATTTGATCTCGAGGTACATTTCCGGGTACAGCGAAACGTAGAATTATTGGACTTTTATTTGAAGGCACGTTATATAGTATTTCTTGATTTTGTACTGTAGAAACAACTGGAGTTCGCAAGTTAACTCAATGATTTAACGAACTTATTACTTCCGTGGTAATAAATGCACTCCTCTTGAACTCTTTCGAGCGCAGAAAGAAAACCATGCTTTGTCTAGATTCCTTTCGCATTTGTAATGTCTATCACCGGAGGGAAAGGAATGAAATGAATAATCAATAAAATGAGAGGAGTGTTCAATATTCGTTCTTATGTGGCCATTTAACGACCCCTCCTTCCAGCCGAAATCACACAGTTGCCGTGTTCCGATATTCCTGAACAGTACTGAGCAGTAAATTGAAATGTCAGATATTACTGAAATTCACTGGCGGTGTTTACTCTTACTTAAGAGCGTTCCGAAATTACTTACTGCGGCCAGTAATGCCAGCAATTTCGGAACGCAAGGTGGATCTGCAATACAAAAAGCCGTTGTCAACGACATATTATTGAACGCACAAGCTCGGAACCATCGAAGGTAGATTTTGAAAACTTTCTAAAATAGGTGGATTCGAAGGAATTGTCGCTAGGGCAACGACTGGCGTATCGCCGAATTTTGTCGCTCTTGTTCCTCGGAACAGAGTATGCTTATCAATTTGTTCAAAGGTCTGTAATTTCCGAATTTTTGGCTGAAAATGGTTTCAAACGTTTTGGTTCGACTCACTGATCAAGAATCCGTGGTCGATATCGATTCTGTCCAGACGTCCGGTCGGCCGTCCGTTAACACGATAACTCTCCACTTAATCGTCCTATTGTTTCTAATTCAGGCTGGGGTCCCTCCGTAACCACGGGGTCCTGGGCTGCAGCCAATCCTTATGTATGCAGATACGCCCACTTCCTTGACAATGTCGGTGTGAGCAGTTTCGAAAAACTCTACGTCTATGGGAATCCCCTAGATTAGGGCAGATATTTAAGGAATGCACGCGCAGTTTCGCACTGGGCTACGGAATAAACACTCATTCCCATGAACTTATCTCATCAATCGAAGCGTTTCGGTAAAGATTTCACCAAGTTTAAAACCGAACTTAATATTCATAATAATCGATTGGATTAACTAGAATGTGGTATCTTGAAAGTGTCTTGTTTACTTTGGAACGCACCTGGTATGCCCGTTCTTGAACACATTCATGCTGTACTTATTCTGTGATGCATGTCATCACGATTCGGAACTGTGAAACAGTGATTAAGTCGAAGGTGCATGAAAAAACTAGTGAATTCATTTATACCGGTGAAACCGGGACAGTAAGTTCGGTTTTTGGATGCCATTTGGACCGCATAACAACCGTACTAGGTATTGAAACCTATATTCATTGGGTACCGGTCTTACCTTGTACGCAGTACTGATACCGAGATGTTGGGCGTTGGAAAAAGTTCATATGGGTGATTCCAGGCTAACTGTGATTATTTTGTATTGAATGTCATATACTGTTTGCTCTTACTATACCTTTTCAAGTTCAATTTCGGAAAAAGTAAATCCAATTTCGGAAATTGTACTAACTGAATCTGAATATTTTGTCCGAAATTAGATTTACTTTTTCAGAAATTAGTTTTATTGGCGCTCTTGTTCCTCGGAACCGAGTGCCTATCAATTTGCCCAAATGCCTGTAATTTTCGATTTTTTTATGAAAATTGTCTTAAACGAATCCGTGGTCGAAATCGATTGTCCGGCCGGCAGGCCGTCCGTTAACACGATAACTCTCGAACTAAACGAGTTAGAGAATTAAAATTTGCAAGGTAGGTTTGGAGCATAAATATCTCGGACCAGTTCGTTAACGGGCGAAATCCACCAAGCGGCTTTAGATTTATGGCCGTTTTTAGTAAAAACAGTTTTTATGAATATTTCCAAAACCGATCACTCGATCTATCTGAAATTTAGCATTAAATTGTAGAATAATGACTTTTATATGCATGCGAAGTCTTGTATTGACCGGTTTGCCGTGAAGTGTCAAAAAAAAAAAAATTTATTTTAAATTTGGTTTCTACAACTCTTCGAACAGATAGAGATAGGCTGTTGTAATTTTCAGAGTAGGTTTTGGTGATAAATATCTCGGTTAAGTTCGTTATGATAGTTTCGGAGTAACGAAAAAAAAATTTTATTTTCACATTACAAATTTCAAATTAATTTTTTTTAAGATGCAGTTTCAGCATAAGAATCCATTGTTATCATTTTCAACTCTAACAAGCTAATACTTTCGGAAATATGATTTTTCAAAATAATACTGGAGCTCTTGTTCAAACAGACAAATTCTATCTCCGAAAGTATTGGTTTCTCAGAGTTGGGAATTATATCAATGTATTCTTATGATAGAACTGCATCATAAAGGAAATTCAATTCAAATAATAGTTTATTTATCAAGATTAAATGAGCAATCCGAAAATGAGAACTGCACCATGGAAGAAATCAAATTAAAATACCTGAAATAAAATTGACTCTCTCTTATAGAACAGGATGACATGTACGAGTATGAACAGAGATCATATAATAAATCATAGATAGAATAATTATAGCATTCTGTGAAAACATAGAAGTACGATTCATTATTGAAATTTCGAAAAATCATATTGTTCAAGGCCATTTTCATCGAAAAATTCGACAATTGGGCAAATTGATAAGCACTCTGTTCCGAGGAACAAGATCGCCAAAAATGTTCAACGTGCAGAATATATCAGGGGAAATGCACTTCGACACCGACACGGCATCTGTCAGTCATTGGACCACCTCCGCGACGTCTCTTGTTCCTTTTTTGGCCCTACTTCATATTCGTATAAGCCTCGAAACCGAAGACACCGTAACTTCTTGGGAGCCAATTGACACGTGACATGTTTACAGAAGCTGATATGAATTAATCACTGGACTTTCTCGCTTCCTGCGAAATGGAAACTTATAAGGAACATCGGGGCAGCGACTGGTTAAATTACCGCCAAGTATGAGGTCATTCGTGATGGATAAAACACTGTTACGATCGTATGATTCTTGGACGTCCAACAACATTAAACACTCATAATCAAAGCGTAATTCATATTAATTGTTGATAGATGAACTGTGGTGCAACAGTAATAAATCCGTACAGCTAAGCTCTATGTTAGACCTGGAACCCCGAAATGATTACTTAGTGTTTTTCATTACTAAGATGTTAATCTTTTTTTTTTCTGACGTATTCTATACAGATGTATTCTGTCTGAAAGAATGAATAAAATATTATTATTATTATTATTAGTCTGTCAACAAGTGCTTCTTAGGGCAAAATTTTTGCGAATTCTCCGAAAATTATGTTTGAGGTGTCATTCGATTCGGAATGGCATGCAGATAGTTTTTGAGGAAATGCTAAGGACGCTCACAAAAATTGCAATAGTTATGAACAATTGAGTGAAAATAAGAAGGAAGTTAGGGTTTTCGTCAATCTCTCAAAAACTATTTGAGACCATTCAAATTTGCATAAAGGCTCAAATAGAGGAGGAAATTTCCTAAAAAAAGTCCCATCTGCTGGAGCCGTAGGACCAATATTTATAATTTTCCTAGAGGGTTGAAAATACGTCCGAAAACCGGCTCGCGCAAGCCTCGCCTCCTTCGTACCTTTGATGAATAAATATGATTTGAACTTATTGAATATAAAAATAAAATATTGAAGAAATTCAGGCGCCTGCAGGATAGATCAATGAACAATAATCCTTGCTCCAAAAATGTTAATCGCGATTTTTCAATTGGTTATCCATTAGTTAATTAACAATTTTTTGTGGCAAGAACATAAACATTGCATGTGCGCTAATTGTTGAACTATTAATCTAAGAATTTTTTCCTTTCGTGGAGCTAGCTTTCAAAGGTCTTAGAATAGATTCCGAAAATTTCAAAAACTGTGAATTTTCGTTTTGTTATGAGCAATTTAGTTAAGTGAAAAATTATAAAGCTTCAATTTATGATATTACTATTGATCCGTTTTCTTATGATCAGAAACTACTCAATAATGATTTTTAATGATTATTATCTCCTATCGTTCCAAAAATTGGTATAAACCAATGCGCTGTTTATGAGATAATGTAAAATTTTCGTTTAAAACGTAATTGAAGCTTTATAATTTTTCACTTAAGTAAATTGTTGATAACAAAACGACAATTAACAATTTTTCAAATTTTCCAACGAGAATCCATTCCAAGACCTTTGAAAAATAGCTCCACGAATGGAAAAATTCTCAGATTCATGGTTCAATAATTATCGCACTTGCAATGTTAATGTTCGTGCTACAAAAACTTGTGAATTAACTAATGGATAACTAATTATTGAAGAAGCGATAAACATTCTGCAGACGCCTGAATTTTTATTTTTTTTAATTTTCATATTTAATAAGTTTAAAAAATATTTATTCATGAAAAGTCCGAAGGGCGCGAAGCTTACGCAAGCCGGCGTACCCGTTTTCGGGAGTATTTTCAACCCTGTGGGAAAATTATAAATATTGGTCCTAGTTCCGAGAGTTGGGACTTTTTTTGGAAATTTCCTCTTCTTTTGAATCTTTTTTCAAATTTGAATTATCTCAGATAGTTTTTGAGATATTGGCGAAAAACCAAACCCCTCGTTTTTTTCACTTAATTGTTTATAACTATTGCTATTTTTGCGATCAGCCTCAGCATTTTCTCAAAAACTATCTACATGCCATTCCGAATCGAATGACACCTCAATCGAAATTTTCGGAGAATACGCAAAAATTTTGACCTGAAAAACACTTGTTTACTAGACTGACTATAATCCCTGGAACAGTTTAGATAATAAGAAAAAAGTGGGAAAGCCCTGTGGACAGGAGCTTTGGCGCTCTTGTTCAAACTTTGACAATTCATCTCCGAAATTATGGGTTTCTCAGAGTTAGGAATAATATCAATGGGTTCTTATGATAGAACTGCATCACAACAGAAACTAAATTAAAATTAAATAACGAACTTATCCGAGATATTCATTCCTCAAATCTCCTCTGAAACTTATATTATATCAATATTCCAGTTTTGTTTTCTCTGAAGATATTCTGAACCCAATTTGATAAACTTACCATATTATTTATTTACATCATCATATGGATTATCCAAGGGCATATATGGTAGGGGTTGGGGTAATTATAATATCCTATAATTAGTCATTTTGCATTCAATCATACTTTGTTAGAACAGAAATACATTTGACATGTCTGTTATAGGTAGATAAGATAACATGTATGAACAGTGAACACAGATAGAATTCGCATTGCGTGAAAACATAGAAGTACGATGTATTATTAAAGTTACTCCAAAACCATCCAGACGATTTTGCCCAATAACGAACTTAACCGAGATATTATCTCCCAAACCTACTTTAAAAATTTCAACTGTCTAGCTCATTCCGTTCGAGAGTTATCGTGTTAACGGCCGGACAGAATCGATTTCAACCACGGATTCTCAATCAGTGAGTCGAACCAATATGGTCATGTTCAGCCGAAAAATCGAAAATTACAGATATTTGGGCAAATTGATAAGCACTATGTTCCAAGGAACAAGAGCTCCAAAAATGACTAACATCACTAAAGTTATTCAACGGTTTTTTTTTTTGGGTTTTCTCTCCCAAACTCTGAAAAATATCTATAAAATAAAAATTAATTATTTTGTGATTTGCTTCTGCGTAAGAAACACAGGATATTTGTCAGAGTTTGGGAGAGAAAACCCAGAAAAAAACCGTTGAATAATGAGTATACCTCCCACAGTATCCTTTAATGATTACTTATCACTAAAGTTCTAATAGGGTTCACATCTTTTTGCGCGTATGTTCTGGGGAACATCGCGTTATAGTTTTGCCCAAATGTCTGTAACTTTCGCATTTTTTGAAAAAAATGGTCTCAAACGATTAAGTTCGACTCCCCAATGAAGAATTTGAGGTCAAATTTGATTCTGTCCGGCCGGCCGTCCGGCCATCCGGCCGTTGCCACGATAACTTGAGAACGAAAAAAGCCAGCGACTTGAAATTTTCAGGGTAGGTTGCGCATCCCAATACGACGGACAAGTTCGTTAATGGGTATAATCGGCCCAGTGGTTTCCGAGTAATAATTTTGTTTTCAACCAATATAAATCCGATCGAATTGAAACTTGGTGGGTAGTTGTAGAATATGAACCTAAGCACGTTCGTGAAATTTTGTGCGAATCGTATGGCTAGAAAATTTTAAAAAAATTATTAAAAAATATTTTTGTTGTCACGATAACTTGAGAACGGAATGAGATAGCGGCTTGAAATTTTCAGGTTAGGATGTGCACCAGAACGCGACATTTCAGTTTGTTTATGAGCATAATCGGCCTAACGGTTTTAGAGTTATAGCCATCTGAAATTTTCTGAAATTTGGTGGTTTTTTGTTCCTCATTAACTCGAAAAATACTGAACCGATTGAATTCAAACATGGTTATTAGTTGTAGAATGCCAACGCGAAAATGTTTGCAACATTTGGTGAGGATAGCATTTGTAGAAAATTTTTAATAAATCATAGAAAATAAAAAAAAAAAATTTTATATATCAGTAACTATTCGTTCGAAATTGCTGAAATTTTGCAAGAGCCTACATAACCTAACTCTACTGCCAAGTTTCAAGTTTTAATACGATCGGTTAAATATTGTTGGAGATTCGAGCATTCTTGTGTGAGTTCAGTAGATGGGTGGCCGTTGCCTCGATAACTTTCGAACGAAAGGAGATAGGGACTTGCAATTTTCAGGGTAGGTTGCGTATCCGAAAGGGAGAGTTGAGTTCGTTTTTGGGCATAATCGGTCTAACGGTTTCCGAGTTATACCCACCTGGAATATTATTTCCTTAATAACTCAAAAAATAAATATTCGATCGAAATGGCGCTTTGTAACTAGTAGTAGAAAATCAACATAATGACGTGTTTAAAATTTTGTAAGAACCGTACCCCTAGAAAAAAAAAATTACGAAAAAAAAATTTTAAGAATCGTACCCCTAGAAAATTTTAAAAAAATCACGAAAAAAAAATTGGTTCAAGCACTGAAGTGAAGTCAGAAGCTTTTGCGCGTATGTTCTATTGTCCATTCTTCTGTATTGGACACCCTTAATCGAATTTTTCTTATACTTATCGCTTATTTTTATGTATAATAGTGTCAACTGAACTTTTGAGGTAGAATGAAAACTGTGAAGTGTTCGTTGCAAAGACCAAACCAGACGAAGTATACTCAGTGGCATTAGAAGTTTTACACCCCGGAGCAATAATGTATGTTTCTTGCTGTTCTTGATTGTACTCCGAAATATTTGTGAAATCGTAGTTGGATTTATCGATCCTTGCAGGGACTCTTCCTGGACTAATTCATTCAATGAAAATTGATGACCACTTAAAATGTTATACCTGTCTGGTGACCATAATTTCGCTTAGTCATACAACAATAAAATAGTACAATACGGCACTGGTTTTCTATCGGATATATTTCCTGTGTATCCATCTCACTTCCTCTTCAATAAGTACATGGTTTGAGGCTGGCTTAACGTCTCCTTCCTTGTTTAGCTCATGACGTCATTTTTGTCATATAGTAAAAGACATAGCGCCTGAAATGTTGATTCTGAGGCATGCCTCCTTCCTTCATCGGCCATCGGATTGTAGGTACGCCCGAGAAACGATCGCAAAATTTCGGTTCTCTTATCCCTTGCCATCGGCAAACTGCACTTTGAGACATTCGGATAAGTATTCACTTTTCAGCAGAGTACATATTTAGTTTGATTTGTTACTGTTTTCATTTTCCTACCAAATTATCCCAATTTAATTAATCAATTACTACCCGAAGGCTGAAATGGATTTTAGTGTACTTGTGATTTTGTAAATTTTTAAATAAATCAGAAATATTTGTCGAGTCATTGCTATGAGGAAGAGGATATATAAATCATATACAGTGTGGAAACGCCAAATGGAATAAATGAAATATCTCGGTTACTGTCCATATTTATGGAAAATCCTGAAACACATCAAATTCAAATTTTAAATTGTCATTCTTCGTAAAAATGCGAACTCTACCTTCAACCTCCTTGAAAAGAGAGGTACAACCACCAATTTTTCAAATAGTAAGCATGGTGATATATCGTTTAAAAGATCTCGTCATTCTCTATCCAGAAATAAAATCATGTGGTTATCGCAATTCGTCATAATATTTCCTCGAATATTCCCAAATCTTATTACAATAATGCTAAACTTATTTGCCTTCAAGGTGTGATGGAAAGAAAATGAAAAAAAAAACCATAACATTGTGTTTTCCAGATGGTACTATGAAAACTACGTAAAACATTATGTGGAAACGTAGTTTATAAATTTAATTTGTGTTTGAATTTCATTAACTTCAAATTTAAATAATAGTTCGATTAACGGAAATGCACAAAATAACAATTTTACTAATGATTGGTTACGGACATAACACTCAAACACAAAAAGAAATTTCCGAATTTGCTGCCTATAACCCAAGGGACAATAAGTAAAATAGAGAAACAGTTTCGCGAGTTTGGGCATGTAAGGCAGATTAATAAATATTATTAAAAGGTTTTTTTTTTTTTGGGTTTTCTCTCCCAAACTCTGAAAAATATCTATAAAACAAAAATTAATTATTCTGTGATTTGCTTCTGCGTAAGGAACACAAGATATTTGTCAGAAGCAACTATATCATTACGTTTCGGAGTCTATATCAGACTCCTTCGTCAGACGCTTAATGAAAATCTTTAGAATTATTTTGTTGATAGTTATTGTGAAATTCAAGAATTGTCACATTGACAGTATTTGAAAATCATAGCTAACATAGTTTTACTTTGCATAGAAATTTCCAAGTTCCAACTCCTTTTTCAATGAATTTAGCCAAATATGGTCAATACCAATTGAGCAATTTGCAAAATTGCATTATCTGTTCAATAGAATACAAGTTGACTCCTTAATGCAATTTTGCAAATTGCTCAATTGGTATTGACCATATTTGGCTAAATTTATTGAAGAAGGACTTGGAACTTGGGAATTTCTATGTAAAGTAAAACTATGTTAGCTATGATTTTCAAATAATGTCAATGTGACAAGTCTTGAACTTCACAATAACTATCAACAACATAATTCTAAAGATTTTCATTAAGCGTCTGACGAAGGAGTCTTATATAGACTCTGAAACGTTACGAAATAGTTGTTTCTTCGTTGATGTTGTTTCGTTGTTGTTTGTTAGGCAACATTGTTCAATTGATTACTTCTGACAAATATCTTGTGTTTCTTACGTAGAAGCAAATCACAAAATAATTAATTTTTATTTTATGGATATTTTTCAGAGTTTGGGAGAGAAAACCCAGAAAAAAACCTTTTAATAATGAGTATACCTCCCACAGTATCCTTTAATGATTACTTAGATTTAAAAATGTGGGAAAGCCCTGTGGGCAGGAGCTCTGGCGCTCTTGTTCAAACTTTGACAAATCATATCTCCAAAAGTACCTATTGGTTTCTTAGAGTTGGGATTCTTATGATAGAACTGTATCATAAAAGAATTTAAATCAAATAAGACTACATTGATATAATTCCCAACTCTGAGAAACCACTATACTTTCGTAGACATGATTTGTCAAAGTTTGAACAAGAGCGCCAAAACTCTTGCCCACAGTGCTTTCCTACATTTTAATGAACATTTTTTGTATATTCGGTTTAAAAGGTAAAGATGAAATGAGTTATACGAAAAACAAGCGTATTGAATAGTAAATGAAAAGATTTGAAAAATCGAGACGAGTAATTTTGTTATAATCATATCAGTTCTCCGACTATTTTCGTTAATTTTCTGAACTCCGTCGAAGCTGACAGTCTGTACATTATGTTAGCAAAAAAAATTGTACCTGTTAGCCTAATTGAAAGTATCTGAAGAGATCCACCGTTACTGCGCCTTGTTTTGAAACACGCAGTTTATCCCACGCGGCACACTTTCGACTCGTTCGGTGACAAATCGCAATGTAAATTTCATTGGGGTTGACATCAGACGTTTTAAAGGGCGATGACGCATCTTGTTTCACGTTCGATAAAACATTTTTTGCAAGCATTTCCACGATATCACACGGTGAAAGGCTCTCGTTTGAAGGAAAAGAAGGGGTCCGCGATAAATCATCCTGTTCCGAGTGGTTTGCCGGTTCTGTGAACCTGCACTCGAGAATGCATTTCATGATTATGGTTACGGAAAGTTTCTCTCACTTTATATTTGGAAAATATTCATTATTTATCATGGAAACAGATAATTACAATAGGAATAAGTTGCAGATTAATTAAGTGATTTAATACACAATTAATTTTAAGGGACTTACGTTCAGCTTATAGAAGTTTTGAATGAAATAAGGCACGAAGATTCTAGATTCCATAATGAGAGTGAGAGATTTAATTTTAATGATCTTATCTAGGGCATAACAAACGTTGTTTATTTTATAATAAATTAGGTTCATTTCCTATTGAAATTGAAAAAAAGAAAAAAAGCAGTATCATGTTGAATACCTTAATATTATTCTGGAACACAAATTTTCCATTACAATAATCTTCATCTAGCTTCTATTTAGTATCAATTCCTGTAGAACGTGATCATAATAAGTGTTTTCCATATAATAAAATGTGTTTGAACTTGGTATGTAGGAAATCTGACATCAATCATTGGAATTAATTGATTTGACAAACAGCCGTCAAATGAGGTAAATAGATTTTTGTGACGATTTTCTGTGACCATAAAAAAAATTAAGCATTTCATTATTGCATTTCTTGAAATAGGTACCTTTTCAAGTCGATCAACATCGTCCTTCTTTCGACGTCTAAACTATGACTTGATTCTTTATGTTTATGTCTTTGAATTTGTTTTCGGTGGAATTCAAAGAGTTCATAGAATAATCGATGAAAATACTGAGAGAGACCCAGGAAATTTGACACATTTTGTCTTATATCTCCAGAAATTGAAATCGTATAGAGCCAAAATTTTGCACAATGTTGCAAAATACTACAATTGACGTTAGTACAAGTTTTTGTTGCAATCTGATGAATAGTTCACGAAAAAAAAATTTTTTTTTCGAAAAAATTAAAAGAAATATTTTTTTAAAAATTACCAACATTGCGATCATAACAGAATTTTGCCAAAAGTTGCGCGTTTATATCCTCGAACTGACTACAAAGTTTCGATTCAACATCTTCTTTAGTTCCTGAAATATCAGGGAAATAACCTCAAAATTTTAAATGTCTATAACTCCTAAACCGTCCGGCCGATTTTGCCCGTTAACGAACTTAACCGTCGCATTTTGATCAGAAACCTACCCTGAAAGTTTGAAGTCGATAGGACCTTCGGTGCTCCTGTTATCGTGCACACGGCCGGACAACCGGCCGGCCTGCCGGCCGGCCGGCCGGACGGCACCCTAAGATCTGACACCGGATTCGTGATCAGGGAGTCCGAATTAGTCTATTAGCCAATTTTCAGCTCGAAATTCGAAAATTACAGACATTTGGACGAAATGATAGGACGATGTTCCCCTAGAACATACGCCCAAAAATTGTGGCAAGTCAGATTTCATTTTGATATTCGATTTCTATTATTTTGAAAGAATAAACCAAAGGAAAGTTCATTCAAAATGAAGCAATCCATAATTACAATATAACAAGTATGACAAAAAATTAGTTCAAGCACTGACGTGAAGTCAGGAGCTTTGGCGCGTATGTTCTATTGTCCATTCTCCTGTATTGGACACCCTTAATCGAATTTACCATGGTAAATTATGTTGTCCATTCTCCTGTATTGGACACTCTTAATTCGAATTTACCATGGTAAATTCGAATTAAGTGTCCAATACAGGAGAATGGACAACATAATTTACCATGGTAAATTCGATTAAGGGTGTCCAATACAGGAGAATGGACAATAGAACATACGCGCCAAAGCTCCTGACTTCACGTCAGTGCTTGAACCAATTTTTTTTTTCGTAATTTTTTTGAAATTTTCTGGGGGTACGGTTCTTGAAATTTTTTTTTTCCTAATTTTTTTCAAATTTTCTAGAGATAGGTTCTTACAAAATTTTAAACACGTCTTTATGTTGATTTTCTACTAATAGTTACCAAGCTTCAATTCGATCGAATCTTTATTTTTTAAGTTATCGAGGAAATAATATTCCAGGTGGATATAACTCGGAAACCGTTAAACCGATTATGCTCAAAAACCAACTTAACTCCCTCATTCGGATACGCAATCTACCCTAAAAATTGAGAGTCCCTATCTCCTTTTGTTCGAAAGTTATCGAGGCAACGGTCACCCATCTACTGAACTCACACAAGGCTGCTCGAATCTCCAACAATATTTGACCAATTGTGTTAAAACTTAAAACTTGGCAGTAGAGTTGGGTTCTAAAGGCTCTTGCAAAACAGAAAATAGAATTCACCATGGTGAATGCGATTAAGGGTGTTCAATACAGAAGAATGGACAATAGAACATACGCGCGAAAGCTTCTGAGTTCACGTCAGTGCTTGAACCAATTTCTTTTTTCGTAATTTTTTTTGAAATTTTCTAGGGGTGCGGTTCTTGAAACTTTTTTTTTCGTCATTTTTTTCAAATTTTCTAGGGGTACGGTTCTTACAGAATTTTAAACACGTCTTTATGATGATTTTTTACTACTAGTTAACAAGCTTCAATTCGATCGAATCTTTATTTTTTGAGTTATCGAGGAAATGATATTCCTGGTGGGTGTAACCCGGAAATCGTTAGATCGATTATGCCCAAAAATGAACTTGACTCTCCCATTCGGATACGCAACCTACCCTGAAAATTGCAAGTCCCTATCTCCTTTCGTTCGAAAGTTATCGAGGCAACCGTCACCCATCTACTGAACTCGCACAAGAATGCTCGAATCTCCAACAATATTGAACCGATCGTGTTAAAACTTGAAACATGGCAGTAGAGTTAGGTTATTTCAGCAATTTCAAACGAATAGTTACTGATATATAGAATTTTTTTTTTCAATTTTCAATGATTTTTTTTAAATTTTTTACAAATACTATCCTCACGAAATTTTGCAAGAATTTTCGCGTTGCCATTCTACAACTAATTACCATGTTTGAATTCAATCGGTTTAGTATTTTTCGAGTTAATGAGGAACAAAAAACAACCAAATTTCAGATGGCTATAACTCTGAAACCGTTTGGCCGATTATGCTCATAAACAAACTGTCGCGTTCTGGTGCACATCCTAACCTGAAAACTTCAAGCCGCTATCTCTTTCCGTTCTCAAGTTATCGTGACAACAAAAATATTTTTTAATAATTTTTTTTTTAATTTTCTAGCCATACGATTCGCACAAAATTTCACAAACGTGCTTAGGTTCATATTCTACAACTACTCACCAAGTTTCAATTCGATGGGATTTATATTGGTTGAAATCAAAATTATTACTCGGAAACCACTGGGCCGATTATGCCCATTTACGAACTTGTCCGTCGTATTGGGATGCGCCACCCACCCTGAAAATTTCAAGTCGCTAGCTTTTTTCGTTCTCAAGTTATCGTGGCAACGGCCGGACAGAATCAAATTTGACCTCGAATTCTTCATTGGGGAGTCGAACTAAATCTTTTGAGACCATTTTCGTCAAAAAATTACAGACATTTGGGCAAAACTATAACGCGATGTTCCCCAGAACATACACGCAAAAATTGATGTAAAACATCGAGAACAAGTTAACGATCCTCACCGACTAAGTGCTGGAATATAAATAGAAAACAGAGACGTCAACAGGGTATAAATAAATAATTATGAAACGAAAAAACTGACAATAACGAAATAAAGCAGATATTATATGAGAGCGAGAAGGCACTAAAAAAATGTTGTTGATGTTCCCCTATATTTGCAAGGGGTAGAAAAGGCCGCCCCTAAAATTTTTAAGAATCTTTTTTGGCGCGCTGTTCAGTTGAACAGATATCAATTCGTCCAAATATCTGTAATTTTCGAATAGTTGGCCGAGAATGGTCTCAAACGACTAGTTTCGATTCACTGATGAGGATTCGGAGGTCAAAATTGATTCGGTTCGGCCGGTAAGCCGTCCGCACAATTAGGCTCAAACGCTATGAGTTAGACAGTTGGAATTTTCAGAGTAGGTTTGAAATCCAAATTCACCACACTCAAGGGGGGAAATGGTTTTTTGCTAAGGTTTTCCCCTAAGCTCTTGTATCATACGTCGAATTGTATGGTACCCCGTTACACTAACCTCTGCCAACACATATACAGCTCAGTCAAAAGAATAAATATATATACCTACTCAAACTCAAGTGGACACCAGACTGTAAAGATAATTTATTCAGGGATATTTGAGGATTTTGTTCAACTTGTGTTCTCAGTTCTTCAACAACTTCTTGGGAAACTTAAGGTCTTCCTGTCAATTTTCCCTTATTAACGCTTTCAGTCTGCATGAATCTGTTTATAACAGCTTTGATGTGGGCTTTCAGAGAAGATTCTAGAATCTGAACATCAGGATATTTCGCCAGATATTCATTTTTACATGCATCTACAGAGTAAATCCATTCGCCATAGCGGTAATAGGAAATCACAATAAATGTGTTTTGTTCTAAATCATAAGTCATTGCAGATTTAAACAATTTGGCAACTGAATTTTCACGAATTTTAAAAAGAATCTTAAGAATTGACAATAATTTAATATTGGCTGTCCCTGTACAAGAAAACAGTGTTCAGGAATATCGTTGAACGATCATCATAAAATCTATTCAGAAAAAGGTCTTTCAGCCGGACTGTTGCCATGCCGCGGCTCTTCCTCGATTGCATTTGCGAAAACCATCAACGTCGTGACGCTGTATGGTAAAAATCGCGCAAGAAGCGTTCATTAAGAGCGCCGTTCACCGTGAAAAGTTTTCTCCACCTCAACAAACGGCCACGTTCCGTTACTTCTTCAATTACATGATTCACATAGCACGAGATCTCGTCAAGGCCACTCCGGATTCTTCCGTTGGTCGTGGTTGCCGATGCCACGCTTGCCGACTGTCCCCTCGCACTTCAAGAAGGAAGAAAAATGACGACTTCGTAACGGGCTGCTACTTTCAGATGTCGAGAATGTCGGATTGGATTCTATATGGGAAGATGATGATTAATATCCGATTTTGTACCACAGACTAACCAGATGTGACACTTGGTGCATTTATGAAGGAGATCGCAATTAACCAATCTTTGACCTTCGAATGCACCAATAATTATTTATTAATGACTTCGACGTCCTTGGGGGTGCCAACCAAATCGAAGAAATTGACTCACGTGACCTTACGGCCAATCGGCCGATGGTTCCGAATATACTACATTCGACTATGTGTAAAACCGTATTTTCACAAAATGCTATTTGGAATGTAAAATTATACGAAATGAGGGACCATCGATGGAAATTCAACAGATTAGGTAAATGAATCTGTAAATATAACTAGCAGTAAAACTTTTCAAAATAACTTGTAATCATTTTCGAGGCAAGTCGAGCTGTACAATAAATTGTGGTTAGAAGTTATTATTTGTATCAAATCTCACAGAGAAGGAACACATTGCAGTTATTTTGGTCATCTTCACAAAATATTGCCTATTTAGCGAGAATCCCACCAAAGGCAAAGTAAACCATCTCGTTAAGCTTTGGTTGTACTATGCAATGCACTGGCGCCAGGTTGGGAACATCGTTACTTGAATGATTTAATAGATTTCACTGATCTGTAATGCGCCCCACAGACTTCACTCTTTTTCGTCTGTTTTCATCGCTACGCCGCTCGGTGGAGTAATTTTTGTCGATTTCAACTGGCACAAATTTTCGTCTTTCTAACACACCTCTTTCTTGTAAGAAATTGCTGATTAAAAGTATTTTATAAACGCTTCTAATTCATGGGGTGCTGAACCTTGGCCTTGGGATTTTCTGCCGCTGAATATTGTTGCCACGTCTGGTTTAACAGTGTTCACGGGCTAAAAATTCATGCACAGCTGAATTTATCTATATGGGGATCATCACTGGAACTATTAGATCCTCACCTATTCATTGGTAACCAGTTATTTCGAACATCGTCCGCCCCATATTCGAGGGCAGGCCTGCTGTTTTGAATTCTTGCAATAAATTTAATTCTTTTCCGAATTCATTTCCAATTCTCTGTTATATTCCAGACAAATAAAATACCTGTATGATCGATGTTTTCAACAAGGATATAATTTATGATCCTTCGAATAGATCTTCCTAGGAAAATATAACCTGTTCTTAATCGTTGAAGAACAGGTCATGGTCGTTGCAATATCCTTTTCAAATGGAACTCAGCTTATAGCCCTAATTTTCGAATTCGGAGAAGCAGAAGAAACAATAGATCATTTGGTCAATAATGTCTCATATATCAATTTCTGGATGGTTTTGAGGCTTTTCACAAAGTTTCTGAATCATTTTTAGAATGAGTGGTGAATTTTGAATCAATTTGATAAATTATAGAATATTCCTTTAAGGGGTTACGTAGGTTCAAAAAAAAGTATTTTCACAATTTTTTTTTAATATAAACAATCATATATTTTATTTAAACGATTCAGCATATCGAAGATACATATTTAAACAGTATTTTGAGAAATTTTTGCGTGTACCTATGTTCTGGGGAACAGCGCGTTATCATTTTGAGCGACTTGAAATTTTCAGGGTAGGTAGCGCATACCAATACGACGGACAAGTTCGTTAATGGGCATAATCCGCGCAATGGTTTCCAAGTAATAATTTTGTTTTCAACCAATATGAATCCGATCGAATTGAAACTTGGTGAATAGTTGTATAGTATCAACCTAAGCATGTTCGTGAAATTTTGTGAGAATCGTATCGCTAGAAAATTTAAAAAAAATATATTTAAAAAAATATTTTTTTTGTCACGATAACCTGAGAAAGGAAAGAGATAGCGATTTGAAATTTTCAGGCTAGGTTGCAGATCTGAATGCTACATTTGCGTTTGTTTATAAGCATAATCGGCCAAACGGTTTTGGAGTTATACCCATCTGAAATTTGGTTGTAATTTCCTCAATAACTTGAGAAATACAAAACCGATTAAATTCAAACATGGTTATTAGTTGTAGAATGCCAACGCGAAAGTTCTTGCAAAATTTCATGAGGATCGTATCCCTAGAAAATTTTTGAAAAATCATTGAAAATCATTGAAAAAAAATTTTTACATCAGAAATTATTCATCTGGTATGGCTGAAATTTTGAGAGAGCTTTCAGAACCTAACTCTACTACCAGGTTCCAAGTTCGAACACGATCGGATCTATATTGTTGGAGATCTGAGCAGCCTTGTGTGAGTTCAGTAGCTGGACAGGTGATCGTTGCCTTGATAACTCTCGAACGAAAGGAGATACGAACTTGCAATATTCCTTAAGTTCGCTGTTTGCCATAATCGCCCCATAGGTTTGGGAGTTATATCCATCTTGAAAAAATATAGACTCGTTCGAATTGAGGCTTGCTAACTAGTTGTAGAATATCGAAATAAAGACGTGTGTAAAATTTTGTGAGAACCGTACCGCCAGAATATTTTTAAAAAATTACAAAAAAAAAATTGGATCTAGCACTGACGTGAAGTCAGGAGCTTTTGCGCGTATGTTCTATTGTCCATTCTCCTGTATTGGACACTCTCAATCGAATTTACCATGGTGAATTCTATTGTCTGTTCTCCTGTATTGTACACCCTTAATCGAAATTTACCATGGCAAATCTCGATTAAGAGTGTCCAATACAGTTTTCGGGAAAATCCTCTCTCCTTTTTGAAGATGGAGATGCCCTACAATATTTAATATTTCAGCCTATTTTGTTAATAATTTAAATTATTACAAATGCCAACACTAACGGGAAGTTCTTTGGCTGAGGTTTTTTGGCGCTCTTGTTCCTGGGAACAGAGTGCTTATCAATTTGCCCCAATGTCTGTAATTTTCGAATTTTTGGATGAAAATGGTCGCAAACGATTTGGTTCGACTCACTGATCAAGAATCCGTGGTCAAAATCGATTATGTCCGGCCAGCCGTTAACACGATAACTCTCGAACGGAATAAGCTAGACAGTTGAAATTTTCCGAGTAGGTTGGGGAGATAAATATCTTGGACAAGTGCATAACGGGAGTGTTACATGCCGTGATATTGAATTGCACAATACTCAGTAGGTCATCGCTACGAATTTTCTTGAGTGCAGAATGGAAGGCGGGAGTGTTACGTGGCATCAGTAAAACTGCGTATAAACTACGCGCGGCAAACCCTCGAACATTGATAGGAGAGGCAGCCTCAGCCTCGGGCGTTTTAGACTACACTACATACCACGAGGCCGCCTCGCAAGACAATATTCGACTGTTCGAGGGTTTGCCGCGCGTAGTTTATAAGCAGCTTTGTAGAACCCAGTTTATGATGCAGTTCCATTATATCACAATAATCAATTGATAACATTCCCAACTCTGAGAAACCAATACTTTCGGAGATATGATTTGTCAAAGTTTGAACAAGAGCGCCAAAGCTCCTATCCACAGGGCTTTCCCACTTTTTGGCGCTCTTGTTCCTGGGAACAGAGTGCTTATCGATTTGCCAAATGTCTGCAATTTTCGAATTTTTGACTGAAAATGGTCTTGAACGATTTGGTTTGACTCACTGATCAAGAATCCGTGGTCGGAATCGATTCTGTCCGGCCGTCCGTCCGGCCGTTAACACGAGAACTCTCGAACGGAATGAGCTAGACAGTTGACATCTTCAGAGTAGGTTTAAGGGATGAATATCTTGGTTAAGTTCGTTATTGGGCAAAATCGGTCTAATAGTTTCGGAGTAACGTAAAAAAATTTTTTTACATTACAACTTTTGAATTCAAATTTTTCTGTTGGAAAACAAGTATTCGATTTTTGACTTTGTGAATATATACAAGACTGTTTTGATGTAGTTCATGGAGGCAATAGAAAAGAAGAACATAAAGGAATCATCAAAAGAAATTACAGTTCGTTGACCACTGAGGTTAATATTACCTTTTACTTCCTTAAGTAGTGAGACATGTTCCTATATACAGTATTTTCATAATGTTGCTAGCAAAAAAATACTGAAATATGGATCTACATTTGTGTATCAATCATTTTTTCTTGAGTTAAGGTTCATAACACAGAAAAAGAATGTGTTAGTGGTATGAACTATTGAATTTTAAATTATGAAAAGAGGATAGTATTTTATTAATATATTTTGAACTATTAAAATAATTTGTTCGTAATCCACTAACTACTCAAATATCAGGAATAAATGGACAATCCGCTATGATTGTCTAGACATTTCGATGATACTTTCCTTAGGTATTTCGAGTTGTGAAAGCTATGCACCGAGTGTAAGTTGCAACAACCCATTTCACGAGGTTGAATCATTGCAGATTGCTATTTAATCTTGATAAATAAATTCAATGACAATTTTTGAAGCATTTTTTTTAAACGACACTTTTTTCAAATTTAATTTCTTTCATGATGCATTTCTATCATAGGAATCCATTGATATAATTCCCAACTCTGAGAAACCAATACTTTCGGAGATATAATTTGTCTGTTTGAACGAGAGCGCCAAAATGCTCCTGTCCACAGGGCTTGTTATCTTAATTCCTGGGTGCGTCCATCGTTAAATGAACGAGCTTTTAAAATGTTTTGATTTACCCGAGACTCCGCCGATCGGAGAAGATCCGCCACCCTCTAGCGGTCTCCACGATTATCGCAAGTGCTTTAAGCGATTCCCATTAGAGCGAGGCGATATTTCCGCATCGTTTCTATTATAAATGCGATGCTCATTGTTCTTAGATTATTTATCGCATTTTTCGACACGATGGCATTTTTAACGTAAAAGAAGAAATACCAATGGTTGCGGTAAATCTACATGGCGGATCGGATGCTTTAATTCTTTTCGTCCGTCCGGTTACAGCTGGATGAGATCTAGACGACTATGACGAAAATGCTCATTGTTTTCGCAGGTAAGAAGATAAGATATTTTCTTTTTTGCGGAATAGATCCTCAGAGGATCTCCGCAATATTGAACCCAAGCACAAATGTGTAGGTACTCCTTACACAATATGTCCATTGCGAAAGTGTACGAACAGATTTCACTCCTTTAATAGATATTTACGATATAAGCGGGATAGACATAATAATCGCACACATTGTGAATTTTTTCTCCACGTGGCTGATGGACGAATTGGAGTAATCACAGCACAAGTGGCGTCTGGTGTATAAGAGCCAGCGTTGCCAGATTTTATTCCTAGCATGGTGGAATTAACCATTTTTTAAAATAAAAATGGGTTCAAGCCCTGTGGACAGGAGCTTTCTGGCGCTCTAGTTCAAACAGACAAATTATATCTCCGAAAGTATTGGTTTCTCGGAGTTGGGAATTATATCAATGTATTCATATGATAGAACTGCATCATAAAGGAATTTCAATTCAAATAATAGTTTATTTATCAAGATTAAATGAGCAATCATGAGAATGAGAACTGCACCATGGAAGAAATCAAATTAAATCTGGCCAATTTTGCCCAATAACGAACTTAACCGAGATATTCATCTCCCTAACCTACTCTGAAAATTTCAACTACCTACCACATTCCGTTCGAGAGTTATATCTTTGTCTATGGATGAAAAGCAGTCTCACTACTCTCAGATCTCTTACTTCATGTTCCGTTCCGAAATGTAAGACTTTTCTGAGAAAAACTAATTTCGGAGCAAACAACTGAGATTTTTCGCACTTCGCTCACAATTCTTCGATTGATTAGATAATGTCATGTCTCAGGAAAATAAGTTGACATTATGACAATTCATACATAGAATAATTATATCATTCTGTGACAACTTTGAAATACGATTTATTATTGAAATTTTGAAAAATCATATCTCCGAAAGTATTAGCTTGTTAGAGTTAAAAATGATATCATTCTATTCAATTTGGAATTTGCTTTTTAAAAAAAAAATTTTTTTTTGTTACTCTGAAACCATCTGTCCGATTTTGCCCACTAACGAACTTAGCCGAGATATTTATCTCTCAAACCTACTCTGAAAATTTCAACTGTCTAGCTCATTCCGTTCGAGAGTTATCGTGCCTACGGCCGGCCGGATCGGCCGGACAGCCGGACCCGGCCGGATAGAATGAATTTCGACCACGGATTATTGATCAGTGAGTCGAACCAAATCGTTTAAGACCATTTCCATCGAAAAATTCGAAGATTACAGACATTTGGGCAAATTGATAAGCACTCAGTTCCGAGGAACTAGAGCGCCAAAAAGCAATTACTTACGTCTCATATTTGGCACACAGTTACTAACACCACGTCTCTCAGTGGGGTTTAAATATAGATTCATATTAGTGAAAATTTTATTTCTTTTTTAACGATAAAATTGTCAATAATATTCCACAATTTTATTGAATGTATATTTGTTCAATTCATTGGCTAAATAATCGGGATTTTTCAAAAATGTATAAATAGATGAAAAATTATGTATATCCCAAATATTTTAACAAAATATCATTGGCAACAAATAGATGTGATTGCATTGTAACTTGGAACTTTTTTGTGAAACATAATAGTTGAGAATAATAAAAAAAAAACATTCCGAAGCTGTAGATAATATAAAAATCAACATCAGATGAAACCTCGCAAGATTTCAGCGCGTTCTGAACAATTCGTTTTCAATAATTCAAAGCAGATAGGATTTAAACACTTAAAACATATACAGGGTGTTCCATCTCAGACGAGCCACCCCGTATATTTCTTATCCCAAAGTGATTGGAAAAATTTCCTGAAACACATCGAATGATTTTGTTTGGGGGACGGTGTATGAAAAACGTAATTTTGATGAACCGTTTTCGCCAAACATAAATTTTTAATATCAAATGAACCACCTTGAATATTTTGGTTATTTTTAGAATGTACAAGCCCATTTTTATTAAACCGCTGTTACAGTCTTAAAAAATCTTTAAAAATTTTAATTGCAACATTTTCTCAAGTATGTAATAAGAAAAATTCTCTCAAACTATAAATAAAAAAAATCAAAACATTCCTTTATGTTAAGTTATCATTAAAGGACACTGTGGGAGGTATATCCATCATTGAATGGTTTCTTTCTGGGTTTTCGCTACAAAACTCTGAAAAATATCTATAAAATAAAAAATTAATTATTTTGTGATTTGCTTCTGCGTAAGAAACACAAGATATTTGTCAGAAGCAATCAATCGGACAATGTTGCCTAACAAATAACAACGAAACAACATCAACGAAGAAACAACTATATCGTAACGTTTCGGAGTCTATATCAGATTCCTTCCTCCGACGCTTAACAAAAAAATCTTCAGAATTATTTTGTTGATTGTTATAGATATTTTTCAGAGTATGGAAGAGAAAACCCAGAAAGTAACCATTCATTCCTTTATGTTTCATTCATTTTTGGCGCTCTTGTTCCTCGGAACAGAGTGCTTATCAATTGGCCCAAATGTCTGTAATTTTCGAATTTTTGGCTGAAAATGGTCTCAAAAGATTTGGTTCGACTCACTGATCAAGAATCCGTGGTCGAAATCAATTCTGTCCGGCCGGCCGTTTGTTAACACGATAACTCTCGAATGAAAGGAGCTAGGTATTTCCTTAGGTATTTCGAATTGTGAAAACTATGCACCGAGTGTAAGTTGCAGCAACCCATTCCACGAGGTTGAATCATTGCAGATTGCTCCTTTAATCTTGATAAATAAATTTAATGACAATTTTTAAAGCATTGAAGCATTGTAGATTGCTCTTTTTTTTTAAAGATAATTTTTGAAGCATTTTTCTTAAAGGACACTTTTTTAAAATTTAATTTCTTTCATGATGCATTTCTATCATAGGAATCCATTGATATAATTCCCAACTCTGAGAAACCAATACTTTCGGAGATATAATTTGTCTGTTTGAACAACAGCGCCAAAAAGCTTCTGTCCACAGGGCTTGAACCAATTTTGTTTTATTGTAAGCATGATAAAACAAGTACATTTTTTGAAAATGTGATTTTTTAAAGATTTTTCAAGTTTTTAAAACGAGTTTAGTAAAAATAGGCTTGTGGAAATTTTTCCAATCACTATGGGACAAGAAATATACGGGGTGGCTCGTCTGAGATGGAACACCCTGAATTTGAAGTCCTCCTTTCAGTTTATAGAGACACAAAGAACACTTTTTTTTCTGTTTTCAAGATTTTCTTCTTTCTCAGCTCGTTTTTCTGGTTCACAGTATATACCTGAAATGTTACCTTTTTGGTTTCTTGTTATCTTAGGTATGGTCAGTCGGCGATGCAATATTTCTTTCTGTTTTTAAATTCCACGGGATAAATTGAAAATTTATTTACTTCGCTTTTTTTTTAAAAAAAAAACTCCCTTTCTTTTCTTTTCACGCGCTTGCTCCGTCAGAAACAGCGTGTTATTGTTTTCTACTAAAATTCATAGAAGTAAACTGCATATCTTTATGAAATTTGCTAGGTTAAGTTACCCAAAATAAACAAACTGACAAATGTCAGTGGTTATTAAGGGCGAGATTTGCGTGCACATGCAACGTTGCCGGCTACTTCCAAGAGCGTCGAATAGAAATAAGAATTCCTATTCTGCAGCGTCTTCTACATTGGTTATAGAATACCAAAATTGGACGCGATAGAAGAGATACATTCCGATTTTTCAGATTACGATCCGATGCGTTCATTTCTATCCGAGTTACAGAATAGGGCTGATTATCGTTTCGATATTATCATTGTGCGATTTGCTGTTGAACAAAGCTAAATCAAAAAATGTCTCCCATGTCTTGGTATTCTAAGGCAGAAGATCCTATTATTTTTCGTGTGCTTGGTGGTGAGTATAATAATGTGTTTGCAGATCACTTAAATATAAGTAACTTCTTTAAGTTAATGATTATGTGGAAGACTCAATTCAATAATGGAGCTAACAAATCCCACAACGTATAGTTTCTAATTACATTTCAAAACTCTTCACACATTAATTCCACTTTAATATGTCTTAAACTGTATTTTTATAAAGAGTGCAACACTGAATGAAGAAAATGTATATCGAATGTCAAAGTGACATCTCCAGGTCTCTGAGATCCAACAACAAGACATGCGCATTCGCCATTTCGTACTAAAAACAAAACAAATCTTCCTAATAGGTCTGTCTCTTGCATGTAACACGAAATACCCTGTATATCTTATGATACAAGAGGCGGAAGCATGGGGAGTTTTGACTAGTTTTTAAGTATCAAATACAGAGTCGGTATATCAAATGTCAACTAGTTATGCAGGATTTTATATTTAAAACCTAATATTCCTGAGCTATTTTATCCATCTACGACACTAAGTAGCGACATCAATGTCGGATTGTGAAGTCATCAGATCTAATTGCATACTACCATAGCCTCTGATACTAGATACTACGTTATAAGTAATCATTAAAGGATACTGTGGGAGGTATACTCATTATTGAAAGGTTTTTTTTTGGGTTTTTTCTCTCAAACTCTGAAAAATATCTATAAAATAAAAATTAATTATTTTGTGATTTGCGTTACGATATAGTTGTTTCTTCGTTGATGTTGTTTCGTTGTTGTTTGTTAGGCAACATTGTTCAATTGATTGCTTCTGACGAATATCTTGTGTTTCTTACGCAGAAGCAAATCACAAAATAATTAATTTTTATTTTATAGATATTTTTCAGTGTTTGGGAGAGAAAACCCAAAAAAAACCTTTCAATAGATACTACGTTATCATATCGGTACAGCTCCTTATCGTAAAAAGTGTTCTAGCTTGAGTCAACCAATCGTAATTGAGAATTATCCGAAGGGACTAAAGGGCAGATTATTTTAACCTAGGTTCTGACGTTTAGGTTGCATTCAAATTTGCTCGAATGGCTGTGATTGGCTTCGCTCTCATGTCGTCCTTTCTTGTCGAACGACTTCAAACTTTTGTTTGGATAATTATTATTATAACCATTGATTCAAATACAATTCAAGTATTCGAATACTCATACTCAAGTTTTCTCAATCATTTTTTTAATCATTGAAATATACTATTGCTAGAGTAATTATATCAGTCGGGAAGAATTATAGCAGAACTAACCTGGATCGGAATGTACAGCATCGTAAACAACTTTGGCAACCTCAACTTCAGGTACATGATCCCAGAGACCATCCGAACCCAGGACAATGAAGTCTTCTTCTCCCCCTAATGATACCTTTACAATTTCAGGTATGGCAGTTACATAAGGCTTGTGTTCTGTATCACCTATAGGAAAGAAATTATTTTCACTAATTCAAAATAACAAGCTACAGATTTTGTTAACATCGATTGAATATTTTTATGTTGTTGTAGACATAATTATGAGGAATTATCATAAACTCACCGATAGCTCTAGAAACGCCTAGTTGACCGTTGACTCTCCAAACTCCATAATGAACGACCATACCACCTTCTTCAACAATTCTTTGGCGTTCGTCCTGCCGGAAACGAGAATAAATAATCATTTGAAATCATTGAATCAATCATGTTAAAGCGCTTATGATGAATTTTAGAATTCAGTCAGTGCAAGAAAATTGTATCTGTTCAATGGTACATGATATTCAGAAAAAAATTGGTTCAAGCACTGACGTGAAGTCAGGAGCTTTTGCGCGCATGTTCTATTGTCCATTCATCTCTATTGGACACTCTTAATCGATTTTACCATCGATATAGACCGTTTTCTTAACTTGGTTGTAGAGTTAGGTTTTGAAGGTTCTCGCATAATTTCCGCGATGTCGGACGCATACTTTCTGATATATAGAATGTTTTCAATTATTTTTTTAAAAGTTTCTAGGGATACGATCTTCACGAAATTTTGCAAAAATTTTTGCGTCGGATTTTAGAACTAATTACCATGTTTAAATTGAATCGGTATCGTACTTTTTGAGTTATTGAGGAAATAACAACCAAATTTCAGATTGACATAACACAACCTACCCTGAAAATTGCAAGTCGCAAGTAATCGTGAGATAAATAATATTTTTTTATATATTTTTTTTTAATTTTCTAGTGATACGATCCTCACAAAATTGCAAGAACTTCTACAACTAGTCACCAAGTTTCAATTCGATCGGATCTATATTTTAAGAGCTATCGAGAAAACAAAACAATATTCCACAAAAAATATAACTCTGAAACCGTTTTGCCAATTATACACAACAATGAATATAACATTCGGATGCGCAACCTACCCTGAAATTTAAAAGTTGCTATCTCTTTCAGTTCGGAAGTTATCGTGGCAACGGCCGGCCGGACAGAATCAAATTGGACCTGGAATTATTCATCAGAGAGTCGAACCTAATCGTTTGAGACCATTTTCGGCAAAAAATTCGAACGTCACACATTTCTAGAAAATGATAGCACGCTTTTTCCCAGAACATGCGAAGTCCATACTGGGACGATAACCGTCTTGTACAGGATGATTCACTTATCTCACCTCAATTTTCTCGGAAAGGGCCGAATATTTTTTCATTCTGTAAACGGCGTTTTGTACAAGTCAATGTTGACTGCGTAAAACATAAAGGTGACTGGCGTCGTCAATTTTTTTTTCCAGGAACATATCTTTTTATTATGCCAATCGAAAGCTGATTCAATACTAAATTTTATTTCCAAATACCATTTTTTCCCATTTTAAACCGTTAGCGATCTACAGGTAGGGTAGGGTAGGGTTTTATGATAATTCTATGCCATTTTTTTTTCTGTATTGTGACAATATTATTTGTTTTCTTGTCCAAACCAAGCTGCCTTGGGCGAGTTCTGTACCCGGATGGGTGACCACTTTGGATATGAATCTGAAAAGCGAACCAAAGTACGTCTCCATTCATTGAAATGAATGGAGAGGTACCTCAAACCTCAAAATATTTACTAAGAATGTTCCATCTGTCAAAAGCTATTCCCCAAAGTGGTCAACCATCCAGGCTGAACTCGTCCAAGGCAGCTTGGTTTGGCCAATACAGAAAAAAATTGTAATAGAATTAACATAAAAAACCCTGGAGATTCAAAGTTACCTCATAATTACACGTTTCCCAAGTAGTTTAGAAATTAAGAATTTTAACAAATATTTAATGTTTACGAATGAATATTTTAAAATGAAACTGGAGACGACCACATAACAGGCAAAGAAAATCAATAACTCACCTGCTCAGAACCGCCTTTGTATATTTAATTTTGAATAATTAGGAAGCAACCAACCCCGCTGAAAAACGCACTCAAAAATGGCGCGTAAAACGTAACAGAATATTTGACAGATGAGTAGTTCTCTTCAATGACAAAGTTCATATTGGTATGTTCCGTTTTAAACAGTATCTTGGACTTGCGTCCAACTCATACGTAAAAGTTGGACGCAAGTCCAAGATGACATGAGTGAACACAGATCATACGATAATTCATAGATAAAATAATTAGAGCATTTTGTGAAAACATAGAATTATGTTATGTTATGTTATTAGAATTTTGAAAAATCATATCTCCGAAAGTATTAGCTTGTTAGAGGAAAATGATACCGATGGATTCTTATGAAAATACAGCATCCTAAAAAAAAATTCATTTGAAATTTGTAGTGTAAAAAATTTTTGTTTCGTTTCTCCAAAACCATCGGACCGATTCTGCCCTATAACTAACTTAACCGAGATATTTATCACCCAAACCTTCACTGAAAATTTCAACTGCCTAGCTCTACCTGTTCGAGAGTTATTGTAGAAACGAAATTTAAAAATTCAAACAAAAATTTTTGACACTTTCGCAACCCGATCAATACAAGACTTCGCATGCATATAAAGGTCATTATTCTACAATTCAATGCTCAATTTTAGATACATCGAGTGATCGGTTTCGGAAATATTTATAAAAAATGTTTTTAATATAAACGGCCATAACTCTGAAACCGCTTGTTGGATTTCGCCCGAACTCGTTCGAGATATTTACGCTCCAAACCTACTCTGCAAATTTCAATCCTCTAAACTCCTTTCGTTCGAGAGTTATCGTGTTAACGGAGGGCCGGCCGGACAGAATCGATTTCGACCACGGATTCTTGATCAGTGAGTCGAACCAAATCGTTTGAGACCATTTTCAGCCAAAAATTCGAAAATTACACACATTTGGGCAAATTGATAAGCACTCTGTCCCGAGGAACAAGACTGTCAAAAATGTCTTACCTTTCAAAACACTTTGATATATGTATATCCCAATAAAAAACAAATTCTGCCAATTTTATCCTATTCCTATTTATTATGTATGTATTTCTTTCTGAATTACCTCTCTGTTAGGCTTATGTGGTGTCACACAGGGAAATATTTTCCCTTGGTCTACTAAAACTGCCTGGGAATCCCCGACCCAGGCTACATACAAAGATTTCTCCTTGGGCAAGAAGAGGGCGCAGACGGCGGTCGTGCCTCCTGAGATACTCTGAAACAAGAATTTATTTACAATTTATATTTACATTTACAAGTTTCGATAAAGCGGCGCCTACCTCCGCTTTGCACTTCTTCATGAACATGCAGTCAGTTTTGCAGAAAGCATCTTGTATTGCTTGTTCGGGATTGGTGGTAAAATTTGTACTTTCAGCCAGGTATTGATGTAAATGGTTAGCGCTATACACAGCTGCGTGTTCGCCATTGTGGCCGTCGAACACTGCGTAATAATGGGACGGTGTGGCATCCTAAAAAAAATACAGTAGAGCGTATTGGGCCATTAACCAGCAATTCTTTTTCTAATATGCTCCTATATCAGTGAGCTGGCAAATTATTATGATGATATAAGGTCACCAAAAAACACTCATATTTTTTCCTCCTAGCTTCATACTTCAAATCACTTGAATTGACGAGTATGAGGTTTAGCAATATTCCTCTGCTACACAGACCTGTGATAGATGCATAGAATACATGGTGAAGACACTCTTTGACATATTTTCGGCCGAATTGCGGTCCAAATACTGTCAAAATACAAAGATTTTGTTCTACTTCAGTTTTCGTCGATAGATGCCGGTAGTAGAAATTTTATGGACAAAATTATCGACATGTCAAATTAGATTTGAATCTTTGTTTATTCATGGTTTATTCTAGTTTCTTGTGGAAAGTCGTACCTGGTCGTACCGTCTGCTGATTTTGAGTATTTTGTTCAACGTCCTTGTTTTCCGCGCCGAAAGTAAGCAAAATGTTTGCTGTGTGAACTCTGAACGAGTATCCAGAACTATTTCAATCAAATTAATAATTTCGAAAATCCTTCAAAATATGCGAAGGATAGAACAAAGGTTAAGAATACTGACACAAAAGGATGAAAAACATGGATATTATAAAAGAGCTCTGCCTACAACGGGAACAACATAGCTACAATAGATATAGATATCCAGAGAAGATTTTTTGGCAGAAACTACAAGAATTCAACATGGGATAAGAATTGCAGCAAATTAGCTCATATTGATATAATTTTTCTTTGTATATTATCAGCTCAGAATACCAATACATATTACATTTTTTTTTTATTGAAGAAACAGTTTTTAAAATGTTTCTCAGGACGTCGGTCTATAGCCTTTTGTAACAATAAAGTACATTTTTATTGTTATTTCTTGAATCATAAATCATATAAATATGTATATTTAGAATAAAAGTCTAAGAATATACAAGATGTTGTGGGTTTACTTGTACTTGGTACATGTTTCTTTCCTGTTCCATTTGTGGTAGATCCCGATAAACCGTTTCCATTAAATCTACTTCTTCGCATTATATAATTTTTATTATTGTCATATATCATTGGGTTAAGGATGCATCAGACAGATTGCTTATGCTTCCTCCGTGCCGGTGCTATTTTTGCGCGCGTGTTCCGCAAGGAACAGCGTGCTATCATTTCGTCACAATGTCTGTATTTTTCGAATTTTTTTTCCGAAAATGGAGTCGAACTGAATCGTTTGAATAACTGATGAATAATCCGGGGCCAAATTCAATTCTGTCCGTTCGGTCGGCCGTTAGCAAGATAACTCTGGAACGGAACCAGTTAGAGCGTTGAAATTTGCAGGGTATGTTTGGAGCGCAAATATCTCGGATAAGTTCGTTAATGTGCAAAATCCAATAAGCCGTTTAGGAGTTTTAGCCATTTTTAGTTAAAACGTTTTTCAAGAATATTTCCGAAACCGATCACTCGATCTATCTGAAATTTAGCATCAAATTGTAGTAGAATCATGATCTTTATATGCGTGCAAAATTTTGTATTGATCGGATGGCAGTAAACTAGAAATAAAAGTAAAATATTCGAAATTGAAATTTTGTTTTCACTATAACTCGAAAAATATTGATCCGATTGAATTGAAGCTCGGTAGTTAAATGCGAAGTACCGACGAAAACACTTGTGCAAAATTTCGTGGGGTTGGCATGAGTAGAAAAAAATCAGAAAATGTTTAACTATTAGCGCAATATTTTGCTTGAAATTCCGAAACCAAATATCGGATTGAGTTCAATTTTGGTACGTCGGTGACCAATGATGACCTCTTGGGGTGTGCAAAATTTCACTGAGAAAAGACCACTGCGAGCCTAAAAAAAAGTTATCAATTTTGAACTTCCAAACTGGACAAATTATTTCAGTTCGAATTCCTACATGGAATATCTCTAACATTTGGTAAACATATTTCGTTTCGACGTGTTTTTTAAGCGTTTATCTGAATCAATGCGATATGTACGAGGGCAAAATATTAAAATATAGACGAGTTACTACTGTGGCAATTGAAGTAATGCGTGAACGATATGGGGAATTTTAAATTGGTTTTCAAATTTTGTTTGAATGGTGAACGACTGGAGGGCCATATCAGCTCATGTCATTTATGTGAGTTTACGAGCCAGTTTCGAGGAGAGCGTAGTGTCGAGGTGTAGCGTTAATAACATAATCCTTGGGGCCAATATTGAAATTCATGCTGCCTGTTACGGGCATTTTTCGTTATTCGCATGAGCAGACGAGAAATTATTTAACTACTGGAGTTTTCGTCTGAAAGGATTGGGGGTTTGAGGTGGAGGATGCTATTCCTCCATAAAATCTACTTGTGAGGGTCCGCGCATGCGTCGATTGAAGGTGCTATATCTCCTGAACTACTGGTGTTGGAGAATCAGAATATTGTGTGAGGTTTGTGATTTTGAGAGGACTTCTAGCCACGAGTGGATTGCACATGCGCAGAGAAGAAATGACTGTGTTTGGGATGTATAGGTTATATTGGGAGTGGTGAAATATTTGTGATGAGTCTAGTGCTGAGCCGATATTGTGAGGTTTTAAAAGAAAATTCATGGCAATTCTGTACATGGACAAGTCAGTTTGGGGAAAATGACGTTGAGACCGAGTTTGAGTGTTCGTACCGCAGCCCTGGGACTAATTTTGAAATTCATATTAGGTACCCTTTTTGGGCATTTTTCCTTATGCACATGAGCAGATGAGGAGTGATTAAACTGCTGGAGTTTTCGTGAGACAGGATTGGGGTTTTGGCGTGGAGGATGCTATACCCCCAAAGAATCCCCCACAATTTTTTAATTTCGCTCTATGGTAAAACTAATAGCCAGACTATATCGATAGCCAGATTTGTTAATGGGACTCGAAAAAATATGAAAAAGCACTGACGTGAGGTCAGTACTCTTTGGCGCGCGTGTTCACGTTGGCTAATTTGAATTGAATTATGAGTGTTTCAAGCTCAGTGGATAGAACGAGCCGTAGATCTACCCAAAGGGTAGTGGACACCATTCACTATCGGGTCATATATTAGGAGTGATTTATCTAAGCTGGCATAAGGATAGAGTAACAAAGGTGACAAATAACACGACTGACTTTCCTTAGTCGCACAAGCTCCTAGGAGCTTCTGAGGTATCTCCTTGGGGAACACTTGGAGGGTCAGTATAATCATAATCATGTTTATAGCACGCGCGCCAATTGCAGATTGACTCCACAATGAAAGAAAATGGCAAAAAGAGCATTGACGTGGGTCAATCCGCTCTGGCGCAAGTGCTATAAACATGATTATGACTATACTAACCCTCCCAAGTCTTCCCCAAGGAGATACCTCAGAAGTTCCTAGGAGCTTGTGTGACTAAGGAAAGTCAGTTGTGTTCTTTGTCAACTTTGGTACTCTATCCTTATGCCAGCTTAGATAAATCACTCTTAAATTATAACCCGATAGTGAATGGTGTCCACTACCCTCTGGGTAGATCTACGGCTCGTTCTACCCAGATAGCACAAGTTCATCCTATGGATTGTGTGGAAAGACCGGCTCTTAGTGCATCAATAAAAAAATATTTGCGGGTTTATTAACGAAAACTTGATTTGAAATGAATCAAATGGAAATCAATATCTGGAGAGATATCAGAGCAGACCTTTAAAACAACAACACAGAAAGAGGAATAAAGAATGTTTCTTCCAACAAGACAAAGCGAAAGCTCAAAAATTCGAAATCGCATGAGGAAGTTCTAATATACCACCTTCACCAGATCTGACCTCCACCGACTATTATTTATTCCCTGATCTGAAAAGGAATGTTGCGAACAAATATCTTCTTTGATGACAAACAAATGTAAAATTGATTTTTTGGCTGTAGATCATAAATTCCTCATTTGATAATAACTAAAACACTATCAAGAATGAATTGAGGTAAACTCAATATTTATTGTATGTATACTGCGAATATTATTAAAATAAATCCTTCTTCAGTACCAACCTGTTTAGTAAAAATTGTATTTAAATCGTGGATTACTATGAATCTATCCTCCATTTTTCTCCTACTATTCTTCAACGCTGACATACTAACTACGCTATAGACATCTTCAGCGGCAGGCAAGGGATAAGACACAGCCATATTTTGTCTGTTTTGTACACTCAGGCTCAACTTATAATTAAAGCACACTTCGTTTATCACCTCTATCACTGTATGCATCAATTTTAAAGGCTCATAGACTGAAAAAAGTAATATTTCATTTCATTTTATGGTTTTCAGTTGGTCTTGTTTATTCATCTCTGAAAGTCATCTTACCATTATCGGATGGATTAAAACCACATTGGACTGGTTGTTTCTTGCAACGTTTTCTTGTTTTTTCTATGACTATTCTTGAAAGGAAAGATATAAGATGCCATGGACATTTTCTGAAAATGAAATAGCAATTGAATGAATATATTCTCATCAACGATTTCCAAATCGAAGAAAGCCAATGAAACTCATATCTGAAGAGTTGTTTAGCAAATCAAATCAATAGATTGGATGATAGAATTGAGTAAGATGGCTCATCTCTACGCACCTCAAGTTCTGACATAGAGGAATGGCAAGCATCAGGGACTATTTGACAATATGTCAATTTCAAATTAGAGGATACTTAGGGAAGTGCATTCAACATTCAATGGATTTTTTATTTTATAGATATTTTTCACTGTTTGGGAGAGAAAACCATATTTACTGGAATACATTCTAAATGAACAAAAATTCGAAAATTCCCCCAAAATATCCGACAATATTCAACTCATGATGAAAATTTATTAAAGATTATGTCTAAAGGCGAAAATTCATGAGATGATGCTGTCGTTTAAAAGCAACGACACCGTCGTTAAAAATTTCCCTTCCTATTCTTTTCATGGAACGACGAAATCGGACGACAGCTTTTGAACTGATTTCAAAACATAACCTAATTTAGTGTTAATATTAAAACTAAATATAAACAAAATGATTGATTATAATCATTTTCTCAATTTGTGGTATAGAAACTGTTATTTAAAATATTATCAGTAGTACATGCAAAGTACTACAGTTATCTCTAATAATTATACAAATGAATTCAATCGCAAAAGAGAAATAATCACAGCAGATCCAATTATAATTGCTAAAACAAAAGGAAATATAATAAAAAGAAAATTTTGGGTTGCGTGTTAATAATATACTTGCGGGCTGGAATTCTAGATCGGATTCCATTGCTTGAAAAAAACCTGCATGCTTTGCACATCCTACTTTCTGCGCGCATGTACTAGGGGACACATCCCATTATCATTTTGCTGAGCTGAGCCGAGCGGGACGTATAATATGAATCGGCCTTAAGCGTGTCCAATAGAGATGAATGGACAATAGAATATGCGCGCAAGAGTTCCTGACTTCACGTCAATGCTTGAACCAATTTTAATTTTTGCGGCTGTCAGAGGTATATTATTATATATGGTCGGAGTACAACGACGTCGTTCAAATGACTAAACGAACGACGACAACTTGTCGTTGCGATTTCATCGTGTCAGGAATTTTCGCCTTAAAGACATTATGGCCAAGTTAAATTTTGTGAAACAACAGAAGGGCAATCACCTATCCATTAAATACGAATAAATGGTTCCTTTCTGGGTTTTCTCTACCAAACTCTGAAAAATATCTATGAAATAATTTTATTATTTTGAAAATATGAAATTCCGACCGACCCTAAGAGCTGATCGGATAGTTAACTATTCTTCCCTAGGGTACCTCTGACAAGGGCAAACGCCCTCTGTCAGACGGCACCCCTAAGCACAAGCCGAAAAGGCACTGCCCAGAAATGGAGGAAGAATCCGATAAGGAGGCTAAGGTGGCCTCCTACAAAGATGCTGTGGCATGGACTAAGTATTGTTCACTCTGCACAGCGGACGGCAGAGCATAACACGCTTCTACAAGAGACAATACTGGAGCAACTGTTAAAAGGGGTCGAAGAGGGGGAGCAGGTCCGCTTTTTGGGATGTGACCCCAGACCGAGCTGGCTAGAATCTTGTGCCGAGTACCGACACTGATGCCGTGGGACGGGGCCACGGTACGCTTGGTTCAAGGAGAGGACTTGATTAGCTAACATTCCGGATCCCTTGGCTAATAAAAGGCTGAGGGCGGATATGGTGCTCGCCGGCCTCAGAAGCTCCAACTCTGGGCTTACAAACCAGAGTTGGAATGTGATAAAACACGAAGTGTCGGGGCCAGGACAGACATGGGGCTTCGCTATGGATGACCTGTCTATTACCGCGCTGAGGGCTCTCGAAATGATACCCTTCTTCGGATTCGGTAGGGGAACCTTCCGAATCAGACAGGCAACCGTACCTCGTGTGGCTTTGGCCCCGTCTGGGGGTGGGGCTGATAGCGGCAGTGGGGAACCACAGAGTCTGCTCCGGCCTCATCGTCAGGGGGTGATGCCCTTATTCGGATTCGGTAGGGCAACCTTCCGAATCAGACAAACAACCGTACCTCGTGTGGCTTTGTCCCCGTCTGGGGTGGGGCTGATGGCAGGAGTGGGAAACCACAGAGTCTGCTCCGGCCTCATCGTTGGGGGGTGATGCTAGGGCTGCCGAGGTCGGGAGCAAAGGGGACCTAGCTGAAACCTCCTCGATGGTCACTGGCCCGTCTGGGTCTGGGAGGGGAAGCAGGGTGCGTCCGCCCTCTGTACTGAGGACCAAATACGCTGTCAAGGGTAAAAGACCTGCCAGCGGCAAAACTACTGGTAAGGGCAAAGAACCTGCCAGTGGAAGATCGGTAAAAAAGATTCACAGGGGAAGGCTACCCCTCTCCTTGAGATGTCAAAATGATGGTCCCAGGACTGAGGTGCATACAAGCAAATCTACAACACTCCAAGGCTGGATTATACCTCCTTGGGAATTGTAACCCAAGTGAAGGACTGAATATAGCCTTCATACAGGAACCATGGCTGGCAGTTACAAGTGTTTGTCGGCTTGGAAACCTGCCAGGCAAAATAATTTAAAACTGCCCTGGAGTCGAACCCAAGAGTGTATCTTTTTCAACAACTGTATTGACGAATTCATCCTAACTTAATTCTGCATAAAGGAAGTATATATATATATATATATATATTCTTTTGATTGAGAGTTTTATATGTGTTGGCAGAGGTTGGTGTAACGGGGTACCATACAATTCTGCGTATGATACAAGAGCTTAGGGAAAAACCTCAGCAAAAAAACCTGTCTCCCCGTGAGTGTTGTGATTTGTAACTATTGTTCACAAAATTTGCTGAAATTTAGAAATATTGATAGGCATTTATTTCTTCAATATGGACTCCTTCGTCAAAAAACGGAGAGGTTTCTCCAAGGTACCCGAAACTCAACCTGAAAAATGAAAAGACAAGAGGAGAAGAACGAACAAACTAAAAATAATACATAACCTTTCAAAAGTCTCCTCTCACAAATATACTCTTCTGTTGGCGCATAGGATCTCTTGGAGTAGAATCGTCTCCGCTAGTTCTCAAAGATATTGATCTTAGAAATCCCTTCAATATTTGAATTCAAAAAGGAAATTGTTACTCGTAAGGCCAGGAGGATCTCTTTCAAAACCAGATCTGGCCAGTCCAAGTGATGAATATTCAGAACTTCAGATGTTCGAAGACCGCTACAGGGCCCATAGGGCTATCATCTCCCATAGATGCATGTTTTCACTTTGTATTGTGTAAAATAATGAAAAAATGTCCTTGTGAATATTCCGGTGGACTGCAGCAAACCTGAGATAGTGGTCTGATCAGCCTACTTTCCGTGGGATTTGTTAGAATGCTCACCTGTCCGCCAGACTGCAGGAGGAAAAGCTACCACTTCCTAGTGGCATGTGATGCAAATGCGCACCATACGGTGTGGGGCTGCACATACGTCAATTGGAGGGGGTAACGTCTACTGGACTTCCTTATGGCAGAGGCTCTACTAGTGATTAACAAGAGAGCCGACCCAACATTTGTGACTTAAAGTCGATCGGAGGTACTGGGCACTACGTTCTGTTCTAACTCTCTGGGAAACAAAGCCCGGATTGAAGGGTTTCTCGTGAACCTTCAGGCTCTGACAGATATATTCAATTTTCAATTGGGTCTGGTCCAAGTGCGACGGTGGAATATAGAAACCCCAGAAGCACTGACTGGGGTGGTTTTAAACACTCCTTAGGTGCCCACCTAGAGTATATTTCTTCCGTCACTAACTCATGGGAGGGCTTCGAGAGACTAGCTGACGACTTAGTATTCACTATTAACTCGGCATATGAAGAAAATTGCCTACTAAGGAGGAAACCTGATAACAGGAAAAGCGCCCTTAAAAAACGAAGAAAAGAGTTTGGAGGCTATTCAACCGAGCTAACCTTAGCTCGGTTACATATCCGACAACTGGGATAATTATAGAAACACTCTAACAAACTTCACAACAAATAAATAAGAAGAGCTAAAAGAGATTTCTGGAGGAGTTTCTGCGGGGAAGTCAAGTCTACCCCGGGGAGTGCCAGACTCCACAGAATCCTCTCCAGAGAACCTTCAGGAGGGCTGGGATCTATCTCTAGGTCTGATGGCCGTCTAACAGACTCTGGAAAAGATCCTTGCAAGGACACACTTCCCAGATTGTCGCCTACTTGATGAGTCGGATAGCACTCGGCCTATGCTTCCAAAGAGCGGCACTGTAGGCTGTGCTGGTAGGACTGGAGAACTGCCAAACTGATCATCAACCCTGGGATCTTGAGATAGGCGATTCGTTCGCACAAACCTTTCAGGTCTTGCGATGCTGCTCTGCTTCAGTAGGGGGAAAATAACCTCCTCCCGTACATGATTAGACTTTTTAGAGACATTGTTGCCTGGAACTTTGTCCCGACAAGCTAGCGTAAGGTTAGGCTCACAACCTAACTCATACAGACCGATAAGCCTCACGTCTTTCGTTCTGAAAACCCTCGGGAAGATACTGGATCGCTACGTAAGAAGCAGTGTACTATCACTGAATCCCCTGAGTGTGCACCACTACGCCTTCCAGAGTGGTAAATCAACTGACCTGGCCCTGAACAACCTGGTGGGAGGGCTGAAGCATTCTCTGGACCACAAAGAGACTACTCTAGTAGCCTTCCTGGACATTGGGGGTGCTTATAATGCACCGCTCACGAACTCGCTGTGTGGAGGGGTGCGGGACAGGGGAGTAGCAGGCCTCATTGTGGAATGGATAAGATCCATGTTGAATAACAGACTCATCTCACGTCCCTGTGTGGGGATGTAGTGAGATTCGTGGCCAGGAGGGTCTGCCCACAGGGAGGTGTGCTCTCCCCTCTGCTGTGGTCTCTCCTGGTGGACGATCAACTGGCCACAATAGGCATGCTGTATATATAAATGTCCAAGCGTACGCCGACGACAATATCATTGTGGCCACGGCCCGGGAGCTTATCAGAGGCGCTAACAGCAATGCAAGGCTGGTGTGAGGGGGAACAGTTAAACCTGAACCCTCGAAAGATCTTAATCGTGCCATTGTGTGACTTGTGGAAAGAGGCGGGGACTGGCTCCGAAACAGCTCCACTGGTTGTACGTAATGGTGGTGAGAACACAAATCACTTATGCCAGCATTGCTTGCTGGGACTGCACTGTGAAGGTGCAGTCTCAGCTCAAGCTTGCAAAAATTCAGAGATCTGCGTGCTTGATGGTGACTGGCGCTTTCCGCTCCACCCCCACCGCTGCCAAGGAACGCTTACTTGACCTCGCCCCTCTTCACCTAGTGCTGAGGAGCATTTCCCGGATCTCCGCAGGCTGAATTGGAGGCCAAAAAGATGATGAGCATGCGGTCGGACGTATCTAAAACCAGAACCTACCCATAGTGGCCCTACCGAGTCGTCTTTCCGAGCAGAGACAATTGGAGCATCTCTGAGATCCCACTGCTCGAGGGTCCCTGTTGGTTCACAGATGGCTCCACTATCACAATTCACCCAAGGGGTGAGAGCGGGAGTCAGAGGTTGCAGAATTGCTAAGGGCTAATCCATCAGCCTCGGTAGTTTTGCGACTGTGATTCAAGTAGAAATTTTCGCCATTGACCACTGCGCGAAGCTCATACTTGAGAAAGGTTGGCCCGCAGATCAATCAAGATCGAGCGGCCTTAGGCCGCTCGTACACCAGCACGACGCGACCGCAACGCTACCGCGACGATACTTTTTAACGAGGAAAATGCGTCGCGTCGCCGTATCCTTGGTGTGGGCGCTTCTATTAATTACCACGTACCGCGACTGCGAAGCGACACGAAGTCGCGGTCGCGTCGTGCTGGTGTACGAGCGGCCTTACTGTCAACAAAAAATATTTCTTAGAGATTTTCGCTTGATATCTGATTTAGTCTTCGAAACATTACAGAATAGTTGCTTTATATATTGATTTTGTTTCGTTGCTGTTTACTGGGCGACAATGTTCTATATATTGGCTCTGATGAATATCTAGTGTTTCTAACGATTTCAAAATAATAAAACTCTTCCTCCAATTTTCTGATCTAACTTAAACGGGACTCCACGAAAAGTATATCAGCAGGCCTTCTGGTTTGGAATTGGTTTTTGTAACCATTTGTTGAACCGAACAACATAACACATTATGTTCTGTATATATTCACTTTATGAACCGAACTGTTTATTTATCAACTTCAATTTTTTACTCAAATTTGAGTGAAGATCCCTCTGTTGCCACACTAAGCAATATTGTAACATTAATTCAAGCTCATCTGACTAAAACTAATAATTACGATGTATGATCACTCATACTTTTCTTATATGCTTCACATAAATTTGAACGATACAATTGTTTCTCAAATTGGCGATATCGATGTTATATTATAAATAAATCCGTCCTTAGTGGAACATCCTATATTATATTAAAACTTGTACAAGTTTTAAGGAGCTTAGGAGGGATCTCCTTGGAAGACCTAGGAGGGTGGGGATAACCATAATCATATGTAATTGGAGCAATTCAGGATGTATTGAGAAATTTCAATCAAGTAGAGAAATTCTCATGAAAGGGACATTAAATAAGGTTAAAAAAATATCTAAAATATTTATTGACACTCGGCTGTTATACAGGTAGTATAAAAAAAGGAATTTTATAAACACCTCATAGATGGCTCAAAACAATCATTTGACAAACATAAGACATCAAATGCACATTTTTAACATAAACCAAATCGAGTTTCTTCTCTAATTTCTGTCAAGAATACAAAAATAATAAGATTTTGATACGACTAAGAATTATGGATATCTCCATTAATTATGTTTCATATCGATTAAAAAATATATCTCGTCATATACTTAAAGATCATGCTCCTTCAATTTCATTAGATTATTGTGATGATTTTTTCTAGTCATGCATAAGTAATTACAAAAATTCACGTCACAAGTTAGTCAATGAATTTCTAACCTACTCCACAATTTTCGTTAGCTCCATATCTGATAAACACGAAAATACTGAAATATTTGATATGCATACTCAAAAAATCCAAAATGAAATTCTCCGAAAAATAGATTTTATTTTATTCACAGATGTATTAGGAACAATGATTCCAGAAGAAAATTGCGCTTTGTGTAGTTCTAGAAATTAAACTGGGGCTAAAATAAACTGTTTGTTACTTTACAGTTGACTGTCATAAGTCTTTCGAGGTTATGTTTCTTATCATCTGTTTCTCACGCAGCGCAGATTTTCTTCGAAATCCGAGTTAAAATTCCAGTTGAAGCTGAAAATCAACGATGTTTGTTGTTTTGACACGCGATTCAAGATACTAAAACGCAGTTATCCCCTCCCTCGCGAAATTAATCCCATAAAATGCGTTGCGCCGTCCTCTAGGCGGAGGCTTTCAGGCTCCCCACCCGTCGTCTTTTACCCCCACTCCGAACGAGTTCCCACCGTTTTGGTATCATATCCCGTACAGGTTGATCAGCCGCATCTTTAGCGGTTCGGGGCACTGCTGGTAAAAGATAGTCCAGTTCTCTTCACCGCACTGTTCCTTGAATGAAGCCAATATCGACTTGATATTCTCCTTCAGATCGAGCCGCATGCTGGTCCAAGAGGCTACCGCATCGCAGAAGTACATGAAATTTTCCTTGAAGAAACTGGGGTGAGAAACCACCGCTTTGCAAAGCCCCCGAAAGGCCAGATCCTTCTCCTCAGAATCTTTAACGTTCCTTATCAGCATGCAACAATTTTTCAGGATAAAATCCAAATCAGGCACAGTGATATCATCACTTACGTAACAAATTATACAGAAAGACAATGCTATGGTCCTAAACATCGGTCTGTTTAAATTGGAGTTCCTCAAGATGTTAATAAAAGGTACAATCATATCAGATATGAAAGGTTGAATGGTAGAACCCATAACAGAACTGAGTTTACCCAAAGCCCATGCAGCATTGTTGCACACCCCCTCATGTTTCTCGTCTAGATTATTGATTAATATTGGGATATACTCGCTCACAGTGGTTGAGAGGTATGGAAAACACAATATAATCAGCTCGCCATATAGGGCTATAGCAGTTTGTCGGATCAAAGACATATTTTCCATCATAGTGGAATGTAATAAACACAGTAAGTTACTGTTCATAACATACTTAATAAAGTGATTTTTCAAACCTAGAGCCATGCTATACAACACGTCATGTGCGACATTCATAGGTTCCTTGTCAGGTATATCATGCTCTCTGGGATTCTCATTGTAATTGATAGTTGAATGTATGGTATCTGTTATGATTCTTAAACAATGCCAGTAAACTACCTCCGAGTATGGTAAAAAAGATATTTCCAAGGCCGGTATTATGTTGGACAAACATTCAAGTACCGCTATGAAATTATCATCTGAATAGTTATCACACTGCAAGAACTTATGCATTAGTTGTGGCATCAATTTGTTTATATACTCCGGTTTACTCAACTGATTCCCTACAGATTGTGCCAGAGCACCTATAGCATCATACAACAGATACAGACTACGGTATTGAAATCTTTGAAACCCTTGTTCAAACCCTTCCAAAATTATATCGATATAAGGAATCAATTTAGCTTGAGCGGTCTCTTGAAATATGCAGAAAGCGGAAATAGCCGCTCTCTGAACTCTCTTATTATCATCTATAAAATGTTTCAACAGAACAGTCATCACTGGTATGAAAAAGGAGTGAGGTGAAGGATCGCTATTGATTATCCAAGGTACATAACGGCCCAAAGTCCAACAGGTGATGACTCGTATGACAGAATGCTCGTCGTTCATGGAATTAATGAGGAAATTGATCAAAAATGGAAGATATGGCTTCAGGCCCATCATACAACCTTCCGCTACTGCACCCAAAGCTAGAATCGCTGATTCTTTGATGTAATAATCTTGGTGCGATAAGATCTCATTGAGGTATGGTACAAGTATGGGAAGCAGGTCGTCGCGGAATCTAACAGCTATACCATCAAGGGATGCTGCACTACATTTCCGTAGAGTCCACCCGATGTAACAGTCGTCCACTTCTTCATTGAAATTATCTTCATCGTCACTGTAACATTCTTCATCTCCATTGTCCTTATTCTGGTACCTGTGAAATTGAAAAACTGAGATAAGATAACAGTCCAATATATCATTTCAATGTTGCGAAAATTTGTGCTGAAATCTATTGAATCACATTATTCATGAACTGTAATTAGAACATTGAATCGATTTGATTCTGACCATTTAGAGCACTCAAATTATTGTGAACCCCACTAGAAGTATACCTGGTAATCTAACATAATCGAATAATATTACCTAAAAGAGAACCTAAAATAGTACCATCTGAATCAAACCAGAATCAATAGAAAAAGTACATAAAAATCCCGGTTAGTCACAAGATTGAATGAAAAGCGTTACCATAACAACCACTTCTGTCTTCATTGAGAAGTTATGGTCCCAAAGGTCAAAAAGTCACTTTTTCACGATAAAAATGAAACCTTAGCACTTATATGTGGTTCAAGGAATGATCTCTGAACCTATACTCAAGAATTTCGAGTGTTTCTTGAAAATAAACACTATATATAATAGAAATAATAAAAAAATGAAAATAAACACTATATACAGTTAAATAAATAAATAAATAAATATATTTAGACAGATTAGAAATAAATTACCGGACCAATCGTATCCGATGGAGTATTCGATGTAAATACAGCAACGCGGCAATTTCATCACGCCAACTTCTGAGGATTTCCACATGGTCAGGACCTTCACGTCAGTGGGGCAACCGCAACCATTTGAAAAAAATGGGTTAGATGCACATAACGCATCAGGTATAACGTATAACTGAATTTTGAATATTACGTTTTTTGTATTTATTGATATCGCTGTGTGTTTTTGTTGGAATCCTTACATATAGGTGGAATGCCGGGTGGGTGCACGAGAGATTGAGTTTGGGTGAAGCGCTTGACGAAATCTTGGCCCGGGCGCCAACAAACCTCGCGACAGAATGGAGGAATGATTTCGAGAGAGAAATGTGAAACGAATCAGTTGACATACTGATATTATTATTACTACACTGATCCTCCTAGGTCTTCCCCAAGGAGACCCCTCACAAGTTCTCGAGAGCTTGAGCGATTAAGGAGAATCAGTTGTGTTCTGTATAGGCTTTGTTACTGTGTTCTTACGGCACCTTAGGCACGGCATGGTTAATTTATTTTTTTTACCCACTGCTGCTACCATTGATCCAATCGCGCTGCAACATGGATTGGAAGCTTTATTACTACTTAGGGAGGGCCTCTTAACCTCAAATTTATAACAAAATTTGATAGTACCGACTTAAACTTATCAAATCTAACCTTACCTATACTCCATTCACTTTTATGAAGTCTCCCAGTTGGCCATGATTTAGGTCTATCACGTTTTTGGCGCTCTTGTTCCTCGGAACAGAGTGCTTATCAATTTGCCCAAATGTCTGTAATTTTCGAATTTTTCGATGAAAATGGTCTTAAACGATTTGGTTCGACTCACTGATCAAGAATCCGTTGTCGAAATTCATTCTGTCCGGCCGGTCCGGCCGGCCGTAGGCACGATAACTCACGAACGAAATGAGCTAGAGAGTTGAAACTTTCAGAGTAGGTTTGGGAGATAAATATCTCAGCTAAGTTCGTTATCGGGCAAAATCAGACAGGTGGTTTAAGAGTGACAAAAAAAATTATTTTTTTTACATGACAAATTTTCTTCAACTGCCGTCAAGTCTTTGGAATTGTTGAATTCACATAATATCTTCTCAAATTCACTACTTCTCCGAAGTAAATTCACATTGTGAAAAATACGTTACAACTACCTCTATGTAGAGAGGACAACGTTGAGTAGTTATCTGACAGGAAAATGACTATAACCATACATTTTCAAAATATACACGGTGAAATGTGTCAAACTTTCATGGCCAGCTTGGAGACTTTATAAAAGTGAATGGAGAATACGCAAGTTTACAGTGGATGTCGCCTGGCCAGATAAATTGGCACATTGCCATATCTAAGTGGGTTACCCAGTTTAAATCTGACGTGAGGCCAGTCTAATTTGGCGCGCTTGTTTATGTTGACCAATGGAAATTGAATGATGTCAAAAAGAAGCGCGCAAAAGCAGGCTGACCTCACGTCAGAACTTATACATATTTTTTTCTTTGAAGAACATCACCGAAAGAAATTACATGTGGTAAGTGCTTTTTAAAATTTTACTAGTAGAGTAATGTTAACTATAGGAAAGTTTTTGTGATACTAATATAGATCATTGAAATTTTAGACCTGAAAGTGGAGGCAAACGCATCAGAGAATAGAGAAAAATTAAATAAACTCTATTTATTAAAAGAAAAAATAGGAGTGCGGTCAGGGGACACCCGTAAGGAGCAAAATTCCTTACGCTTTTTCTTCAAATCCGAATGTAATTTAATACCAACCCCAGACCAACGACCGCTAGAAGTATTCCACTCCCAATCTAACCCATACAACCTTAAAAAACCCCCTTCTTCATGGCCGAAAGTTCTCTCAAAATCACACCTCACATCAAACTCCGCTGATCCCGCACCAACTGATCTGGAGACTTGACAACTTCAATCCACGCATAAGCGGATATGGAGGAATAGAAGAATAGAAACTCCACACCCCACTCCTCTCAGACGAAAACTCCAGCATTATATACTGCATTCACTTCTATAAAGTCTCCCAGTTGGAAATGATTTAGGTATATCACGTTTTTGCGCGTATGTTCTGGGGAACATCGCGTTATAGTTTTGCCCAAATGTCTGTAACTTTCGAATTTTTTGATAAAAATGGTCTCAAACGATTAAGTTCGACTCCCCAATGAAGAATTCGAGGTCAAATTTGATTCTGTCCGTCCGGCCGGCCGTTGCCACGATAACTTGAGAACGAAAAGAGCTAGCGACTTGAAATTTTCAGGGTAGGTAGCGGATCCCAATACGACGGACAAGTTCGTTAATGGGCATAATCGGCCCAGTGGTTTCCGAGTAATAATTTTGTTTTCAACCAATATAAATCCGATCGAATTGAAACTTGGTGGGTAGTTGTAGAATATGAACCTAAGCACGTTTGTGAAATTTTGTGTGAATCGTGTGGCTAGAAAATTTAAAAAAAAATATAGCGGCTTGAAGTTTTCAGGTTAGGATGTGCACCAGAACGCCACATTTCAGTTAGTTTATGAGCATAATCGGCCAAACAGTTTTGGAGTTATAGCCATCTGAAATTTTCTGAAATTTGGTGTTTTTTTGTTCCTCATTAACTCGAAAACTAATGAACCGATTGAATTCAAACATGGTCATTAGTTGTAGAATGGCAACGCGGAAATGTTTGCAAAATTTTGTGAGGATAGAATGTGTAGAAAATTTATAATAAATCATTGAAAATAAAAAAAAAAATTCTATATATCAGTAACTAATCGTTTGAAATTGCTGAAATTTTGCAAGAGCCTTCATAACCTAACTCTACTACCAAGTTTCAAGTTTTAATACGATCGGTTAAATATTGTTGGAGATTCTAGCATTCTTGTGTGAATTCAGTAGATGGGTGACCGTTGCCTCGATAACTTTCGAACGAAAGGAGATGGGGACTTGCAATTTTCAGGGTAGGTTACGTATTCAAAAGGGAGAGTTGAGTTCGTTTTTGGGCATAATCGGTCAAACGGTTTCCGAGTTATACCCACCTGGAATATTATTTCCTTGATAACTCAAAAAATAAATATTCGATCGAATTGAAGCTTGGTAAGTAGTAGTAGAAAATCAACATAAAGACGTGTTTAAAATTTTGTAAGAACCGTACCCCTAGAAAATTTGAAAAAACCAACGAAAAAAAAAATTCAAGAACCGTACCCCTAGAAAATTTCAAAAAAATCACGAAAAAAAATTGGTTCAAGCACTGACGTGAAGTCAGAAGCTTTTGCGCGTATTTCTTCTGTATTGGACATTCTTCTGTATTGGACACCCTTAATCGAATTTACCATGGTAAATTATGTTGTCCATTCTCCTGTATTGGACACTTAATTCGAATTTACCATGGTAAATTCGAATTAAGGAGAATGGACAACATAATTTACCATGGTAAATTCGATTAAGGGTGTCCAATACAGAAGAATGGACAATAGAACATACGCGCAAAAGCTTCTGACTTCACGTCAGTGCTTGAACCAATTTTTCTAACTAAAACTGAGGCAGGTTGGCACTCGTCAATGTCAAAACAATTCTCTGAGATGTTGCTAATATCGCTGACCATTATATTCTTATAATAAAGAACTCTTCTCTTTGAAATTGATAATGCCGAAAGCAGTTTTCAAGAAGCAGATACAAAGTATCAGGATGTGCTATACAGAACTGAAATCTGCAATAGGATAGCTTCATTCTGTCCCAGGACACGTTGAACTCTCGAATGAAATTACTTAACTTCAAGTTGTGCTTCCAGGGTTGTTTCGAATATTAACTCCGTAGAGTAATATTTACTCCATTGCGTTCGAAAACTGAAAGGTTGGGTAAATTTTACTCCATGACTGTCGTTCGAAATGTCAGAGTATTCGACTCCGAGTTCATTTTACTCCTGTCAAAGTTGACATAACTCATGGACGGAAAATCTTGTATCTTTGTCTCGCTGTTTTATGAATGTTCTGTGAGGTAATTTAATAGTTTTAATACTGCTCACAATATATATTTATGATTAGAGTTACATATATGTGAAGAAAACAATAATAAATAGGTTCTTTCTTTCACCAACATAACCTATTTTCGGATATTGGCACCTTCTGTCACTGTCTGTGTCAGTGTCAGAGTAACTCCAGAGTAAATCTGTCAAATCTTCAAAAACTCTACTCTACTCCGTGGAGTTAATTTTCGAACAGAACCAAGGTAATTTAAATCTCTTCTGTAGGCTTATTTCTTGAGAATTTCGAAAAGTGGGGTAATGTATGTTCCGGTGAACATTGCATTATCATTTTGCCCAAATGTCTGTGATTTTCGAATTTTTCGCCGAAAATGGTCTCAAACGATTGGGTTCGACTCCCTGATCAAGAATTCGATGTCTAATTTGATTTTGTCCGGCCGGCCGAACGTCCGCTGCCACGATAACTTGAAAACGGAAAGAGATAGTGACTTGAAATTTTCAGGATAGGTGGCGCATCCCAATACGACGGCAAGTTCGTTAATCGGCACAATAGGCCCAATGGTTTCCGAGTAATAATTTTGTCTACAACCAATACTAATCCGATCGAATTGAAACTTTGTGAGTAGTTGTAGAATATAAACCTAAGGACGTTTGTGAAATTTTGTGAGAATCGTATCGCTAGAAATTTTTTTGAAAAATTATTGAAAAATATTATTCACGTCACGATAACCTAAGAACGGAAAGAGATAGCGACTTGAAATTCTCAGGTTAGGTTGAGAATCTGAATGCGCCATTTGAGTTTATTTAAAGGCATAATCGGCATAACGGTTTTGGACTTATACCCATCTGAAATTTGGTTGTTGTTTCCTCAATAACTCGTAAAATACAAAACCGATCCAATTCAAACATGGTTATTAGTTGTAGAATGGCAACGCGAAAATTCTTGCAAAATTTCGTGAGGAACGTAGCACTAGACAATTTTTAAAAAATCATAGAAAATTATTGAAAAAATTCTATATATCAGAAACCATTCGTCCGACATCGCTGAAATTTTGCGAGAGCCTTCAGAAGCTATCTCTTCTACCAAGTTCCAAGTTTGAACATGATCGGGTCTATATTGTTGGAGATCCGAGCAGCCTTGTGTGAGTTCAGTAGCTGGATTGGTGAGCGTTGCCTCGACAACTTTCGAACGAAGAGGATAGGGTCTTGTAATTTTCAGGATAGGTTGCACATCTGAATGGGAGAGTGAAGTTCGCTGTTGGCTATAATCGGCCCAACGGTTTCGGAGTTATACCCATCTGGAATATTATAACCTCGATAACTCAAAAAATATATACTCGATTGAATTGAAGCTTGGTAACTAGTTGTAGAATACTAACATGAAGACGTTTGTACCACTAGAAAATTTTTCATCATCGGCCAAATGGTTTTGGAGTTATATAAATCTGAAATTAGGTTGTTATTTGCTCAATAACTCAAGAAATACAAATACAGGAGAATGGACAAGAGAACATACGCACAAAAACTTACTTCACAGTGAACCAATTTTTGAACCAATTTTTTTCAAATGAACTATCAGAAAGTAACGGACTACTATATCCATTATTTTTCATTAAAATTTCAACACTTGACTCATAATTCAGTATTATTTTCGAAAAAGTATCCAAAACATAGACAAATAACCCGGTGACAACTAAATAAGGTTAGGTTAGTTCAAATGAATCTGTCCTGTCCTGTATTTACCATGGTCAATTCGATTAAGAGTGTCCAATACAGGAGAACGGACAATAGAATTCACCATGGTAAATTCGATTAAGAGTGTCCAATACAGGAGAATGGACAATAGAACATACGCGCAAAAGCTCCTGACTTCACGTCAGTGCTTGAACCAATTTTTTTAATGATTTTCAATTATTTTTTGAAAATTTTCTACTGATACGATCCTCACGAAATTTCGCAAGAATTTTCGCGTTGGCATTCTACAACTAATAACCATGTTTGAATTGGATCAGTTTTGTATTTCTGAGTTATTCAGGAAATAAGAACCAAATTTCAGATGGGTATAACTCCAAAACCGTTTGACCGATTATGCCTATAAACAAACTTAAATGTTGCATTCAGATGCACAACTTAACCTGAAAATTTCAAGTCGCTATCTCTTTCCGTTCTCAGGTTATGGTGATATAAATAATATTTTTTTTATTTTCTAGTGATACGATTCCCACAAAATTTCACAAACGCCCTTAGGTTTGTATTCTACGACTATTCACCAAGTTTCAATTTGGACGGATCTGTATTGGTTGGTGGCAAAATTATTACTCGGAAACCGTTGGGCCTATTATGCCCATTAACGAACTTGTCCGTCGTATTTGGATACGCCACCTATCCTGAAAATTTCAAGTTACTATCTCTTTCCGTTCTCAAGTTATCGTGCAACGGCCGGCCGGCCGGCCGGAAAAAATCAATTTGACCTCGAATTCTTCATAAGTAAGTTGAACGCAGTCGTTTGAGACCATTCTTGTCAAAAAATTCGAAAATTACAGACATTTGGCAAAATGATAACGCGATGTTCCCCAGAGTATACGCGCAAAAAGCATCAAATTAAAATTAATAAGAATAATTAAAGAACTTGAGCAAGAACGATATTCACGCCCCAAACCTACCCTGCACTCATTTTGATCGAGGGTTATGGACGGACGGCCGGCCTGACAAACACAATTGCATTTTCGGTCAAAAATTCAAAAAATACAGACATTTGGGCAAACGATAGCACGCTGTTCCTGGTGAAACAAGCGCCCAAAAATGAATTGCCGAAATGTATTCAAGCGCATCACTTCAGATCGAATGCACAAAATTGAATAAGTATTTTTTTTGTGCATAGAAGATTTTAAAAAAAATCGTACGGTGAAGTTTTTAAAATCTCATAATATGAAAATGGGTTCAAGCCCTGTGGACAGGAGCTTTCTGGCGCTCTAGTTCAGACAAATTATATCTCCGAAAGTATTGGTTTCTCAGAGTTGGGAATTATATCAATGTATTCATATGATAGAACTGCATCATAAAGGAAATTCAATTCAAATAATAGTTTATTTATCAAGATTAAATGAGCAATCATGAGAATGAGAAATGCACCATCGAAGAAATCAAATTAAATCTGGCCAATTTTGCCCAATAACGAACTCAACCTAGATATTCATCTCCGTAACCTACTCTGAAAATTTCAACTACCTACCTCATTCCGTTCGAGAGTTATATCTATGTCTATGGATGAAAAGCAGTCTCACTACTCTCAGATCTCTTACTTCATGTTCCGTTCCAAAATGTAAGACTTTTCTGAGAAAAACTAATTTCGGAGCAAACAACTGAGATTTTTCTCACTTCGCTCACAATTCTTCGATTGATTAGATAATGTCATGTCTCAGGAAAATAAGTTGACATTATGACAATTCATACATAGAATAATTATATCACTATGTGACATCGTTGAAATACGATTTATTATTCAAATTTTGAAAAATCATATATCCGAAAGTATTAGCTTGTTAGAGTTAAAAATGATATCATTGGATTCTTATGGTAAAACTGCTTATTGAAAAAAATTTTATTTGGAATTTGCTTTGTAAAAAAAATTTTTTTTTGTTACTCCGAAACCATCTGTCCGATTTTGCCCAATAACGAACTTAGCCGAGATATTTATCTCCCAAACCTACTCTGAAAATTTCAACTGTCTAGCTCATTCCGTTCGAGAGTTATCGTGCCTACGGCCGGCCGGACAGAATGAATTTCGACCACGGATTCTTGATCAGTGAGTCGAACCAAATCGTTTAAGACCATTTTCATCGAAAAATTCGAAAATAACAGACATTTGGGCAAATTGATAAGCACTCAGTTCCGAGGAACTAGAGCGCCAAAAAATGAGTTAGTGAGTGAGACAGAAGACTGTCAATATATTGACAGAACATCGACAGATTGACGTTCAGGTGTTCAGCCAGCAGCTGATAACTGAACCGGTAGGCGCAGCAATCCAAAATCGGTTTATAGCAACTCAAAAACGATCTTGATGAAATTTTGTGTGTTCAAGTGGGTCTAAGGGTAGTTTGGATTTACGATTGAACCCGTTTTATAGGAACTCAAAACCGCTTGATTGAAATTTTGCGTGTTTTTGAGTGGGTCTCGGAGTGATTTAGATTCACAATTAGACCCGGTATTTGGCGCTGCAATCGGTTAATAGGAAATCGAAAACGGCTTGACTGATTTTGACGAAAATTTGTGCGAGTGGGTCTCGAGTTGACTTATATTCAGAATTGGACCCAGTAGGTGACGCTGCAATTGGTTTACAGTTTTTTTTACGACGAAAATTTTGTTTTTAATTTTTCAAGATTTATGCATATCTTACCCAGAATATATGACTATGACAAGTACCAAATATCGTCTGGTCATGACACGAAAATTAATCGGAGCAAGACAACCAGAAATTTCACTTTTTGAGCAAATCGCACGATGAAAAAACGAAAAGATATATATTTAACTCTTGTCAAATTATATCACTTGTATGTCATTACATAATAAAATTCTAATAAAATTCTATGAATGAAAAGAGAAGATGCCAATTTTCCAGCAGGACAATTTCTGTCGGGTCAGCTAGTGATGGATAATTATGAGAAGTAAACAATATCATTTAGTTAAGATTATGAGAAGAAGTAAACAATATCATTTAGTTAAGATTCAGAGATGATTCGAGAAACTACTCAAAACGTTGAGCAATTGTGTTTACAATGGAAAATGTGATTTGAACATTATTCAATCCTTCATGTCGTATCCTTTGAACAATAAAAGAAGCAATTTTTTTTTATATGAATGACTATATATTCAGCACAAACAGCACACACAATGAAGGCTTACCTGTAAATATCCTTCGATAAATCCTTCTCATTAGAATCGTTCCCTAAGCAGTCCTTCAAAGCCATCAATTCATACTCAGAGTACTTCATGTTCTTCAACAAGATTGGAAGCAGTTTGTCCATGTAAGGTGAAAGCAACTCCTTACAGTTTGACAACTTAGTGGCTGTGAACCAAAATTCACAGGCTTGTAATGCTACTTCACCATCCTTGTGTTGAGTTTTAGCCAGTAGATAAAGAATAACTTCATGCAAATGGGGCAACAGACTATCTTCTCTGTTATCCAGATAAAGATCGAAAGTCATAGAAACTTGCTTTTGCATCTCTACATCTTCAGAATCTGCATATTTCATTATGTTCCTCAAGTAAGAACCTAGGTCTAAAGACTGTTTCACAATCATAAAATATTCTTGTAGGAATTGATTCAGAAGTCTTATTATATCATTATGAAATGTACATCTTTCCTGAGCAAGCATTTCATTTAGTTTGGGAAAAACTTTTCTGGTAATTCCATATATATCTTCATCAGATTTATTATTTCTTATGAGTTCTTCACATATTTTGAATAGAGTATTTAAGGCAATTTCACTGAACTCATTGGAGGCATCAAAGGCATCTGTAAGAAATGGAACCAATTCTGGCCAAGTAGCCAAGTTGTCCTTGGCCAACATGACAAGTACATTTGAAATACTGATTCGGATGTCTTTACAAGGATCTTGCAACAGTTTCAGGCATTCTTGGCGTATTCTCAACAAAAATTCATGTGATATTGTGTCATACACCGAATTTATATTATTCTTTAACAAGATTCCACTCAAACTTCTAATCTCCTCTGGATAATTTGGGTTAGAAATGATAAAAAACAGATAATATGTGAAATCGCCGATGTTCTGTATGAGATTCAGCTTTTGCTGCACATTTTTCTGAATCTCGTTGTCTGGTATCAGTGCTTCTTGTAGAACTTCGAGGATTGAAAGGAGAACATTTTCTTGGGGTGTCCAATCTCCCCAGTTCATATCGATGTTTGAATTTTTAAAACACTGCAACAATAATCGGTGATTCGGTATGTAATTGATAAGCAGAAATGGTTTATTCAAGATCTGATTGATTGATTCTTTATAATATTATTATGGTAATAGAATTTATAGAGGTATTGATGTTTTACTCACCACAAAACAGTCGAAAAATTTGACAGCCGGTGTAACAAGTAAATAGCGCGAAGTTAGCCACGACCGAAGTATCTCCCATGCGCATAGAACTTCCGCGTTAATCAATACTGCCAATTTCACGATTAAACGCCAATGTCGACAACGTCAACATAAAAAACATATACCAATTAATCACTTCCTTCCCCGAAGTTTGAATCACATCTATTCATGTGAAAAGAAATGAATCACTGCAAATCGAATTTTATTCTGATTTCGTTCACTTTCACTTTCAGAAGAATGTAGGAGAAAAGGGTAGCGTATATCAAGACTAGTGAAATACACGGTTATAAAATTGATATTCAAAAGTTATAGAGAACGTTTTAATTTCTTGCCCGGAATAACAAGAGAAAAATTGTTGACACTCATTAGATCATCTTATGAAGCAAATCTTTCCATTCCAAATTTAACACAATGTTTCGAGCAATAGCAAATATGACAAAATGATAGTAGTCGCTAAGGATGTACCTAAATGATGTCAGTACTCTGGCATACCAAATGGAATAAATCATAAATAAAAACGGTTCAAATGAAAACGAGCAAGCAGCAAGCAGATTATAAGCGTCAGTGAACCAAATGATTGCACACAGATAGAACAGTTATCACTCAGATTCAGTATTCATGAATTATAGCCATATAACATTTAGAATATGGTAACTGAATGAGACTTTTGTCAGTTTGTTTGATACTTTTGACTAATTATTTTACATGTCAGCCTGTATATATTCTATAAGCAAGGAATACTGAACTATTGACTGAAATTGGGCAGAAAATTGTACTCACTTATCACTCAAGTACTGATTTGTCCAGTTGTAAATAGCACCAACAACTTCTTTCTTAAACAACCTATAACTAGCGAGTTTAACAGGTAGTTGATCATTAGGATCCAGCGTTTCATCAAAATACTGAAAAAATTGGCGATAATCGTTTAAATATCCATCGTTTGCCATATTTGAGCAACTTCTGGTGAAACAATTCACAAAAGGATATCAATATATACAGATTATTCGTTGTGAGAATGAGCGATATACATTAACTAGTACTGATCACAAAGAAAATTTAGTTAATTCCGTATAATATACTCCTCAGAAAATAGCTGTTCTATTCTGTTTGGTTTGGTTGGTGTTTTAGTTTGACTTTGACCACAAAAGAAAATTGACATTCATTGGACTAGGTTAAACCATAGAAAATCAGACAGGGCGTTTTTCAGATACCGCACAAAAATTATTGAGTAATATGGTGGGTTTCATGGAAGCTTCGATTAGCTTGATAAGCATAATTGTGCATTTAATTCGGTGGTTGCGTAAAAAATGAACTGGAAATTGACATACCGCCGTATTCACAAAGCATCCGATCTCCGTTAAGTCCTAACTGACGTCCTCAGTTATGGATAAATTTGGATCGCAACCTCAGTTAACGTGTAATAGGCCTGTTTCACCACCGTTAGATACGTTAACTGAGGTTGCGATTCCAATTTATCCTTAACTGAGGACCTCAGTTAGGACCTAAAGGAGATTTAATGCTTTGGGAATACGGCGGAATATTTAGTTAAAAGATAAATAAGCCTATGACGGAGATTACAGGGTCACTCTGGTATCAGTCTCGCATCAGTATTACCATCAATCCGGATCATCAGTCCATCAATCTACGCGTATAGAACCAATTTCCGTCAATCTGACATCAATCCATGAATTACTACGTTTACATGCACCTTCTCGATCCGTATTGAACCAAGGCGCATTGTTTGATGCGAATTAGATGAAATATGGTTTGAGAGTTTACATGCCTTACCTGAAACTAGTTTTAGGTAATTCGGCTTTATTCTAAGCTCGGGTAGCCAACATGGGAAGATTGAGAAAAATTAAAAATAGAAATTAACAAAAGAAAATTATTCTAAAAATCTTAAAAAATGATGAAGAACACCATAATTTCGCAAGGAATTAACCTATTCTGGGTGGTTACAACGATTGAAAGAGCAAATCGTGAAAAATTAATCCAGAAATTAGAAGAAAACGATTAAAGATAATAGAAAAAGTTACCTCAAACAATATATGATATCATTTTTATCTCAAGAGATTTATTTCGATCTTCCAGCTTAGGAATTACGATTAACGTAACCCCAAAGCAGGTTGGTTAGATTATCAGATTTGTCAAACTAATAAATTTGGTGTTGGTAATTCTGAAAATTGTTTCTCTTAAAAATACTCTCAATGCGTGTTTGGTGTATACATGCACATTAAATCGATTTGGAAAAACTCAATCCACCTTTTCAAATCGCATTTCCTAATTCGCATTTCAGTATTCAATTCGAATTGAAAAAATGTTTACATGCGTTTTCAATGCGCATTACGGAATACGCATTGGCTTAAAACGGTTCGAGAGGATGCATGTAAACGTAGTATTTTGATGTGATGCGAGACTGATACCAGATTGACCGTGTAACCTCCGTCTAACTCGCGAACTTGAGGTAACTCAAGGTTACGAGTTATGCAAGAGTTTAGCTATATTCAGGAACGCGTAACACTCGGCGGGTTACTCGCAAACCTCGAGTTAACCGATGATACAAGGTTTTCTTTGTATCATGGACAATAACATCATATGGACAAAACATCACCTTATCATTTTGCCCAAATGTCTGTAATTTTCGAATTTTTCGCCGAAAATGGTCTAAAACGATTGGGTTCAACTCCCTGATGAAGAATTCGAGGTCAAAATTGATTGTTGGAGGTTGAAATTTGTATATTCTATTTACCTAAGACCTACATTCTTCCTAACGACACAAAATTTCATAATGAGAGCTTTTGAGATGTTTTAAAATTTGGTTTTGCACATACTGATAACAACATGTTCTATTAATACGCGAGGAATTTCATCCTGCAAGTGAAACCTAAAAGGAATAGGAAGCGGAATTTACAAATACCTACATGACTTAAAAATGTTAATAGAACCTGATATTAAGGAAGCTCCAAACGGAAATTAATTTTTTTCTCCTCCGGGATGAAAAAGTTCACTTTTAGTCCCTGTCACACGGGACAAAAGTACCCGATTCTCTCCCGGTGAGATGGCAAATGTGCGCATGCGGGTACTTTACTTTATCTCCCGGTTACCTAGCACCCACACAGCACACAATATTCAGGAAACATTGCCACAATATTGCAATTGCAGTTGCAATATTCCAGAAATATTGCTGGAATATTGTGTTTCAATATTACAGTTGCAATATTGAGAAATATTGCTGGAATATTGTATTTCAATATTACAGTTGCAATATTCAGAAATATTACAAACTATAACAGTTTTCTACAAAGTTAAAATTCATAGTTTTGCGTATATTCCTATGAATATATGCATAGACATATTTATTACAAATCTCTAGTTCGAGGCTTTACGCTTTACACATGCTCTCTTTTCTTTTAGTCCGGCCGCCATTTTTTCTGTTTACCAGTGTTGTTGTCACAGAATATACCAGTGTTGTTGTATCGTGTCGTGAAGCAGTCTGTTGTTACTTTACTTTGTTAGTTCAGTTAGTTGTGAGTTTAATGTTTATTAAAGACTAATTGGCTCTAAATAATATAAATGCAGTGATAAGCTGATTTGGATTATCTAAGGTATAATAGCTACAAGTTTATAGATATCATTGATACAAAATTTTATATTTTTAGGTTATACCAACATCTTATCACAGCCCTATAAAGAGTAGGTTGTGATCTCATCCGTCTGATTATTGAGACGTTATATTGACGTGCTTTTTATATACGTACAAAGGTAGAGTTGAACAGATCTAATGATTTGATTATCTATGTTTGATTATTGAACCCATATCGAAATGCTTAGCTCAAGCCAAATTGCGAGCCTCCAAGGAAGTGGAAAAAGTTAAAAAAAAAGAAATGTCGAATGTCCAGTAGAGAGCGAATAAAGATATTAATTGTGCCTACTATTTTTTTATGTGAGTTAAACCTATACCACATCTCATGAAATAACAGAAATATTTCTGCAAGAATCCTGAAATATTGCATATACCTATATTTTGCAATATAACAAAAATATTCCATAAATATTACAAAATAATTCTACAATATTGCAGGAATATTTCAAAAAATAAGTCTGCAATATTGTGACGTTATAGGATAGAGAGCATATATTTGAATATTTCTGCAACAATCCTGAAATATTTCATATATATTTTCCAATATAATAAAAAATTGCATAAACATTACAGAATAATTCTACAATATTGCAGAAATATGTCGAAAAATATTTCTGCAATATTGCTATGTTAGGTTATGGGGCGGACATTCGAATGTTTCTGCAATATTCCTGAAATATTTCATATATCTTTCGCAATATAACCGAAATATCTCAAATATTTCCGAAACATATTCCTGCAATATTTCAGAAATGAGTCTGTGCTGTGTGGGCAACCGCGTGTTTATATCTCAAGTTGATGACAGCTGAGTCAAAAAAAAGTTAATTATTTCAGTGAATACCGACAAATATAATAAAATGGGTTCAAGCCCTGTGGACAGGAGCTTTCTGGCGCTCTAGTACAAACAGACAAATTATATCTCCGAAAGTATTGGTTTCTCTGAGTTGGGAATTATATCAATGTATACATAGGATAGAGCTGCATCATAAAAGAAATTCAATTCAAATAATAGTTTATTTATCAAGATTAAATGAGCAATCATGAGAATGAGAACTGCACCATGGAAGAAATCGAATTAAATCTGGCCAATTTTGCCCAATAACGAACTTAACCGAGATATTCATCTCCCTAACCTACTCTGAAAATTTCAACTACCTAGCTCATTCCGTTCGAGAGTTATTGTGGAAAATCTTTTTTTAAATTTTCAAATTTTTTATTTTACACTTTGCGGTAATCTGGTCAATACAAATCTTCACATGCGTATAAAGGTCATGATTCTACAATTTGATGCTAAATTTCAGATACTTCGAACGAACTTGTCCGAGATATTTACGCTCCAAAACCTCCTTGCAATTTTCAATCCGCTAACTCCTTTCGTTCGAGAGTTATCGTGCCTACGGCCGGTCGGCCGGCCGGACAGAATCGATTTCGCACTCGGATTCTTGATCAGTGAGTCGAACCAAATCGTTTGAGACCATTTTCAGCCAAAATTTCCAAAATTACAGACACTTGGGCAAATTGATACACTCTGTTCCGAGGAACTAGAGCGCCAAAAAAACAAGTTTCTTATGACAATTGCCCAAAACAGGTTTAAAGTACCTACAAATAGTAGGTATTCCATAAAACATGTATGAAAGAAGATGAGTAATAATCTGAAAGAAGATGAGTAATAAATAAAAAATTACCTTGTAATCGATCAAAAATTTCCTAATCTACGTTCACCAAATTTTCTCCTCTCTCGAACTACAGAATTATGCTTTCAATATTTACGTAATATTTTCAAACATTTTCGGGTGAGGTCCCCGTTGCATCGCTAAAATACGAGTATTTCAACCCCAATATTTTTGAAGTTACAATATTCCCTTCTGTCAAGTTGACATTATGAGAATTCATACATAGAATAATTATATCAATCTGTGAAATACGATGTACATTGAAATTTTGAAAAATCGTATCTCCGAAAGTATTAGCTTGTTAGAGTTAAAAATGATATGAATGGATTCTTATGATAAATGTGCTTATTAAAAAAAATTTAATTTGGAATTTGTTCTGTAAAAAAAAAAATTTTTTTTTATTACTCCGAAACCTTCTGTCCGATTTTGCCCAGTAACGAACTTAGCCGAGATATTCATCCCCCAAACCTACTCTGAAAATTTCAACTCTCTAGCTCATTCCGTTCGAGAGTTACGTGCCTACGGCCGGACGGCCGGACAGAATGAATTTCCACCATGGATTCTTGATCAGTGAGTCGAAACAAATCGTTTGAGACCATTTTCATCGAAAAATTCGAAAATTACAGACATTTGGGCAAATTGATAAGCACTCAGGTCCGAGGAACTAGAGCGCCAAAAATGGATTTGATTAACTCTGATGAAAGTGAATTAGACGGAGAAAAAAAAATCGTATAAACCCAGGGAGAAAAGTAGGACATCCTCACCCGCGATTGTCACCATTCATCATTGACAACCATTCGCGGGCGTGAATGTCCTACTATTCTCCCTCGGTGCGTAATATTACAAACTCCAACGTTTTCCAAACTTATAGGTATATTTTCGTTTACATAATTATATAATAATAGAAAAAAATTATTATGTTTGATCAAATTCCCTGGATAAATCATAACTGGCAACTAACACCTCATTTTCATGTCTGAAAAAGTCATTTGAAATATCGGCCATTGCGCTTGAATGAGCAAATTTGTTTTTTCTACAAACGTCAAAAAATGACAAGGTTCGCGCATTGAAAACAATATGCGAAGTGACCCTTTTTTTCATTTTCCTTCGTTACCATGACACCGTGCGCGAAGTAGTGTGCGAAGTACTTACTTCGCACACTGCATGTAGACTATATGGAGTTTTTATATTTTAACCTTTATGTTCCTCAATCAAACAAACAAATGCCATTTTATTTTCATAGTTACAGTATTTACTTGATTTGGAAAAACATTTTAAGCAAGTTCAATACTATTTTTCATATTAAGCTATCGCTATGCATGTTACTTATTTTAGAACAATATTTTTGGCGTTTGTAGAAAAAATTTTGTTTGCATCTCATGCGCGAAATACTTTGGTGATCTCGACTATTTTTTTAACTCGGCTGCGCCTCGTTAAAAAAATCAGTTCTCGATCACCAAATAAGTAGCATTTCGCGCACTAGATACAAAATAGTTATTTTTGTATCTAGTGCGCGAAATGCTACTTTGGTGATCGAGAACTGATTTTTTTAACGAGGCGCAGCCGAGTTAAAAAAATAGTCGAGATCACCAAAGTATTTCGCGCATGAGATGCAAACAAAATTTTTTCTACAAACGCCAAAAATATTGTTCTAAAATATGTAACATGCATAGCTTAATATGAAAAATAGTATTGAACTGGCTTAAAATGTTTTTCCAAACCAAGTAAATACTGTAACTATGAAAATAAAATGGCATTTGTTTGTTTGATTGAGGAACATAAACGTTAAAATATAAAAACTCCATATAGTTTACATGCAGTGTGCGAAGTAAGTACTTCGCACACTACTTCGCGCACGGTGTCATGGTAACGAAGGAAAATGAAAAAAAGGGTCACTTCGCATATTGTTTTCAATGCGCGAACCTTGTCATTTTTTGACGTTTGTAGAAAAATAACTATTAAGGCGAAAATTCACGAGACGATTTTGTCGTTCAAAAGCAACGCCGCTGTCGTTCAAAATTTCCACGATTTTGTCGTTCATAAGCAACTACGCTCTCGTTCAAAATTTCCCTTCCTATACTTTTCATGGAACGACGAAATCTTACGACGGAGCTTATTTTGAACTGTTTTAAAAACTTAACCTAATTGAATTTAAATATTACAACTAAATACATATATAGGTACAAAATGAGTGCCTAAAGTTCTACAGTTATCTCTAATAATTATATAAATGCATTAAATTGCAAAAGAGAAACAATCACAGCAGCTCCAATTATATGCATGATCGCTAACAAAAAAAGAAAATATAATAAAATGAAAATTTTGGGTTGCGTGTTTATAATATAATTGCGGACTGAAATTCTAGATTGTATTCCATTGCTTGAAAAAACCTGCATGCTATGCATATCCTACTTTCTGCGCGCATGTTCTAGGGGACACATCGCGCATTATCATTTCGCTGAGCTGAGTCGTGCGAAACGTAAAATATGAATCGGCCTTAGGAGTGTCCAATAGAGATGAATGGACAATAGAATATGCGCGCAAAAGCTCCTGACTTCACGTCAGTAATTTTTTGCGGCTGTCAGAGGTATGTTATGTATGGTTGGATAAGAATGCTAGATAAATCTACCACCATAATCGCCACCATTCACTGTTGGGTCAAAAATTAAAAATGATGTGCCTAAGGTGGCGTAAGGACACAGTAACAAAGCCTACACGCAACACGACTGGTTCTCGTTACTCGCTCAAGCTCTCCGAGAGCTTATGAGGGGTCTCCTTGAGGAAAACCTAGGAGGATCAGTATAATAATAATATATAATATAATATCTAGCATTACAACGACGTCTTTCAAATGACTGTATAGTCATTTGAATGACGTCGTTCGTTTAGAAACGAACGACGAGAAAACTTGACGTTGCGATTTCATCGTCTCATGAATTTTCGCCTTTAAGCTGGATTCATAAACTCTGTCGTTCCGGGCAGTATAATTCAGGTTGCCGTTGTGTGCAGTTCGTTCATTTGTGAAGGGTCAATCTATAAACCCAGAGTTCGCCGTTGTTGCCGTACTGTCAGTGCGCCGACCCTTATTGGGCGATTTAAATGAGGGCAGCAAGGCACATTACAATCAGCTGATACTTGTCATCAAGTTGAACTCAACATCGCGGAACTGAACTGCAAGGAACGACAGAGTTTATAAATCCAGCTATATTCTGATTAATATATTTTTGTTGTCAAACGTAACTTTGCAATTTTAACATTTTATATTTATGAAATTCGTAGAATACTTACCGGAAAACAGCAAGAAAGAAGCTTCCATTATAGCATTAAAATCGATATATATAATCCAATATCAATCAATATATCATCCGGGCATTTGGATGTGCTCTACAGCACAGAACACTAATATATAGAACAGAATGTCAGAGGGCTTTAGAATAGTTTTAGCATTCATTCTATCATTAATTGCGTCCTTATTGCTTTAAATAATTCCATATGACCTTAGAATTATTTTGGCATTTATTTCAGCATTGAATGCTACCTTATTGCTCCAAGAAATTCCCAATGGCTTTGGAATTATTTCTGCATTTATTTTAGCTGTAGTTTCCATCCTAGTGCTCAATGAAAATCCATTTGGCTTCGACTTTAGTTTAGCAGTAGCTGCGATCTCTGTGTTAAATATTATTCCATATGGTTTTGGCATTGCTTTGGAATAAAATTTGGCTTTCAAGACGGTTTGATGGCGTTAATTTTGCATTGAATGCCATGCTGGCATTTCGGTGTTACTTATTGGGTTAGGAGGGTAAGAATAATCATAATCATGTCTATAGCACGCGCTCCAAAGCAGATTGCCCCCGCGCCAATCCTTTTTTAGCGTTTTTCTTTCATAGTGAAGTCAATCTGCAGCTTCAATTCACGGATGCGCGGACCCTCCCAAGGGGATTCTATGGAGGAATAGCATCCAGCCCATGCGCATAACGAAAAATGCCCGAAAGGGGCTACATGAATTTCAAATTAGAAACGCAATATCTTCGCCTATTCTTCAAATCTGAATGTTATTTAATAGAGATCTTCCAAATACAGTTATTTATAAATTGTCCCCAGGGCCGCGGTAAAGTTAAAAAAAAGTTATTTCCTCGAAACTGACTTGTGCGTTTCCAGAATTGGCATGAATTTTCTTGTAAAACCTCACAATATCAGCTCAGCACCAGACCCGCGACCGAATTGTCCTAAAACTCTCACAAAATAACCCATACAATCAGAAAACAGTCACTACTCCTGTGCGCATGCGCAATCCACTCGTGGCTGAAAGTCCTCACAAAATCACACAAAACTCCGATTCTGCAACACAAGTGGTTCAGGAGATATCGCATCTTGAATCCACGCATGCGCGGACGCTCACCAGGGGATTATTTGGAGGAATAGCATCCTCCACCCCAAAACACCAATCCTCTCTGACGAAAACTCCAGCAGTTAAATAACTTCTGATCTGCATTAACTCTGTGAATACGCAGTCTACTCGTGGCCGAAGGTCCCCTCAGAATCATACACATCATATTATCACACCATACACGATTCCCCAGTAACAGCGCTTCAGGAGATACCGCAGCTTCATTCACGCATGCGTGGTTTATTCTTATGGAAGGATATCAGCGTCCAACTCCAAATGTAATTCAATACCAGCACCAGACCACTCGCAATTTTAACTCATACAACCTAAAAAGAGCCACTTCTCTCCTCCACGAAGAGTATTGGTTGCCGAAGGTCCTCTCAAAATCACACAGCTCACTCAAGTTCTATAGCAGTTCTGCGGTTCAGCAGAAACCGCAGCTTCAATTCACGCATATGCTAGCCCTTTCCAGGGGATTCCATTCCCCGTCTGGAGAGGTGTGCACTCCTCTCCAGCAGTTATATTACTTTCTGCTCATGCTCATGAGCAGAACGAAAAATGTCAAAATTGAGCAGCTTCCATCATAAATTAGGCCCTATGTTACGCACCAAGAGGGTATTATTGGTTACCTAAATGTCAAAATTAGACCCGATCCGATATTTGGTTTCAATTCAATTAATTCAATTTGTCGTCAATAATTCTATATTTCAGAAACTATCTTACAGATTCCGCTGAAATGCCGTACAAACATTCGAGCCACCATTTTTGGCGCTCTAGTTCCTCGGAACTGAGTGCTTATCAATTTGCCCAAATGTCTGTAATTTTCGATGAAAATGGTCTTAAACGATTTGGTTCGACTCACTGATCACGAATCCGTGGTCGAAATTCATTCTGTCCGGCCGTAGGCACGATAACTCTCGAACGGAATGAGCTAGACAGTTGAAATTTTCAGAGTAGGTTTGGGAGATAAATATCTCGGCTAATTTCGTTATTGGGCAAAATCGGACAGATGGTTTCGGAGTAACAAAAAAAAATTATTTTTTACGAAGCAAATTCCAAATTAAATTTTTTTCAATAAGCAGTTTTACCATAAGAATCCAATGATATCATTTTTAACTCTAACAAGCTAATACTTTCGGAGATATGATTTTTCAAAATTTCAATAATAAATCGTATTTCAACGTTGTCACAGATTTATATAATTATTTTATGTATGAATTGTCATAATGTCAACTTATTTTCCTGAGACATGACATTATCTAATCAATCGAAGAATTGTGAGCGAAGTGAGAAAAATCTCAGTTGTTTGCTCCGAAATTAGTTTTTCTCAGAAAAGTATTACATTTCGGAACGGAACATGAAGTAAGAGATCTGAGAGTAGTGAGACTGCTTTTCATCCATAGACATAGATATAACTCTCGAACGGAATGAGGTAGGTAGTTGAAATTTTCAGAGTAGGTTAGGGAGATGAATATCTCGGTTAAGTTCGTTATTGGGCAAAATTGGCCAGATTTAATTTGATTTCTTCCATGGGGCAGTCCTCATTCTCATGATTGCTCATTTAATCTTGATAAATAAACTATTATTTGAATTGAATTTCCTTTATGATGCAGTTCTATCATATGAATACATTGATATAATTCCCAACTCTGAGAAACCAATACTTTCGGAGATATAATTTGTCTGTTTGAACTAGAGCGCCAGAAAGCTCCTGTCCACAGGGCTTGAACCCATTTTAAAATCTAGTACCGGATTTTAGCTCGATCGGCTGTGTATTTTAGCAATTATTGTGAAAATTAACTTTCGAACTGGTATCTACTATCGGACGTAGATAGTAGCGTCGTTGCCTGCCAGGAATGTGATCCGGGTTCGAATCCCTGGTGGTCCATTATTTTATTTACTTTACACGTTTTTGGCAGCAAGCAGTATTTCGTGAGGGTGTGAATAAACAATATAACATGAGCGCAAAAGCTCGAATTCATGTCAATGCTTTGTAAGAATTTTTTTCTAAAAATACTTCCCACTAGAGCGCGAGTAGTTGGCGGGAAGGGAAATACAACAAAATCAAATATGGATAGTATAATTTGTCCGTAGGTACTTCTGTTACCTATTAGCAGTACAAAATAGTGCTGAAAAAGAAGTATTCCTTCATTTAAGATAAGTGGAGAATTAACAAGTCAATAAATCATCCACGGATTAAGAAAGAGAAACAAAAAAAAGTAAAGAGCAGAATGATAAATACGAAATAAACTAAAAATGTTCAAGTAAAGATTCAAAAGCTATTTGGCTAGATAAATAATGTTCAAATAAAGAACAAAATAATATTGTAATTTTTTATTTTACTTAAATAAAGTATTAATCCAACATAATATAACATATATACATATTCGGCATCCATTACTTCTGAAGAATTTTTTTTATTAAAATAATGTGGTCAAAAAATAATTAAAATGTTCACAATATAATTTTGATAAATCAAATAAAATTATGAATAACCGAAAGATGATGATGTTGACATAAGAACTCTTGGTTTTGCTTTCTTTTTCTTCTTACCCTTATCACCACAACCTGGTGATCCTAAAATAGAAATAAAATAATGCAGTTTACAATCCAAAAATCTTTCTAGAATTTCTTACCTGACGGGTCACTTTTGGAAGCCTTCTGTAGGGCTTGAGCTATAGCATCACCGAATGTCATCCTTGCTTCAGGAACAAACTCTGGCAGAATACCATCTTGTTCTTCACTGGTGGTCGTACAATTTGAATTGTATCTCCTCCTTCCAGATATAACGCTCAAACTTGTATGTTCTGATTTGGAAGGAATAGGGACTGCTGAACTTCTCAAGTTGGGCCATGGATTTGATTGTGACTTCACAGAAGCTGCCATCTATTAAAAATGAAATGTGAATAAATCATGCCAAGATTAAAATGAAAATTTGATAGAAAAAATATTCCTATAACTGAAAATATAGAGCACTGACTTCGGTCGATGGCCTTTTATGTAAGTGAATAAAGACCTGATGTGGCATCAGGATATTTAGCGAGCATAATCACTAAATGATAAATAAACTTTTAGACGTTGCTCCCACTGACTATCACTTGAATCGATTAATTGCACCCAGCCTAGCTGACCAGCAGATTGAGTCTTATGAATTTGTGAAAAATTTAATCGATTCAAAAGATGATCAGTTTACCAAACATTCATACACTGCCCAAAAGTTGGAGGAATTAAATGGTGAGGGTTAAACAATAGTTTAAATAAAATGTGTAGTACCAGTTTTGTAAATTAGTCTTGAACTGCTGTTATAAATTTCAGTAACTCAACAATTCCAGAGCGTTCTGCAAATGGGCTCTCAAAATGTGTTTAGTTTAATTAATAAACGAATTTCACAAATCAAATTAACTCCAGGGGATTTCATTGATTTGCCGCGAAGCAAATTTTTGGCTTCTTGACCGTCATCAGTATTCTGAAGTTCTCGACCAATTCAACTAAACGAGACGTGTCAAGCCTCCCATAGCCGACCTGAGCGGATATATATTAACGTTCACGCCACCTAAGAGACGAAACAAGGAACTCAGTTAGGCAAGAGTAATGTTGTATCATTGAAACATAATTAAACAATCAATTCGAATAACAGCAATGGTTAGTTCAATAATAAGGAAAGTGAATGTATAAATACGATCATTTCTTGTTTACAGTTTCGCCTCAACATCCTTCGAGTTTGGATTAGTTTATATGTTTAGTTTTAGCTTTTCCTAGTGTAAACTTTGCCAAATATATTGTTTGTAGTGGACTTGCGCGCATGTTTTATTGCCTATTCAAGCCTCACACACCTTCACGAAATACTGCATGAACCTCCAAGCCGTCGATTTGGCGCTCTGGCTGTTCGGAACACAGTAGGCAATTTGCCCAAATGTCTGTAATTTTCGAATTTTTGGATGATAATGGTCTTCTAAACGATTTGGTTCGACTCACTGATCAAAATCGATTCTGACCAGCCGGCTGTAGACACGATAACTCTCGAACGGAATGAGCTAGACAGTTCAAATTTTCAGAGTATGTTTGAAGATAAAAATCCCGGTTATTGGGCAAAATAGGCTTGATGGTTGCGTAGTAACGAAAAAAAACCAACATTTTTTTGGCGCTCTTGTTCCTCGGAACAGAGTGCTTATCAATTTGCCCAAATGTCTGTAATTTTCGAATTTTTGGTTGAGAATGGTCTCAAACGATTTGGTTCGACTCACTGATCAAAAATCCGTGGTCGAAATTGATTCCGTCCGGCCGTCCGTTAACACGATAACTCTCGAACGAAAGGAGTTAGTGGATTGAAATTTGCAGGGTAGGTTTGGAGCGCAAATATCTCGGACGAATTCTTTAACGGGCGAAATCCTCCGAGTTGTTTCGGAGTTATGGCCGTTTTTGGTGAAAACATTATGAATATTTCCGAAACTGATCACCCGATCTATCTGAAATTTAGCATCAAATTGTATAATAATGACCTTAAAACGCATGCGAAGTTTTGTATTGATCGGGTTGGTGTAACGTGTCAACAATTTTTTTTTTATTTTAAACTTTGTTTTTACAATGACTCTCGAACAGAATGAGCTAAGCAGTTGAAATTTTCAGAGTAGGTTTGGGAGATAAATATCCCGGTTAAGTTCGTTATTGGGCAAAATAGGCCAGAAGGTTCCGAGCAACGAAAACAAATTTTTTTTTTTAACATTACAAATTTCGAATTAAATTTTTTTAAGATGCAGTTTCGCCATAAAAATCCATAGATATCATTTTCAACTCTAACAAGCTAATACTTTCGGATATATGATTTTTCGAAATTTCAATAATGAATCGTACTTCTAAGTTTTCACAGAATGCTATAATTATTGTGTCTATGAATTATTATATGATCTGTGTTCATACTAGTACATGTCATCCTGTTCTATAAGAGAGAGTCAAATTCATTTCTGCTATTTTAATTTGATTTCTTTCATGGTGCAGTTCTATCATAAGAATACATTGATATCATTCACAACTCTGAAAAATCAATACTTTCGGAGATATGATGTGTCAAAGTTTGAACAAGAGCGCCAAAGCTCCTGTTCACAGGGCTTGAACAAATTTTTTTACATTACAAATTTCAATTTAAATTTTTTTCAAGATGCAGTTTCACCATAAGAATTCATTGATATCATATTCAACTCTAACAAGCTAATACTTTTGAAGATATGATTTTTCAAAATTTCAATAATAAATCGTACTTCTATGTTTTCACAGAATGTTGTAATTATTCTATCTATGAATTATTATATGATCTGTGTTCATACATGTCATCTCATTTTCCTATAAGAGACATATCAAATTTATTTCTGGTTCGTTGCTCATGATATGAAATAGCCCTCCTGTTCTAGAAAACAAAGTATGATTGAATGCAAAATGACCAATGAAATAAGCTCAGCTATCGTAGAATTATGAGGATTATATGATATTATACTTTTTTCGTGATGATATAATGCCCTGGGATAATCCATATGTTGATGGAAACATATACTTTGGTAGGTTAATCAAATCAGGTTCAGAGTATCTCCAGTAAAAAAAAAACTGGAATATTAGCTAAGTTTCAATTGATATAATATAATATTATGCCAGCCACATAGGAGACTGAGGAAAACCCATAATATTGGAGTACAACTTTACAACATGCTACCAGACCAGCTGAGGAACCTACCGTTTTCAACATTCAAGAAAAAATTAAAAACCTTATTAATTGAAAATAGTATATATAGTTACAGCGAATTTGAGAGTCTCATTAAAAATTATTAACAAACATTTGGAAATTTACTTATGTAGTTTTGACTATTCCTATACAGTGTAAACATTGTCAGTGAGGAAATAAAGGATTATTATATTATTATTATTATTCAGAGTAGATTTGAGAAATGAATATCTCAGAGTGTTATTGGGTATAATCAAGTGTGTTATTGGGTATAATCGGTCTGGTGGTTATTTTACTCCCTCATGACCGAATTATTTTTGACTGATTTATTATTCATATGAAGTCCCTGAACATGTATTTTTAAATATGAAGTGAAAAAGCTCTCGCAAGTTCTGAAAAATAATTTGTTGCATTATTGGTACACCAGGAATGGAAGGCAAGGTCTAATTTCATTAGGAAACATTGCAGTTCGTATAGAACAGAAATTTAATGCTTGTGGCTTTTACTTGATGCAAATCCATATTAACTCAATGAAAAATTATATACGATTTACACTTATTTATTCAATATTGTGACGCGTTTCGTCGACACAGCGACTTCATCAGACTACATCATACTAAATTCTTAACAAGTTATTATCTCCCTATACCTAGATGACATGGACACAGCATCATTTAAAACTAATTACAGGAGAAACTTATTTAAAACAAATTACATAATAGACTTATTTAAAACTAATTACATGAGATTTCACTGCTGGTTTCTTTGTACACATTAACAATAATTCATTCCTAATGCTTTTATTTATAAATTGATTCTCTATTTGAATAGATTGAGTAACGGTGAAAAATTTAGATCTAATTGTTCATTAACTAAATTACCCGTATGTTTTTCCCTATTTATTTCGACCATTTCCCAGTAATTAAGTTGCGCACCTTTATTCAAATTGTGTAGAATTTTGAAATCCGGGTTAAACTTATGTCCTTCTGCTAATAGATGATTCGAATAATTTGAATTAATTTTGTTGTTTATGAAGCTGTGATGATGTTCCTTTATTCTTATGCCAAAATTTCTACCAGTTTTTCCTATATATGATTTGTCACAACTCCCGCAATTTAATTGATAAACACCGGATTTATCTTCTTTATTCCTTTTCGATTTATTGTTTTTTATGAATTTGGCAAGGTTATTATTTGTCCGGAATGAGATATTCACCTGTTGGTTTTGAAGAAACCTTTTAAGCTTAACATATTTTGGTACAACGAGTCAACAACTTAAAAGGTTTCTTCAAAACCAACAGGTGAATATCTCATTCCGGACAAATAATAACCTTGCCAAATTCATAAAAAACAATAAATCGAAAAGGAATAAAGAAGATAAATCCGGTGTTTATCAATTAAATTGCGGGAGTTGTGACAAATCATATATAGGAAAAACTGGTAGAAATTTTGGCATAAGAATAAAGGAACATCATCACAGCTTCAAAAACAACAAAATTAATTCAAATTATTCGAATCATCTATTAGCAGAAGGACATAAGTTTAACCCGGATTTCAAAATTCTACACAATTTGAATAAAGGTGCGCAACTTAATTACTGGGAAATGGTCGAAATAAATAGGGAAAAACATACGGGTAATTTAGTTAATGAACAATTAGATCTAAATTTTTCACCGTTACTCAATCTATTCAAATAGAGAATCAATTTATAAATAAAAGCATTAGGAATGAATTATTGTTAATGTGTACAAAGAAACCAGCAGTGAAATCTCATGTAATTAGTTTTAAATAAGTCTATTATGTAATTTGTTTTAAATAAGTTTCTCCTGTAATTAGTTTTAAATGATGCTGTGTCCATGTCATCTAGGTATAGGGAGATAATAACTTGTTAAGAATTTAGTATGATGTAGTCTGATGAAGTCGCTGTGTCGACGAAACGCGTCACAATATTGAAAAAATAAGTGTAAATCGTATATAATTTTTCATTGAGTTAGAACAGAAATGTATTCAACAAACATCTCAGAATTCAGAGGATATTTATTAAGCTTGTCAACATGAAAGATCTTAAAACACTGTTCATTCCAGTGCATTTTTCACACATTTTTGTTGTATTTTGATTGCATATTGTACTTGTTTACCTACAGGAATCATCCAATGATTGAAACCATCATACCGAATAGAAGCTTGTGTTCTGGCTATTATAGGTTTGGATGATTTTTGTCATCTTCCTCCAATAGCGGGATGGGCATATTTTTTCGAATACACGTTAGTAATTTTTCTTCTGAATTTTAAAAGATCACTGAAAATGCTTAAAAAACATCACGTGATTAATGTTTATTATGGAAGCTTCATCATCATCGGAATCATCTTCAGAGTCCCGACCATCATTTGGAAGAGTAATGAAAACTGAAACTCCTGGGACTGCCTCAAGATTTTCTCTCACGTTTGGTAAAAAAATTCCTATCCCTTCTTGCTATTGCGATTTAATTGTAGTAGAGGGGACTGACCTTGAAAACATTTGTTATTGTAGACAAGGTTAATTATCCTCACATTTATCTAGCACAATTACACACTTTACGATAAATACCGCAAAATGATGATGCAATTTGTGCAACTTGTGATATCTAGAACCACCATTTGGCAACAGTAGAGACCAAGTGGCCAATTCCCAGAACTAGGGACCAAATTGGATACATTTTTTTTCTTCGATTTAAGTTAAAATTTTTTAATTTACTGGCTCATAATATTTTGTTTTTATCAATTCAGTTCAAGAGTAGCTATCTACCTAATCTTCGCGTTTTCAGGGCAAATGCCTGTGCATTTGTCATTTGAAATTGATTTATTAGTATTATTATATACCATAGTGTTTGCAGGGGAAGATTAAATTCATTGAGATCAGGTTAGAGTGGTGTGAGTGTGACCTAAATAATACCAACAGGCTAGTAGAGGCATACAATTTTTAATAGCGGGGTTTCAAGGTTACAGTGGATTATTTGTAAGTTTTACCTTAGCAAATGAAGGACCATTATACTCCTGAGTACTGCTGCCTGGTTCGTTTTGTTCCATGTATGCATATAAATCAGAACTACTAGCGTCGGGAGGAGACCCGAAAGAAGGAAATTGTTCTGTCGATTCCAAGGGAATATGAGCTTCTGGATATCTCTTATAGACTTTCAAGTTCTCTTCTTCTGTTATGCGTCTCTCACGAATTTTTTCCTCTTTAGCTTTCTTCAAACGTCTTTTTCTTCTATCATCCAATTCGGCTGTATAGAAAATTTTGATATTGTAACAAGTCTAAATTATCATTATCAATTAATAGTAACCGGAATTTTATGACCAAAGTGGGAAGAATGTAACCCCCTCATTCCATTCTTGGTTTCAAAGCAGTCACAACGACTTCAAAATTGAATCATTAGAGATTGAATTAGATGATTCAGATTGCTCCGATTCTGCGGCAAACAATTAGAAGAGCTACAGAAAGACTTTCGTAAGCTGACGTTTCGATTTTCAATGCTAATTTGTTCTGGTATAGCTAAACAAAGAAATGTTAGATAAGTCATCATAGCTTGATTGATATGTGATTATATTGAAACTCCTAGGACCTCCTCAAGAGTTTCTGCCAAGTTTGGTAAGAAAATTCCTATCCCTTCTTGGTATCCAATTTAATTGTAGTAGAGGGGACTGACCTTGAAAACATTGGTAATTGTTGACAAGGTTAATTATCCTCACATTTATCTAGCACAATTACACACTCTACGATAAATACCGCAAAATGATGAAGCAATTTGTGCAACTTGTTGAAAACTTGATGTGATTCATAAAAATTCAGTTTGTTGGGAAAGTGTAACCGATTGACTCGAGAATAATATAAAATATGAAACAAAAGACACTATTGAATATTTTGATTTTAATTTTTGCCAGTTGCATCTGGGTATGCGAGTAGTAGATCTCTAAAATTTCACTCAGTTTTGCTGATGCAGAATAAAATGGCATCCCAAAAACACAAATTATTGAAATTTTGGGTCACACTTACCCCAGTATAACTTACTGACCCTATTCTAGTTTGAGTTCACTATGGACTGATTATGAACACTACAAAAGTAACGACACTCTTGTCCACATGCCATACGACAACATTTGTAGTTGCCAAGAGTGTAGTTACTTCTGTAGTATACTGACCCTCATAGGTTCCACAGAAAATCAGTTGTGTTCTATGTAGGTTTTGTTACCGTATCCTTACGCCATCTTAGGCACATCACTGATATTTTTAGACAGAACAGTGAATGGTAGCCGCTACAACCAGATCGGGAAATTTCTCCCCTATCCTGGGACCTTTCCAACGCTCTAACCACTGAGCTAACTAGCACTCACATGATACCATGTCAATTTTCCTCATTTACATTTTTAATTTTTTTTTTATAGCAACGATGCAAAACTTGATTTCAGTTCTTGATGTGTTAGAATATTTTAGATAAGAATTACAGCATTATTTCTCACCATGAAAGAAATCCAAAGTTTCCTGTGTAACCACAGAATCATTCAACTCTATCTCCATGGTTTCGAAGGGGCAAGTAACTGGCAAATGAGCAAGGTATTTGAAGCACTTCCTGTATTCTTCACTCATATAGTCGCTCTCTTTGGATAAAATCTTGGCCGTTATGGTAGTTGGGGCGTACTCGAGGGAACCGTAGGTATGTTTCAGCATTTTTACATTGAAGCTGTGGATATATATATGTTGTCCATCAGAAGCTGAAAATTTAATGATTTTCATGTACTTTTATTTTTAATAAGTGTTTCCTACAAATTTTTCAACCAACTGCAATTAAAGGGATGTCACACAAGTACCAGATCTAACAAAAAGACAACATACCCAGCGATTTTAAAAGTTTTACGCCCAGAAGCAATAATTTCTGCCATTTGATTTTTTAGCAACAGAATGTTCACAGCATGCTATGGTAACAATGTCAACATTCGATCTTGAATAAATTTTGTGAAACAAACATTTTATATTTTAGTTTTTTGCAAAGAAACCGGTTTATGAGAGCTGCATGTCCTATGGAACAGCGTGCTATCATTTTGACCAAATGCCGATCTTCCGTCCGTTGACACGATAACTTTCGAACGGAAAGAAATAACTTGAAATTTTCAGGGTTGGTTGTACATCTGAATAAGACAGATAAGTTCGTTACGGGGCACAATCAGTCAAACGCTTTCAGAGTTATAATCTGAAATTGTGTTGATATTTCCTCTATAACTGAAAATATAAAGATCCTATCGAATTGAAACTTGGTAATTATCTGTAAAATGCAGTCGCGCATATTTTTGGTTAATTTCGTGAGGATCGTACAAGGAAAAAAAATTTCTTCAAAAACTTTAGATCTCAGATTCCGCTGAAATACCGCTCAAACCTTCGGCCGCATTTTATTTTCCCAATATTTCCAGAAATACAGATCTGAGCGAATTGAAATCTAGTTGTAGAAGCAAGGTTAGTCAGATGGAAAGGCTCCTTAGAACCTAAATCAGATGAGAGGAATTATAAAGGTTCACCAGAAATAATTTGCCTACAAATAAGGCAAATCCACGGTAGATGCACCTGATTATAGAGGTGGAGAGGACCCTCTCTGCAAACGAAATTTTACTTGCTATGTTTGGTGATATTAGGGTGCTTTTGACAACACCCTGCACATCTCCATATAAAATGCTACCAGACGCAATGGAGTAGTGTGTCGAATCATTTGAAACTATTGGAGAATTGTAATGTTCTCTCTGTTTTTAAATTCCACGGGATAAATTGAAAATTTATTCACTTCGATTTTTATTCAGAATAACCTCCCCTTTCTTTTGTTTTTTCGCGCTTGTTCCGCCAGAAACAGCGTGTTATTTTTTCTACTGAAATTCATGAAAGTAAACTGCTTCTTTATCTTTATGAAATTTGCTAGGTTAAGTTACCCAAAATAAACAAACTGATAAGTGTCAGTGGTTATTAAGGGCGAGATTTGCGTGCGCATGCAACGTTGCCGGCTACTTCCCAGAGCGTCGAATAGAAATAAGAATTCCGATTCTGCAGCGTCTTCTACATTGGTTATAGAATACCAAAATTGGACGCGATAGAAGAGAAACACACCGATTTGTCAGATTACGTTCCGATGCGTTCATTTCTATCCGAGTTACAAATAGGGCTGAATGTCCTTAGGATTGAATAAGTAGGGTAAAAGATCGTATCGGTCTCAGTTCTGAAGGGTCGAACCATGCCACACGACCCCGTTCTAATAATAATAATAATGCCTTGCCAGTGGTTGATGGAAGGAGGAACTATATTAAACTATGTAGCGCCGTTAAATATCGAGCTAAGTCTCGTTGGTACTTTCTACCAGACATTTATTTTCAAATAACCACTATTTATAGAGTTGTCAGGTTTGGTACTTCTGAAACTATTCTCGTACCTACATATTGAATAAACATAGAATGTTGCTCGTTCTGAAAATTAATTTATATCTAAAGCACCTCTCAACATAAAGCAAGGTAATTTTGTATGTGTCAGTAATATTAGTTGATAACAATGACTACATATGGAAAAAATAGTCAATGAGAATTATACTGATATTTTCAGAAAAAAACTTCACTTGTCTATCAATATCAAATATTCTCACCTTGATAAAAGTAGATATATTTAGAAGTAGACCGAGTTTTTGAAATGTCGTCCATAAGATTCAAATTTTTGCCAATTTCTTTAAAGGAAACACAAGGGGGTGTCTCACTAAGCCCCACATCATTTACCATATCCCCCAGGACCTTAGCCTCTCTCGATTGGTTATAAATAGTTGCTTTTTCTATAAAACACACCTCAGTATCCTCTGCGTTCAACAACTGATCTTCCAACTCCCTTTTTTCCCTATCAATTATGGTACAAATGTCCGAATTTTGGGCCAAGAGCAGCTTGCAGTATATTTTGGAGGGTTCATCTTCTGAAAAGTTCATAAAGGAGTTTTCTTTCTCCATTTTTTCATCAACTGGATAAGGAGTCAGAGAATTTTCATTTCTCTTCATCAGTTTGAAGGTTATAGTTTCGCCGATGTTGAAGGTGTTGTGAGGTATAATAATTACACTGTGAAAAATATCCATTTTAGATGAGGCAATTCAATCATAACTTTTTTCTTTTTATAGAAATCATTCAAAGTGACATAGAAGTTGGAAATATTGTTTGAAGTATAGGTGATTTATCTTATAAACACTTGTCCATGGGGTATTCATATTTAACTTTTTCCAAATACAAGTTCATTTTGTGAAGCATGAAACTTAAAATGATAAAAATAAGTATTCATATTTAACTTTTTCCAAATACAAGTTCATTTTGTGAAGCATGAAACTTAAAATGATAAAAATAAGTATATCAAATTTTCAAACTTCAGAACTGAGTAACGGAAACAAATATGGGAATGCAGAAATTCGCCCAGCATAAACCCCCTAGACAAAAAGACTGAGTTACGGCAGGTGATCTTATGCTGGTTGGGTTTAGGATAGTACCATTCATTTTCGAATTTGTTCTCACCAGACCCGACACAAGTATAAATAGTATAAATATCACATGTAACCCAAAGGGTCATTTAATTTTTCCAGAATAAAATCTTTCGCAATCATTCATAGTCCTGAAATCCTTAGATCTAAGCACAATGAAAATGCCTCATTTTTTATTTTCATCGTATATTCAGTGAAATTCTAGACTTGACAGCTTGAATGGTTATCTGGTTATTTCGATTTTTTTTAAATAAAATACAGGATAGGTCCAGGGATAATTTGTGGACTATACAGGGTGAGTCCTTAACAGCCGTTCCCAATAAACAATCTCTAAGGAACGATAGATAGCTATCTTCTGTCGATGGTAACCAGTTCTCCATCTGTAGCACCTGTCCCACAAATTCGGATAAGTCTCTCTACGATACTCTACTTATAATTGATATTTATCTAAGAAGTGTTAAATTAATTTGTTGCTTGATGAAAAGCCTGTATTTTGATTTGCGGATACAAACTTGTGATTCAACTAGTTGGAATAAAATAATAAGAAGTGACGTGAGTTATATCTGCAGAATCTAAGCTATGAAATAAATTTATTAATATCGATAACAGATCATTTTAAAGATTTATTCATTATTAGGGGTAAATAAAAAAATTCATGGAGTAATAAAGATCATGGTAAGCCTATTCACCTATTTCCGAAAGGATAAATAACCTTCAATTCAAGTTGTTTGAATAATGATTTATGTCCTATGCCTTCATTCGTTATTTCTAGATTATCTGTGATTCCAGTTCAGGGCCGGATTCATAAAAGCAGTCAAATTTCTCTAATTTTCATCAGATTTCATAACGTTCATTCAAAAATATCTCGAAAACGGTGCGTTTTACAGGAAATGCTGAGGAATAATTATATTTTCTTAAATGATCGAAGATTCTTATAATGACTGAAGATACACTTAATCTGCGTTCTTTACGCATATTTCTCAGAGATTTATGAAGTCGCGAGTCTATAACTAAGAAACGAGCAGAAGTAGGAAAAATCTGTTAATTGGAGGTTAAGTACCATAGTTATAGAAAACTTCATACTAAAATTAATTTCACTCCCAGTAACCGTTACAAAGCTACAAAAGGACAATTGATTTTTTTTAATTTCAAAAGCTTGTATCTTTTCACCTGAGTAGATTTTATTTGATGAGAGGAATCTATGATTAAATTTAATGTACAACTCAAAGACTCGCCCTGTATAAATGAGGAGCGATTGCTTTCATGGTGAAAAAACTCAGTTGAGGATAGAATTTCCCGATTACAACAAAATTTTAGGTTTTTCTTATTTTTTGCACTAAGAGATCACTCTCTAAATAGAAATTAGTTCAAAGGATATTACAATAATGACGAAGAATTATGTACACATTTATTTTCCATTCTGGCTTACTGTTTTATAGGAAGGAAATAAAACTTGATTCATACAAGATTCCCAAATTGATTAGTAGATTGGCTATGAATTTAAATCAAGTTGAAAACTGCAAAACACCTTTCATGACTTCAGGCAATCATGAAAAGAATTAAATATCTTATAACTTGGGCATGAAAACCTAGGTTGATAACTCTTTGAATAATTGTTAAATAAAGCTATTTCCTCTATTTCTTACAACTGTAGAATGAAATTACAAATTGAATACAAATTTTGATTATCTAGTGATTTAAAATCGACAAAAAGTATGTTTTCGTATGTACACCTACCTCTTCAAATCTCCTTCATACACATTTTGAAAACATATAGGGCACTTCTGATAAGAATTTTCAGATAGGTCCAAATAATGCAGGAAACAAGACCAGCAATAAATATGACCACATCTAGTAATTTTTGCAGCAGATGGTGGAAAGCGACATATAGGACACAATGGAAAGTCATTGACTTGTATATTCTGGAGAGAAAGACCTATATCAGTATAATATCTTCAGTTTTGGTTCTAGAACCATTATGACTAGCTTAACTTAACGCTAGAAACATATTCATATTGAATATTTTCGCATGAAAATCATAAAATTATCACATTATACAAGAAATGCCATCGATTGATGTCACAAAAACCAGATATCGAATGTTCCTGGAGTTTTTTTCATGTGGGTAACCGTCGGCAAGACAGACGTTTTACTATAATATTTAGGAAAATGCACCTACAAGAAAGAGTTTCTGGAGAAGGAGGAAACCAAAAGAGAGACACTCTGGCGGAATCTTCCAGGTTTGGTTCATTCCAAAAAGTTCCTTAGGAGCTTTAAAGAAGTGAGATCCAAAAGGTATCTGGATCTCTGCAAGAATAAGTTACACCTGGTCACTGGCTTCCTCACAGGACACTGTCGCCTCAGGAAGCATTTGATGAGAATAGGTTTATCAGATACTGACGAGTGCAGATTCTGTGGGGAGGAGGAAGAAACTCCTCTTCACCTTGTTACAGAATGCCTCGCCATTGCAAGTCAGCGAAAGGAATGCTTTGGACAGGAAACTTGTAGGAGTGAAGACATAATATCCTTGAAGCCTTCCCAGATATTGAGGTTCATTTATACTCTGGAACTGGAGGGCGAGCTGTAGATGGCGTAATGGTGAGAACAGCTCTGTTGGGGGGCACAATAGATCTCAAGGTCGCGGTGCAACGTAACCCCCTTATCAATAATAATAAATAATAATACTATAATATTGAGAGTGAAGTAACACTTCAAGATTCGTTCTGAAAACCCTCGAGAAGGTACTGAATCGCTACTCCAGGGCAGTGTCCTGGCCCTGAACAACCTGGTGGAAAGGCTAAATCACAGCCCACTATAGAGATAGTGTCTGACAACGCCGCAATTAATCGTCTCTTAGAGGCATACTCCTTTAATGCTGTAGCGCTGGCTTTTGATGAAATTTCAACTGTTTCATCATTTTTCAAATGATTTACTGTCGAAAAATGATGAGGACTACAATAAGATCTTATTTATGATGAATATTTACCGATAAAACAGTTTAAAACTATGTAATTACGAGATGAAGTGTTGTGATTTTGGACAAGTCTATGTGAATTCAGAATATCAATTCAATGCTACAAAGAGTAAATTCACATAAAATTACTTTTTGATCTGAACTGTGTAAAAATGTTGATAAAACAAATTGATACATTCCGAATCTGAATCCCCATTAATTATATTTCTGTAGCGGGAAATGTTTACTTTTTGATCTGAGGTTGAGACCATCTGCTCGGGTAAAGGTAAGATCGAAAGGAAGAATCCATTTCAAATCACTGCAGAAAATCTGAACATTTTTAATTAATAATATAAGATGAATAATAAGGTCCTTATTGATTTCAACTGAAGCATCTACAGATGCAGACTTTTGGAAATTGAATACATATATATAAAAATAAATAGATTATTTGAGCTTTTTGATCTCCTATCCAGATGTATCAATTTTTGTTGAAAAATTAGAAAGGTCATCAAAATGTTTTATAAAATCGGAAGAAATGAAAGTTCTATTTCACTCATATTTCTAGTCCATCTTGTTGTCTATAGTCTGAACTGAAATGTACTCATCTCCAATAAGTAGAAATAATCCAAAGGAAATTTCACTATTTTTACACTGCAGTTTAATCACAGAACATATAAATATCCGACCATATTTATCACTGCATTGCATTAATTAACATTTGACACCGTTGTAGACAAAAAATACCACGAAATGCCCGCGAAAAACAATAATGGTTAACTCCAGAATCAGAAGTAATCGTCCATTTTTACAATAACAAACTAACAAACGTTCGACTGACGTACGTCTCTGAGCTGTGTTGCCATTTTATCATCTTCCAGGCTAGTAGATATAGTAGGTTGTGCTCCACCCCACCGCAACCATGGAACGGCTACTAAACCTCCCCCTCTTCATCTACTGATCAGGGGATCTATTCTCGACCATTCGCAATTTGCACGATCGTTCGCATCTCTATGGCAAAGACGGCATTATGCGACCGATCGAGAATAGATCCCCAGGAGCGTGGCCCGGATGACGACATAGAGATTTCTACATATGGCTCGCAATGAGCCTGATACAATCGGCTACGTGCCTGGTTCTCTGCATGCTGAATTGGAGGCCAACGAGATAATGGGCATGGAGTCTGACGTATCTATAACCAAAACCTACACAGAGTGGCGCTACAGAGTCGTATTTCCCAGCAGAGACGATTGGACCATCTCTGACCCCACTCCTTGAGGGTCCCTGCTGGTTCACACTTTCACAGATGGCTCCACTACCACCCAAGGGGTGGGAGCAGCAGGAGTCAGCGGTTGCAAAATTGCTGAGGGTGAAAATCCATCAGCCTGGCGACTTTTGTGACTGTCTACCAACCAGAAATTTTTGTCATTGATCATTGTGCGTTCGAAGCTCATTCTTAAGAAAGGATGGGTCTGCGGATCAATCAAGATCCTATAAGATAGCTAAGCCACCTTGAAGGCCTTGACTTCATACAACTGCAAGTCCCTGCTTGTGCGGGACTGTCGGACCACACTTGCTGAGGTGGGAGAGCGATGAAGGCTGCAGCTCATATGAGTCACTGTCACTCAAGCATAGAGGATAATGAGGTGGCGGACTCATTGGCAGCACGAGGGGCTTCCAGGGGCGATCATTGCACCCGAACTGGGCTGCAGCATCTCTCTCTCTCTCATGGCAGCAGGGTGGGAGAACAGATGATTGGACCAAAAGGTCCAGGAAATCTGGAGCAGCAATACTGGAAACGGACAGGCTCGCTCAACAATTATTGGCACATCAGTGGACCTGAGAATCTCAACAGCTGTATACACGGGTCACTGTGGCCTCACGAAACACCTTAGTATGCTGGGGTTGACTGAAGACTCTCAGTGCAGACTATACCTGGAGTACGACGAGTCAACCGAAGACATCATGCGTGACTGCACCCCGCTGGGGACAAGGATCAGATTTTAAGTACTAGGAGTCTGAGGGAACTGGACAAGTTCTCACTCACTATATTCATATGCCTTATCAAAAAGCTTGAGCTTGTGGGCGAAGTATAGATTTAGGTGTGCCATAACAAACCGATTGGTCGCAGTGGCGGGGCGGGTTTCTTCCGCCCGACACAACTCATATATAATATAATAACACTATTAAGATATACTGGAAACACACACCAGCTTACTTATGTCAAATGGATCACCTGTATATTTTTGCATTTTTGGAATCTCCAACGAATTTAAAGTCGCCCTTATCTGAAACACTGTATGTACAGTAGTTTTTGACTTATTATAAGCCATTACACATAAATGAAAGCCATCACCACAAACATTGAAAAGTCTTCACTGGACCATGATGGGTATAATTTTGTAGGATACTTTTCAATGTGACTTTCCTTTATGAGGGTATCTTTCCAATTTGTTCTTGATATCACATTTTCCATGGATAATAAATAAATTCAAATCATCTTGAGATGTAGAATTCAAACACAATGGCATTTTTTAACATCGACATACAGATGAATAATAAAATAATAACGTTCTTTATTGACTTACTTCAAAGGAATGAATAATATTTGATGCCTGATGGTCGATGCAATTAATTGAATTCCTTGATATTTCCTTGTCTACTATTCTACCAAATCATAGAGATAATTTAGAAAAGTCTAAATTTTATCTTGAAAACTATAATATTTAGATATACATTAATATATATATATATGTATATGAAATCCTAGAATAAAGTTCCCTAATTTTTGAACTAAATAATAGAAGTAGTACCAATTTGAAAAAGGGATTTCGAGAACTTTTATAAAATAGAATTTTGATGAAGATTTTGAAGCACCCTGTCCATTTTCTCGCAAAGTTGAATTTCTTAGGATAGTTTGTCGGTTCGCCAATTAAATCCGCAAATGGCCGCATAAGTGCTTGTACAAGTTAGGTAAATCTGTTGTTCTGTGTAGACTTTGTTATGCCGTGTTTATGCAGAAAGAATTCAGCTCTTAGCACTAAGCTCTTGGAACTTGACTATAAGAACGAGCTATCCAATGGGAGAGCATTCCCCAAGAAATAAACCAGAAAATTCATAATGATTTCCAAGAAAAGCTTGAAGGTTTATTCTCGGGTAATACTAGATTATCGCAGAAGTTTCATACATTATCTATTTCCGATAGTAGGAGTCTTAGACAATCAGCCTGAAGCTGCATGATTCCAAAGGATTATTCAATAAATGAGGAAATTCTAAACAAATAAATATTCAAACTCACAATTTGTTCAATGTAATTCCAATCTACCAAAGCATCAGGATTGCTCAAGTGCTGTTTGTAGTCTCCAGATGAATTCACTACAAACTGACAGCTGAAATTAGAAGCATGAATTTATTCAAAATTTTCCAAGTATTTCAACTTACTTGGCTTGAAGGAAATGCTCTTTTGCATATTTAATTCTCTTCAGGCAATAATTTCCATTTTTTTGGGAAAAACCTCTATTTCCATTTTCTCGATGAACCCCATTCCTTGGGGCAAAAGTGAAATTGGTCAAATGGCTTATATTTGTCTTTTTACTCCCTGGTAGGTAAACTGAACCCAGTTCGGCCGTCTGATCTTCTAAGCTGGATGCCTCATCTCTAACCACAACATCTTGCTGGCCACGGGGCCTTGGCCTTTTGTCAGAAGTTCTAAAACGTTGACAATTCTTACGAACAACTTCAGGTTTGACTGAAAGGCTGCCAGAAGCTGCTTCCCGGCGATAGCCCCCTTTTGTCCACAGTTTGCCATTATTATCTGAGGAGTTAAGGAAATTATTACCATATTTTTAAGGTGATGGAATGTATTAACAGGTTATTTCCTAATTTGTTACTGCTTCAACAAGTATTCCGACCTTTGGGGGATCATAGTCCCTAGAGATTAGAGTTCAAATCAAATTATTATTATTAAATATACACCAAAATATCCATAGATCACGCATGTTAGCGTCTACTTTTGATCTTCAACAAAGATTAATACAGTTAATAAAAACGTTATTTCCTATTTTGACTTCTTCAGGACCATAACGCTAACAAATTAGGAAACACCAAAAATTCAATCAAATCCGCAGGCTGGCCTGATGACGACATCATAGATATGTGCCCGGGTGCCGCCATATTGTTATGGGATAATAATTTAATACTGACCTTGAGTTTTCTTATCAAAATTTGCCCCCTTGGGTAGGGGTTGAACTGATCGACCAGATTTCTTGTCCATGACTGATTGTGGACCTAGATGAACTTTGTTCTACGGAGCTAGAAGCTCCGAAAGGAGTAACTACGCACGTCTTCAAGATAGTCATCTTAAAAAGCCATGTTTAAGGACACCCCAAGTTGAATAAATATAACACCTTAATATGATGTTGATTACAGATCAATAGGATGGATATAAACGGTAGGTACAGATAATAGTTTGGGAGCTGAAAACTCCCAAATCGTCGATAACGACGAAGAAACAAATTAGACCACTCTACGGACAAGCCGCAACTGCCAAACTCACTGCCTCACTTTGCGAAAGCGCTTGCGCTGGCCGCTGAATGTCTTTGGGTTAATTTTAATTTTTTGACAGTCGTGGCCATGCTCCGTCAAACCGTCAAACCGAATAATCAAAATTAATTCAGCAGGTAATTCAATAATATTCTGAAATTACTAGAGAAGATTATACCATGTCCATATGTGAAATAAAAAGAATAACAGAAAAATGACATTACGTTTACATTTCATAATGAAAGAATGGAAATGGAATCTATCCTATGCTGTCAAAATTCATAATTGTCAAAAACCATCGATGATGAATGATTATTTTCTTGTTGATTAATGTGATTTTTGCAATCTATTTGGAGCTTTTTAAGTACTAGATTAAATAGAATATAATTATAGGAATACCACAAAATGGAGAAGCCTTATAAACTTAGCTGCTGTCTTTACGGTCATACCTTAGATGTAAGATCATTAGCTGTAACTTCAGGAAATGCTATTTTGAGCGGCTCTAGAGATAAATCGGCTAAGTTCTGGAAACCCAATGGGTAAGCGATTTCAAATCTTTTCAATGAAGAATATAATGCTATGAAATATTGTAGATTCAACGCATCATACAATGAGCTTATATCTTATAAGGACCAAAAAAACTTTGTTGCCAGCGTTTTGTATTTAGAACCATCTAGTGAATTTCCCTCAGGCTTAGTGATTACTGGTGGCAACGATTGTGTTATTTTGATATATAAACCCTCTGAGCCATTTGCAACCTTATCTATCAAAGAACATAGCAATACCGGTAAAGTAATTTATTTATTTCATCATTTTCATTTTACAAAAGTAGGACAACGTTAACACTTGTAATTATTTTCAGTGAGTTGTTTATCAAAGGGAGTGAAACCTAATTCATTTGTAAGTGGATCATGGGATGCTACAGCTAAATATTGGGTTTTAAATAAGGACAGTCAACCTCAAACAGCTCTCTCAACTTTCAAAGGTCATACAGCAGCTATATGGTCTGTAATACAATTGCAAGATTCCCGAATTGTGACTGCATCTGCTGATAAATCAATCTGTTTTTGGAATTTGGACGGGAGTCTAGTCAAAACACTGAGTGGTAATTGTGGTTTATTGTCTATTCCACCTTAAGATTCTACATTCTACCAAATTTATTTCAGGTCATTCAGATTGTGTGAGAGGCCTTTGTGATTTACCAGAATCAAATCTATTCATCAGTGTATCTAATGATGCTTCTATAAAATTATGGTCTTATGATGGTTCAAATATAAACACCTTGTATGGACACACTAATTATATTTATAGGTGAGAATTGCAGCTCAAATTTCATAATTGTGTCTTATGATTCATCAATTTGAAATTGAATATTTTATATGCAAACTTGGGTGGTACCAACTCAATAATAACCAATTGAAAATTTGGTATTATGATTTTAGCAATTTTTGGGCGTATGTTCTAGGGGAACATCGTCCTATCATTTCGTCCAAATGTCTGTAATTTTCGAATTTCGAGCTGAAAATTGGCTAATAGACTAATTCGGACTCCCTGATCACGAATCCGGTGTCAGATTTTAGGGTGCCGTCCGGCCGGCCGGCCGGTTTTCCGGCCGTAGGCACGATAACAGGAGCACCGAAGGTCCTATCGACTTCAAACTTTCAGGGTAGGTTTCTGATCAAAATGCGACGGTTAAGTTCGTTAACGGGCAAAATCGGCCGTACGGTTTAGGAGTTATAGACATTTAAAATTTTGAGGTTATTTCCCTGATATTTCAGGAACTAAAGAAGATGTTGAATCGAAACTTGGTAGTCAGTTCGAGGATATAAACGCGCAACTTTTGGCAAAATTCTGTTATGATCGAAATGTTGGTAATTTTTAAAAAAATATTTCTTTTAATTTTTTCGAAAAAAAAATTTTTTTTTCGTGAACTATTCATCAGATTGCAACAAAAACTTGTACTAACGTCAATTGTAGTATTTTGCAACATTGTGCAAAATTTTGGCTCTATACGATTTCAATTTCTGGAGATATAAGACAAAATGTGTCAAATTTCCTGGGTCTCTCTCAGTATTTTCATCGATTATTATATAATAATCTCAATAATATTAAGGTATTCAACATGATACTGCTTTTTTTCTTTACTGGTCAGTACGGGCCACAAGGAAGATGAACATGCGCCCAATAGCTCCTGTCCACAGGGCTTGAACCAATTTTTACAACTGTTATGTTTCAGTGTTGCCAAATGCAAAAATGGTAGTAATTGCTTTGTGACTTCCGATGAAGATAGGACGGTTAAAATTTGGAAAGATGGTGTAAATACCCAAACATTTCAGCTTCCAGCTCAATCTGTGTGGGCCGTAGCTACACTCGACAATGGTGATATTGTAACAGGATCAAGGTAATGGAATATTTAATGAAGTTAACAATATTATTCTTATGTTAGCACAAGCCAATAAGCATTATAATGTCAAATTCTGATCAATTGTATGGTCAGTCTCAGTCCATTTTGGTTCAAGGATTAAATTTGATCTAAAATCAGAATGGGCGTTTCCACTCATCTTCAGAAAGAATATATTTCAAAATATTGGATTCTTCCTTAACTTTGATTTGTTTTTCATTTCTTTAAGTTAGAAATTATTGAACATGCTGCTAAAGTACAAAATGTATACTCCATTCACTTTTATAAAGTCTCCCGGTTGGCCATCATTTAGGTCTATCACGTTTTCGGCGCTCTAGTTCCTCGGAACTGAGTGCTTATCAATTTGCCCAAATGTCTGTAATTTTCGAATTTTTGGCTGAAAATGGTCTCAAACGATTTGGTTCGACTCACTGATCAAGAATCCGAGGTCGATATCGACTCTGTCCGGCTGGACGGCCGGAGGCACGATAACTCTCGAACGAAAGGAGATAGAGGATTGAAATTTGCAAGGTGGGTTTGGAGCGTAAATATCTCGGTTGAGGGCGTTAAGCGGTTTCGGAGTTATGGCCGATTTTAGTAAAACACATTTTTTATGAATATTTCCGAAACTGATCACTCGATCTATCTGAAATTTAGCATCAAATTGTAGAATCATGACCTTTATACGCATGTGAAGTTTTGTATTGACAAGGTTACTGCAAAGTGTAAAAAAAATTTTTCAAAATTAAAAAAAAAATTTTCTACAATATCTCTCGAACGGAATGAGCTAGACAGTTGAAATTTTCAGAGTAGGTTAGGGAGATGAATATCTCGGTAAAATTCGTTATTGGGCAAAATAGGCCAACGAAGTAACTCAATTTTTGTCAAAGATTGAACAAGAGCGCCAAAGCTCCTGCCACAGTCCATTATTTTTCTTTAAAATTCCAACACTTGATTCTTGATTTCCGTACAAGAAAAAAGCATAACTAAATCTTCCAACCAGTTTATATACGTGAAATATTAGAGTAACAACAGAGAAATTTTCTTCAACAGTCGTCAGGTCTTTGGAATTGTTGAATTCGCATAATATCTTCTCAAATTAATTATTTTTCCGAAGTAAATTACGTAATTAATGGGACTATGAAGAGAGGACAACGTTGCGTAGTTATCTGACAGGAAAATTACTATAACCTAACATTTTCAAAATATACACAGTGGAATGTGTCAAACTTTCATGGCCAACTGGGAGACTTTATAAAAGTGAATTGAGTAAATATACATGATCCTATGTGACGGCGACCACAACAAATTATTAGCATGGCAACAAAGCACATATTGTAAGATACTGGAAATGCTTGATGAATCAATGAAAACTTTGAATAATAAACATATTAGCCTAATGGGTATTTGTTAGCAATGGATTGTTTTCTTTTATTCGTTGTTGAATTGTATTGGATGAAATACTTTTGCCATCATAAGTATTATCCATATGAACTTACTAGTTGTATTTTTAAAAATGTATTGAACACAACAGTCTGTCTGCCACACAATAATTAAAAAAATGTTCTTTTCTAGTGATGGTGTAGTGAGAATATTTACTCAGGAAGAGGGTAGAATTGCAGATTCTTTTACTCTGTCTAAATATGAAGAGGAAGTTGGTGCCCTTACTGTACAAAATAGCCAAGTTTTAGGAGGATATAAAGTTTCAGAGTATGTTCATATAATATATTATTAATTGTAATATTCATCAAAAATGGACTGCGACAAAACTCGCTTTCGTTTTATTTGTTGACATTTAATTCATTATTTTGTTGCTACAGCTTGCCCGGAAAGGAAGCTCTGTTGGAAGCTGGCAAAAAACCAGGACAAATGAAAATGATAAGGGAACCAAATGGTGTTGTGGCATATACATGGACTGTTGAAGGAGGACAAGGTCGTTGGGAAAAAGTAGGCGATGTAGTGGGGGCCAATAATGAAGATAACAAGGGCAAAACACAGTTTGAAGGAAAAGTAAGTCACTACTTCTTAATAATATGTACCAACATTTTCATGAGAAAGAAATTAAAGCTGAAATCATGAAGTGAGATATTTTTGTGTCTATCGATTTATTCATATTTTGATATGATTAATTAAGTTGAATGTTACTAATTTGTGATCAGAAACCTCCCAGAAAGTAGGTAGTGTACATAATGAAAATTCAGCAAGGAAAGCGAATTTTGAGTTGGAGTTTATTAATGATACATCAGCAGAAATGGTAGATGACAAATATGGTATCATTACAAAACAATTTTGAAACTATTAAAATTGAACACGATTGCCATGAAACCATAATTACTAATAATTTGCTTTCAGTTTTATGACTATGTATTTTCGGTTGACGTAGAAGATGGAAAACCTCCCTTAAAGCTACCTTATAATATAGGTGACAATCCAGATAACGTGGCGCAAGAGTTCTTGGTGAAAAATGCTTTGCCATCTGTATATTTAGAACAGGTATGATAGTGACTATCACCAAATAAGATCAAAGTGAAAAGATACAGATTAAATTTCACAGGTTGTCCAATTCATACTTAAAAATAGTAATCAACAACAAACGGCCAATACTAGTAGTGAATATGTTGATCCATTCACAGGCGGTTCAAGATATACACCTTCTGGAAATAACCAATCTCGATTTCAAGGCATGAATGTTGATCCCTTGACAGGTTATATCTTTGGGTATGTCAATCGGATAAAAGTCACAGATTATATTTTTCAGGCAGCAGCAGTTACAGCACAGGTTCATCTACAGCAATGAATATGGAAGTCACCACAGGCTCAAACTCAGATCCCTTTACTGGCGGCATGAGCTACACTACAGCTACCATGAAATCAAGCGTATATTTTCCACAAAAAAAATATCTACCGTTTGAAATGGGAGATCCCAATGTTATTCTGAATAAATTGAAAGAATTTAATCGTAGAATGGGTGATGGATCAAACTCTATTGATGATAACCAACTGGAATCGTTTGTTAGTTTATGTAAAGGAGCTGTCAGCGATACAGAGGTGTTTGACATCATGTTCAAACTATTGGAATGGCCAGAAGGTTTGTATAAAGCACAATGCCTATATGGAATAGAAATATCAATATTAACTAGTATCCTGTCACCAAAAAGTAAATTGGTTAGTGATTTATGTTGCAGATTGATTGAAACTTAGATGCCTTAAATCCCTGATATACACTGCGCAAAAAAATTAACGCACATGGAAATCTCAAATTTATTATACAACTGAAGGTGTTCTCAATGATAATTATTTTTATCAGAATTATGCATGCATATGTTATCCACTTTCAACGTTTTTCTTCAATACAGATGTTTTTTCCCAGCAGGAATAAAAAAAGATGAGATTATCAGATTTTGAATGTATTGGCTCCATTCTGAAATCAGTTGTTCTCGATCAATTCCAGTGATCAATAGTTTTTCTTTCGTTTGATTTTCTACACTCGATCGCTATGCAATGCGAAACACGCAATTTGACCCAAGAGGAATGTGCCCAAGCGGTAGTTTTGCGAGAAGAAGGGTGGACATACACAAGAATTGCAGAAGGGTTTGGAGTTTCCCATACAAGTGTGTCCAGAATGTTGCAGCGATTCAGGGAGACAGGTATGAATGTCCGAAGACCAGGACAGGGTAGACCACAGGTAACAACTGCCATTCAAGAACGTTACTTGAGAGTTTCTTCGTTGAGACAACGGTTTGCAACCGCTCGCCTCCTTCAAAATCAGCTTGAGCAAACTCATGGGGTGCAAATTAGCACTCAGACAATAAGAAATCGCCTCAGAGAATATGATTTAAGGCCTCGTGTCGCGGCAAGAGGCCCAGCTCTTACCCCAGCCCATCGAAGGGCGCGTTTGGATTTTGCGAGAGAGCATATCCATTGGGAAACAGTTCTCTTCACAGATGAGTCTAGATTCTGCCTCTACCATTGTGATCGACGTTCCCTTGTATACAGACGTCCACATGAAAGATATGCAATTTCCTGAATACTACTGGTTTCGGGGGAGGATCGATTATGGTATGGGGTGGAATATCTTTGACTGCTCGCACAGACCTAGTGGTTGTAGATAATGGAGCTATGAATGATGATAGGTATATAAGGAACATTCTTGAAGAACATGTAGTGCCATTTGCCCCATACTTTGGTGAAAATTTCTTTTTTATGGACGATAATGCCAGAACCCATCGTTCGCGCATCGTACAGGAGTACCTTGAAGAGGTTGAAGTCTCTCGAATGGAATGGCCAGCAAGAAGTCCAGATCTCAATCTGATTGAGCAGGTTTGGGACAACCTCAATAGAAGGCTGAGAAGTTCAGAAAATCATCCTAATGACTTAGGAATCCAACTCGGAGAAATCTTAGAAGGATTAAATCAGAACATTTCAAGATCACTCATTTTGAGTATGAACCGTCGTTGCCGAGCTGTAATTAACGCAAGGGGTGGAAATACCAAGTATTAAATCACTTATCAGCATTCCAGTATTTTGATAATTGTTTATTTCTCTTCTTTCACATAAGATTGGGTGAAATCCTGAATTTTTCTTCCATTTAATGTGTCTTGTTTCGTTCAAAACCTTCCCGAGAGAACATAACAAATAAGTTATAAAGTCAATGTAGAGTTAACTTTCATTAAAATTGAGATTTTCAGAATGTGCGTAAATTTTTTTGCGCAGTGTATTTACCAATTTCATTTTGTTTAGAACTTTGTGCCATATGTTCAGTACATCGTCTTCTCTAACAATCTTGTGTAAATGGCACTATTCAGCAAAAAGCATTTCCAGGCTGTTGTGGAGTATGTTCATGAAATTTGTTTCCATGAATGCCTGTTTTTCAGCAGTAGAATTTTCTAGAAATTCCCCTCAAATTCTTGGATCAGATACTTTTGTTTGTTTTACAGTGTATCCAAGATAAGGATAGAATAGCATTGGGATCTAGGAAATAGTTAGTGATACAGGGTCGATAAATCAGAGGAAATTCATAAAAAGGTTTTATTTTTGTGCTGCTTTAATTCGAAAACGAAATTCAAAATGTGCCCATTTACATTGCCTCTTTCTCCGCTCTATCCAATGGCGTCACGATAACTCTCGAATGAAAGGAGTTAGAGGATTGAAATCTACAGGGTATGTTTGGAGCGTAAATATCTCGGACGAGTTCGTTAACGGGCGAAATCCATCAAGCGGTTTCGGAGTTATGGCCGTTTTTAGTAAAAACATTTTTTATGAATATTTCCGAAACCGATCACTCGATCTATGTGAAAACTAGCATCAAATAGTAGAATCATGACCTTTAGACGCATGTGAAGTTTTGTATTGAACGGGTTACCGTAAAGTGTAAAAAAAAAATTTGAAAATTTTTAAATTTTGTTTTTATAATAACTCTTGAACGGAATCAGCTAGGCAGTTGAAATTTTCAGAGTTGGTTAGGGAGATAAATATCTCGGTTAAGTTCGCTATTGGGCAAAATAGGCCAGATGGTTTCGGAGTAACGAAAAAAAAATTTTTATTTTTTACTTACAAATTTCAAAATAAATTTTTTTTTAAGATGCAGTTTCCCCATAAAAATCCATTGATATCATTTACTCCAACAAGCTAATAGATAAGATTTTTTGAAATTTCAATAATGAATCGTACTTCTATGTCTTCATAGAATGCTATAATTATTCTATCTATGATTTATTATATGATCTGTGTTCATACTCGTACATGTCATCCTGTTCTATAAGATAGAGTCAAATTCATTTCAGCTATTTTAAATTGATTTCTTCCATGGTGCAGTTCTCATTCTCAGATTGCTCATTTAATCTTGATAAATAAACTATTATCTGAATTGAATTTCCTTTATGATGCAGTTCTATCATAAGAATACATTGATATAATTCACAACTCTGAGAAACCAATACTTTCAGAGATATAATTTGTCTGCTGGAACAAGAGCGCCAGAAAGCTCCTGTTCACAGGGCTTGAACCAATTTTTTTTTCAATACAGCCCTCTTATCTCTGACAAAATCTAAAGCCATTTATAATTCTTAATTAAATCATATTAATGTTGTATTCCCCCAAATAGGTTTATAACATGATTAAGATATCATTTGAAATTTTTCCTGGGAATGACCCTGAGCGCTTTCAAAATATTTATTGGGTGTAATATTTAAGTCATAACAGTATAAAACTCATTGAAGCACAGAATATCCAAAAAAAATTTTTCAACCAATAATTTAAGAATGTTTTATATACAGGGTGATTCTCGAATATCGTTCGTTAGAATATTTCAAAGAAAGACACTAGAAATTTTATAGTTAAGCTTTGTTAGGAGGATGAATTCTTGGAAAAAAATTCAGATTCGTTCGACTTCTGGTAATGCCCGGAAATGATACCGGTAATGACGTTAAATGAAAAAAATTGGTTCAAGCACTGACGTGAAGTCAGAAGCTTTTGCGCGTATGTTCTATTGTCCATTCTTCTGTATTGGACACCCTTAATCGAATTTACCATGGTTAATTATGTCGTCCATTCTCCTGTATTGGACACTTAATTCGAATTTACCATGGTAAATTCGACACTTAATTCGAATTTACCATGGTAAATTCGAATTAAGTGTCCAATACCTACAGGAGAATGGACGACATAATTAACCATGGTAAATTCGATTAAGGGTGTCCAATACAGAAGAATGGACAATAGAACATACGCGCAAAAGCTTCTGACTTCACGTCAGTGCTTGAACCAATTTTTTTTTCGTGATTTTTTTTTAATTTTCTGGAGGCGCGGTTCTTAAAATTTTTTTTTTCGTAATTTTTTTCAAATTTTCTAGGAGTAGGTACGGTTCTTACAGAATTTTAAACACGTCTTTGTGTTGATTTTCTACTACTAGTTACCAAGCTTCAATTCAATCGAATATTTATTTTTTGAGTTATCAAGGAAACTGTAACGTTTCTTTTTAGCCCGGGCAGGGGTTTGTTTACGTTTGGTTGGCGAGTGTCGTTTATGTCGTTTGTGTTGACGTCGAATTTGAGGTTGGATCTCAGTGGTGCCAATCGACGCTAAATAATAATTGTTTTATTCGAAGAACCGAATAAGTTGGCAATAGTGTTGAATTGTGACAGTCTGAAATTTGTGAGGGTCTGCGCCAGTCAGGGACATGAGGTCGTCCATTTTGGTGAACACTCGAAGGAGGAGCAGTAGGTTAGGCGTATTTTCGGAACTTAATAAGAATTGGTGATTTCTTCTTAGTTGGATATAGTTTCGAAAATCGAATTGGGAGTGAGGGTTACATTGGTTTGATTTGGGAAGATAACAGGTACCTTGCACTCGTCTCGAAAGAGGATATAACGACCTTTCTGCAAATCTAAGAGTTGAACACGTGAACGATCTTGGCGACTTTGACAGAACATCGCTGTGTGCTTGAAGAATTATTTGGTGGAGGCACGACAAGATTTGGTTTCGAAGCAAACGTGTGCAGGACAACCCCGAACATCAGGGTCAGGAAGAGAAGGCTTTTTATGTCAGGAAGAGTAGCACTGAGGCATTCGAGTATATACAAGGTGGTCCATAAGTAACGCTGTGAGACAGCCAACGCAGGGTTGCAGATCCCGAGTATATACAAGGTGGTCAGTAAGCAACGCTGTGGGACATTCAATCGAGGGTTGCAGACTACGAGCACAGAGAGAAAGAGGACAGTATTGCGAAACCATCAATGCAGTACTACGTTCAGGAATAAGGATAACCAGCACGCAAGTTATAGGAAACATATCTCAAAACATATCTTATACCTACTATATATATAACTTGAACATATATTGTTATCAATTATCTAGGTTATTGTTATTGGAAAGCGGAAATTGGGGCAAGATTTGTAGTAATCGTATATGATCATAGAGGAGAAACGTGAATGCGCCTGAGCTCAAGCGACGCGTATTTGAATCCAAGAATAATATCTACGTACAATTTCCGCCACCCTTATTCAGGGTTTCATAATAGTTAAATTTTGCTGGATCTAAAGACCTGGGTTGTATGCTATTAGAATAAACTGTTTGTTATTAGCGTGAATATTCTTTTGGTGAATTTAGGAATTAGTACATTACGCAGGGGTATCTGGGAGACTTAAATTTACCTGGCGCCCATTTACTAGGTTCCCTTTTTAGAAACCCACTCCCATCTCCACTGGAGCTAGACCGCGGATCCCTGAGTTCTAGTAGCTCCGATTTTAACCACTGCGACTTGGGAACAGTCGCATGTCGTTATAAAACAATATTCCAGGTGGATATAACTCGGAAACCGTTAAACCGATTATGCCCAAAAACGAACTCAACTCTCCCTTTCGGATACGCAACCTACCCTGAAAATTGCAAGTCCCTATCTCCTTTGGTTCGAAAGTTATCGAGGCAACGGTCACCCATCTACTGAACTCACACAAGAATGCTCGAATCTCCAACAATATTCAACCGATCGTGTTAAAACTTGAAACTTTGCAGTAGAGTTAGGTAATGAACGCTCTTGCAAAATTTCAGCAATTTCAAACGTATAGTTACTGATATATAGAATTTTTTTTTTTATTTTCAATGATTTATTAAAATTTTTCTACAAATGCTATCCTCACCAAATTCCGCAAACATTTTCGCGTTGGCATTCACAACTAATAACCATGTTTGAATTCAATCGGTTCAGTATTTTCCGAGTTAATGAGGAACAAAAAACCATCAAATTTCAGATGGCTATAACTCTGAAACCGTTTGGTCGATTATGCTCATAAACAAACTCAAATGTGGCATTCATATGCACAACATAACCTGAAATTTTCAAGCCGCTATCTCTTTCCGTTCTCAGGTTATCGTGACAAAAAAAATATTTTTTAATAATTTTTTTAAAATGTTCTAGTCATACGATTCGCCCAAAATTTCACAAACGTGCTTAGGTTCATATTCTACAACTACTAACCAAGTTTCAATTCGATCGGATTCATATTGGTTGAAAACAAAATTATTACTCGGAAACCACTGGGCCGATTATGCCCATTAACGAACTTGTCCGTCGTATTGCGATGCGCCACCCACCCTGAAAATTTCAAGTCGCCAGCTCTTTTCGTTCTCAAATTATCGTGGCAACGGACGGCCGTACGGCCGGCCGGACAGAATCAAATTTGACCTCGAATTCTTCATCGGGGAGTCGAACTAAATCGTTTGAGACCAATTTCGTCAAAAAATTCGAATGTTACAGACATTTGGGCAAAACTATAACGCGATGTTCCCCAGAACATTCGCGCGAAAAGTGTTTCATTTGGTGAGACTAATCTATGGCTGAAATTAATGTACAACTTGAAGACTCACCCTGTATATAACTAACATATTAATTACAAAAGATGTTCAACCAAATGATTTGAATTCAAAAGTTGTAATGTAAAAAAAAATTTTTTTTTCCGGTACTCCGAAACTATTCGACCGATTTTGCCCAATAACGAACTTAACCGAGATATTTATCCCTGAAACGTACTCTGAAAATTTCAACTGTCTAGCTCATTCCGTTCAAGAGTTATCGTGTTAACGGGCGGACAGAATTGATTTCGACCACGCATTCTTGATCAGTGAGTCAAACCAAATCGTTCAAGACCATTTTCAGCCAAAAATTCGAAAATTACAGACATTTGGGCAAATTGATAAGCACTCTGTTCCGAGGAACAAGAACGCCAGAAATTAAGGTGACATGTAGGATTACAAAATTGTTGATTCCATTCGATAGAGCGAAAAATGGAGCAGTGTAAATATTCAATACATTTTGAAATTCCTTCATAAATAAAGGCAGTATACACATTTAATGATTTGGCAAATATTCGGATTGTTCCGGAATTTTGAAACTTTCCAAATGGTTTTGGTATAAAAAAATTGTGAAAAGCCCTGACTCGAAGTCACCAGCTTTTGCGCGCATGTTCCATTGTCTATTCACTTCTCATACGAAGTTGATCGAGCTGAAATTCGGTACTCGATTGTAAAATTTATGTGCGAAATTTCAGCTGAGTCTGACACATAGTTTCTGAAATATAAGTTTAACCTTAAACCGACAAAATTACTGTTATTAATTTTTTTTCACCTGTATTGGACACTTAATATAATTCACCATCGCTCAGCTTTTATAATATATGAATACATTTCGTACCATTTTAAAGGGGACTTGAGTAATGAGAAGGTCGTCTAACATCACATAATTTTTAATTCTGCAATAATATGTATTCTATCGGAATTTAGATTCGTTAAATATCTAATAATATATGAAAAAACTTATGCCTCAAGTAATTTCAGGATACGATATTAACGAAATTCCGAGCAAATTAGCGCGTCGGCATTCTACAAGTAATTACCGAGTTTTAAGTGGATTTGTATATTTTGAGTTATAGTGGAAATAACAGAATTTTAGATGGTTATAACTCCAAAACTGTTTGGACGATTATGCCTATTAACGAACTCAAATTTCGGATTCGGACGCGTAGGTCAGGTTGAAGATTTCAATTCGTTATCTCTTTCCGTTCTCAAGTTATCTTGAGATACATAATACTTTTGAAATTTTCTAGTGATACGATCCTCACAAATGTCGGTATTCTACAATCAGTTACCAGATGTCAATTCGATCGGATCTGTATTTTTTGAGTTATGGAGAAAATAATATTCCAGATGGGTATAACGCCGAAACCGTTAGGCCGATTATGCATAACAACGAAGTTAACTGTCGTATTCGGATGCGCAACCTACCCTTAAAATTGCAAGTCACTATCTCTTCCCGTTCGAAAGTTCTCGTGGCAACGGTCACACTTCCAGCAATTGAATTCACCCAAGGCTACCATGTTTGAATTCGAGGGGTTTAGTAAAAATAATAACAGTTATTTATTGCTGTCGCAATTGGCCATCGACCTTGGGTCCTTCAGCCTTTTACAATGTACAGTTATTACAACTTTTATAATTATCATGATATATTCGATAATTGTTGTACAAAAAAAAAAAAAAAACATCTATCCATTCATTAGAACTTCAAATATAGTGTTTGTTGGGTGTTTTCTAGTTGAGGTGTGTGCATCGTCAACTTGATAAAGTGGTAATATGTCGTTCATTTCTTTGAGCTTATTAATAAATCTGGCGTTGAGGGTATTTAGTCTTGTCCTTATTGGTTCCACATTAGTTATTGAATATAGAAGTTGGTTGGGTGGGTTGTGCAGTATATTATTAGGGTGCCTCATTCTAGTAATTATTCTCAACGCTGTTGTTTCTGCTACTTCTAAATTTTTAATTGCTGGTTCCTTACAGTTGGCGTAGACTGGGTGGGCATATTCTAATAGTGGGCGACAAATGCTCTTATAAATTTTTGCTGCATTTTTAATGTTCAGTCCTTGTTTTTTATAGGCCAATTTGCAAAAGTGTCTTGCTCTTGAGATAGTCTTCTTCTTCATAGTTTTTGTGTGGAGATTGAAGTTTAGTTTGTTATCAATGCTTACTCCAAGATATCTCATTGTGGGTGCGGGCCTAACAGTTTTACCACTGATGTGTAATGATGGTGATGCGGGAGAGATTCTGTGGTCGAATATCACATATTGTGATTTATCTGGATTTATCTTCATTCTCCATTTTTTTAACCAACTGGAGACCTCTTCAAGCAAAGACTGAAGATTTTGTATACACTTATTAAGATTTTTGTCATGAGCAACCAGAGTTGTGTCATCTGCAAACTGTAAGATGTAAAGGTTTTTTAAAGTTTCTGCAATGATGTCATGACAGAAAAAATTGAAGAGTAAAGTTGAAAGTGGGGATCCTTGTGGAGTGCCCTGTTCAGGGCAAAAGTAATCTGATAAACTTCCTCCGACTTTTATTGCTAACCTTCTGCTCTGTAGGAAACACTTGATAAGTCTGATCAGTTGAGATGGAAGTCCTATTTTATTCATCTTATATAATAAACCTCTATGCCACATACAGTCAAAGGCTTTTTGAATGTCCAGGCTTAACACTGCAGACTTGAACTTTTTGAGTGTTGCATTCTGAATATTGGATGTGAGAATGGTGAGTGGGTGATATGTGGATTTTTTACTCTTGAATCCAAACTGAAAATGTGGTATATGTTGTTCGATGAAAGTAGAAAGAATTGATTTGATAACCTTTTCATATAGTTTTCCCAGCACAGGTAATATGGTTATGGGTCTGTAGTTTCCAACTTTCTGTCTGTCCAAATTGGCCTTGGGAATATTTATTATGTGTCCTGTTTTCCATATCTTCGGGAATATGCAGTTATTTAGACAGAATTCGTAAATTTTTATAATATGTTTATGTATTGTATCATCCAATTTCTTCAGCACAATCCACGGGATATTGTCTTCGCCAGGAGTACTATTTTGTGAGCTATGGAGAAATTGGTAGTAGTCTGCTTCTTCTATTGATATCGATTCCACAATGTCATCCTGTCTTCTGAAATAGCTGTCATACCATTCATCTATATGTGCTCTATTGCTCCTATCAAAGTGGTCGTCATTGCCGAATTTATATCTTGATTTGTAATGCTCAGCAAATAGTTGGGACTTTTCTTGGTCAGATTTATATTCTCTGTCATTCTTGATTATTGTGGGTACCGAAAAATATAGCTTATATTTGGATAATTTATTTACCTCATTATAGAATTTTTTACCTTTGGAGTCATTTATATTGTTACAAGCAGTTATCCAGTTGCTCTCTCTGTATTGTTGAATCATTCTATGTATACTTTTATTATATCTATTCAAGTCTTTTTTTAGTTCTGGGTTTTTATTTTCACAATATTCCCTATACATTCTTCTTTTGTTTTTAATTAATTTAATTATAAAGGGTGGTAGCTCATGTAAAAATGGATGTCTACTTATTGTGGGAGTATGTTTCTTGATTGACTCTGAAAGTTTCTTGTTGAAGGATTCAATGTATGCTTCGCTTAGTGGTGTGTTATCTTTTTCTTCAATAAATTTCTTCATCTCCTCATCAATTTCCATGGTCCTGCTTATTTTATAGTTGTATATAGTCCTCTGCTCGGTATTTTCTGGTTCTAGTTCCATGTCAAATTCTATTACAAACGCAAGGTGGTTAGAGCCCAAATCAGGTGTTAGTTGTATATTTGATATATTCTGTTGGATGTTTCTTGTATATAGAATTAAGTCAGGTGTAGTGTCTTCATTTCCGTCCATAAGGAATGTAGGGGCTGTTTCAGCCTTTGAGAAGTTGACGTTCTTAAGGAATTGATTAATTGGTCTCATTTTCCTGGTTGTGCTGGCATTGAAGTCTCCCACAATAATGGAATACTGATATAATGAGGCTTTAGTAAACAGAGTTTCTTCTATCTGGCTGTTTGGATGAAAGTAAACCACAAATATGTGCAACTTGTCATTTTGAAATGGGATGCTAAAGTGAGTAACTTCATTCAAAGGATTCCTTACCGCGGGTGGGTTTTCTTTACAAACTTTTAGGGATGGATGGCACTGGATTAAACTTCCACCTCTTGTATTTTGTACTTGGTGTCCAAATTTTTTAATTATAGTCCAGTCTTTGTAATTAACATTGTGAGAGTCTTTAATCTTGGCTTCTACATACATACCACACTTTATGTTGTTTTGTTCCATGAAATGGTTGATCAGGTGCTTCTTTGGAATGTAGCTGTTAATGTTGTTGAATAATATCTTAATTCGCGACATGAATGTTCAAGTCGTTATATGGTTCTGTGGGAGAAGGTTCATCTGGATCATCCATGTCAAACATTAGTATATACACTCTGTTACCCGAAAAGACGACTGTAGTGTCCACATTATATTGGTTGATGAAACGTTTTTTGAGTTTCAGTAAAAGTTCGTTTCTGTTGATATTTTTTGGTTTATTTATTTTACGAAGGTATGTATTAATGATATCGTCGTGCATCGAGATGGGAGCGTGGATCCTGTTGGATTTTTTAGATAAATCCTCAATGTCCCTGGTTTTTCTGTTCAGTAGCTTGATACTAGTATTGGGGATGCCTTCAATTGGTTTTTTAGGGTGTTTAGGACACTTTAGAGACCAAGCTAAATGATCTTCTGCGCCGCAAGCTAGGCACTTTGGTGAATTATTGGTCCTACATTGTGACATTTTATGCGCACCTTGACATTTTGAACATTTTGGAGAGCTTTGGCAGTTTTCCGTTATGTGGTCAAATAGAAAACATTTTCCACAAGGTATCGGTGTTGGCTCTGGTGGGTGGCTGGGATAAATTAAGTAGTGTCGGTTCAAATAAAACAGGCCATTATTCAAGAGTGTTTCAAAGGATCTGATTTCTCCAGTGATAATTCTGATGAATTTCGTTGGGACGTTATTTTTCCGTGAAATTATTCTCTTGCAATATCTGTGTTTAATATTTATCGAATTGCGATATTGGCTTAAGTCTTCATCTTTTATACTAATTTCAACAGCAGAAACGACAACTGAATAGGTTTGTTGGGGTTCCTTTATTTCGTTTGTTCTTCTTTGATTTGTTGTTTCTTTGAATCTTATTATTTTCTTTTCATCCTTGAGCTCTTCTAGACCTCGGACGAGTACTGTTTTATCATTATTAGATTTCAAAATGAAACCCAATTTGATTTTCAATATGACGTCTTTTGAATTCGGAAATTTAGAACTCCATATTGCTGCCATTTCCATTCTGTCCATTTCGATATTTTCTGTATTTATATAATATAAATTGGAGAATTCCATATATTTGATTTCATTCATTCTAGCTGAATAATTTCTGCTTATTGCGTTTGTTGTGGTATTTGTAGGTTGTGTTTTTATTGTTTGTTGTGGATTATTTTTTGTGGGCATAGCAGATGTTGTTGGCTCGTTTGTGTTGTCAATTTCCATTTGGATCGTAATATTTTCATTTTTATTTCCCATTAATAACGGTTGTTTGAAAACGATGTCCGGAGATTTGTTTTCATTTTTTTTCTTGGTGGCTTGTCGTGTGTTTTTTTTCCTGCGTTTTTTATTTGATAGCTGTTTGCTTCCGCTTTCTTCTTCCTCGGATGCTACAGTCGAAGAAGTGCCGCTAATATTAGACATTTCTTCCCTGTAGAACGATTCGAATTGTGTGGCGTTGATTGTAAGTTTGTTCGATATTTTGACTCGATTTTTTAATTCGTAGCTATCGCTTAAAACGTACGTAAATAACCTTATCGGAACGGAGCAGATGTGATCGCGTCTGCTGTTCGAACGGTACTGAGGGGTTTAGTATGTTTTGAGAAAATAACAACAAAATTTCAGATAGGTATAACTCTAAAACCGTTTGGCCGATGTCTATTAACAAACGCAAATGTCTCATTCAGATGCGCAACTTACCTACCCTAAAAATGGCAAGTCGTTCTCTCTCTTCTCGTTCTTAAGTTATCGTGAGATAAATAATATTTTTTATAATTGGTGATACGATCCTCACCAAATTTCACATACGTCGTTATTCTAAAAATAATTACTAAGTTTCAATTCCATCGGATCTGATCTGTATTCATTGGAATCAAAATTAGTACTCGGAAACCGTTGAATCGTTTGAAACCATTTTCGGCAAAAATTCTAATATTACACGCATTTAGGTAAAATGATAGCACGCTGTTCCCCAGAACATGCCCGCAAATTCCGACATTTATATGACCCCGTATCTCATATTTTGCCCTAGACCTTAATGCTATGCCATCTGTGTCTTGGGCACAGGACACTGTATACAAGTCAATTAGTGCATCCTAATTTTTGATATCTTCACTTCATCAAAACATGCAGAAAACCATAAAAAAGTTGCAATTCACTATATGCATGTATCACGTGTATGCTATGCAATTTACTTGGAGCCTAGTTTGTCCCTAACATTTTCAGGCATTGGTGTATACATCAGGGTACTAGACAATTTATTTGAAACTGAAAATTTGATTGAGATACATCTAAGTGACTTACTATCACATTTGTCATTTTAATGACTTTCTACGATCGGAGATCTCAAATTCTATAATTTATTTCTAAGATCTCGATTCTTAATGAAAAAATTGGTTCAAGCACTGACGTGAAGTCAGAAGCTTTTGCGCGTATGTTCTATTGTCCATTCTTCTGTATTGGACACCCTTAATCGAATTTACCATGGTAAATTATGTTGTCCATTCTCCTGTATTGGACACTCTTAATTCGAATTAAAAACCTATTTTGATTTTATTTAATTTAAATTTCGGAATTTTTTTGGTACCTGTTCTACATAGATGGAAATATAGCACTGCCTCATCAAGAAAAATACTTCATTCAACACCTAATTATGGATTTATAGCCGACACTGACTTAGAAATTTAAATTTTCATAAAATGGAGTTGGCCAGAATGCATTCTATGCCATCGATATCTAAAATAGTCCACTATGTAGTAGCACTATTTATTCACTATTACTAGCTCATCACATAATAATATATCTAAAATTTGTTTGAAAATTAACAAATTTTGGAATGAAATTGGAATTGGCCATATTGACAAACTGATGAATTTGTTTTAGATATGATTTTCCCCGTTTTGGATGTGGTGAGGATAGCACTAAAACATGACAAAAATAATGAGGTAATAGTTGCTTTAGGCAGCGACCAACTTATGTGGAGACTCAAACATTTCATTAGTGAACAATGCTCTGTGATCAACAATAAAATTGTGGCACTAAGGACATTGAGTAATTTGTGCCTTCATAACCCTGGCGAATCCTTGCTGTTTACCAACAGATTTGATATTGTGGAAAATATCACCTCCATGAGGGGACTGAATAAAAATGCCCAGGTAATATAAATTGAACTTATAAAAGAGAATCAGGCTTCAAATGAACTCTCTCTTGTAGGTTGCCGTTTCTACTCTACTATTAAATTTGACAGTTTTATGCCAAAGAAAAAATGATGATTTAGGGATATCAGTTTTAGCCGATGTTATTCAAGATATACTTGCCAATTTGTCAGATCCTGAATCTCAATTTAGAACATATGTAGCACTAGGCACTTTGTTAACTCCTAATTCAGTTGATTGTACAGAAGTTAGGCTGAAATTAAAAACAAATACTATTTTTATGAAACTATTGGATAGTCATGTTTCTTCATTTAACAGTGATATTGAGAAGAAAAGAATGGAATGTGCCAAGGATGTAACGAAACTATTGTAATTTTATTCAATTTAATAAACTAAAACTTGTGGCTACTTATATTTAATAAACTATATCGTTTACACTTGTAACTCGCCATTTTTAGCTTTGACCATAAGCCTTCTTTCCCTTTCATACTCCTTCATCCTTATTACAAAACTGAAATGAACAAAATAAATCAAAAATCATTTTACAAAAATTTTTGATACTCACTCTTCATATTGACAAGTGAAATATGCATGTTTCTCATGGTGGCAATAAACGACCCAAGGCCAATTTTTCTTTCTACAGACATGATAATCGATTAGTTTGTGAGCACAATAGTCACGGCGATCAAGTGGCAGTTTTGCAGATATCATTTCTTCTTCTGTTGCTATCATAACTGTAAAGTAATAAGATCCGTAAGTACACAGTGTTACACTGCAGAGTAATACTTGTTTCTTATATGGACAAATATGCACCCAATCCGCATAACTTGATAAGAATTAGTTCATGCAAGACTGTTACCTCGAATCTATGCATAACATAGAGAGACCGATCTCAGTGAAATGGATCGATCGTTTGTATGAGCTAATCACTAATAGTGTGAACATTTTTTTCATTTGAAGTACACAGTTTAAACTAGATGTTACTGAACGTCTTATTATATAACCTCACCTCTTTCTTTTCTCGGTTGTTCAAACCCCAAGTTGGGGTCAAAAGTAGGTTCTATTGTAGGATCTGGGACAATATCAGGATTTCTATAGCGGTCAATACCACTATATAAAATGTCGAATGATTGTCCCATTTTGAAAATGTTTTCTGGGATCCCTCTTAATGTGTCAGTATATACAAATTTTTAGGTTGACAATTCAATTCACAGAACACTTATAAAAATATTGATGTTCTGTTCTTCTTCTTCCTTTCCTTTATATGTGCCTGGCCTGGGGGCTGAGTCCATGGTGGTAGGAGGAAGTGGAGGGAGCATGTGCTATATTTCCCTTGTAACGAAAGTGTCACATAAAATCGGCCATACCAGCCCCCTCCACTTCCTTATACCTCCATGGCTGAATCTTATATGTTCTGTGGCTGAGTCCATGGAGGTAGAAGGAAGTGGAGTCGTATAGTTATTTGCAACTCTAATCTATGGTCATTTCGTTATTTGTGACTTTTGCACATATGTTCTGTTTCTGTGATATAACATATAACATATAACATCATAAGCACAGCCAGGGCTGCCAGACCTACTGATTTTTCAGTATATTGGGAACTTCCAAAACTCTGGTGGCGGGATTCGGCAACTAACCACGCTAGTAATAAATGTAAACAATCTCGTGTTGGACAGGTCAGTCGACGAAGTTTGACCGAAATTTTCATGGAAAATTTAAATTATGATTGACTTGAGATCATTGTTGGATTACTTCGTGATATAGATTATAATATTGATCATTATATAACTAATTTTATGGCACTTGATTGATATAAAGACTACAACCAGTAAGTATATTCATATATGTTTGTCAAACTTACATTATATTTAAAAGTTCTTTCAGTTACTATTTGCGAATGATTAAGAAGGGACTCAGTTGATTAGAATTTCTGGAGTACATAGGAGCTTCAACTTCTAATTCTAGAGTCCTTGTAGAAGGAGAAGAGGTTCTAAATGTAGATCATGTAATCGTGTGTGACAAAACAAATTGTGGTCCCAGTTTTATAGACATTTGTTCTTTATGTTTACAAAGTAGTGCCCTTAATTCAGTACCACATAAAATTGATGGCCCATTAATGTGGAGACTGGTAAACTTAAAATAGAAGGTATGGTATATTCTTGTAAAGTCGGAGCATGGAGGAGGTGTAAACACTTTACTGATGTATTAATTAAAGTTCAGGTGCATGATGTTCTAGTTTATTTATGAGAATATAGTGTCAAATTGAACCAGATAAAGCTTTTGTAAAACAGTTACCAATAATTGAAATGATTTTTTCAAAATATGATACATATATTATGTGAAAAGAATTATTAACAATAAGTGTAATGTTTGAGGTATAATAAAGATTATCTGGATGTAGGTCCAGGTTAAGTACTCTTCGGTCTATTAGTTATCCTTCTAACGCATTTCCAACATTTATATTTGGTTTTCCAGAGGTAAGAAGTGAAAACTCAAACCTATACATTTTGGCATTTTTTTCGCCCATGAATTGCATTGAGGCACACAACAATAGTCGTTTCTGGTCGAAGACATATTAGGCAGGATAATATTCATTATTTCAACTTGAATTTTTCTTTAAAACAAAAGTTTATTGACGAATACTGAACAATTAAACTCGAACACGTGGCTCATTACTAGCTTGGTTAGTTGCCGAATCCCGCCGCCAGAGTTTTGGAAGTTCCCAATCTACTGATTTCGAACTCTATCTACTGATCTACTGATAGTGGGTAGTGAATCTACTGATTTCTTCGAAGTTCGAAAGTCTAATTCACAATAATCACAATTTATATTTTGGTCACCAAGGCAAGGGCTCAATATTCTGTGATTCTAGTACAGTTATAGAAATATTATATTATTATTCTGTGTCGATTTCGTTGTTTTCCTGAATTTTTAATCGGAACCATAGAGATAGAATTAGTGTTCTGTGATCTCTATGATCAAAACGAAATGTCTTAAGACAGGTTTTATAGGTTATTTTCTCCAAAATTTCATTTATCTTTGTTATAAAGGAAAATTACCAAACAAAGACCACTGTTGTCTCAGATGGTGAGGAATATTAGTTACAGCCATTGACGTAGTATATAACGTCTATGGTTACAGCAGAGGTTCTTTTTCAAATCATTCAGAATAATAATAAGGATGTTGTGTTGGTAAATGTGAGTTTCTCGCTATGTTTGAGATATTTGCAGAAACGGAAAAACAGGAAAGGAACTCCCGAATAGTGTACTATAATATAGACATACATTTTGCTCCTTGTTATTGGTCATATTTTTAATTTTTCTGTTTGTTAGGAACGGACTAAGAATTAGGTGAGTAGAAATTATGTTATCGTTCATACTTCGCTCGATCATAATTCAAGAAAATACAAAAAATGAATTCAGATGGCAGCATAGAACTAAATAATATTCCCTAAAAACTTGCTATTTATGAACAAGAAATACGTCAATACTAAATGAACTCTATGATACCACCGAATTAAATGTCCATATTAGACTTATGCGCCATCTATGGAGATTCTACTGAATTCTACTGAAATTTCATTCTTCGTCCTACTGAAATCGTAAAATTTGATCTGTGATTTGATCTGGCAGCCCTGGCACAGATTAACAGTAATCTGTGATATAAGAATAAAGTAAATTATTTATTTATTCAATTTGAAATTATTCTAAAAACCACATGACAACTAAAACCGATGATTCAACTAATTCTAAATTTGTTGCTGAGAATGAATGGATGGTAAATACATTGAGTTTATGGGATAGTCATAATGCCCAATTATAACCTTATTTCAACTGTTTATTCGAAAATAATAAAAATATTCCTAACTTGAAGGAGCAATGCATTAGTAACCAGAATCCGACAAATAATTAATTCATACTTATATTACTGGAAATTATTACATAAATTTCAGATAAGACATAGCCATGAATATGAAAGTGAATATACAGAATGCTCATCGATTAAAGCTCGACTGAACCAATATTTTATTTTTGGAAAACCCGTCGACTGTACTCGTTGGAAAAGATGCTCGATTAACGCTGCTAAATGGGAGGATTGCAGTGATGAGAAGGCTGCAGTAAGTATATCCATTTCACAAGTATTGTAATTACTCTATATCTATTCAGATTGAAGTTATCAATAATGAGAAACAACGGAGAAAAGAACGAATATTGACCCAAATTAATAATGATGTTTGGGAGAAAAGAACCGCTCCCCCCGAAAATTGGAATGCACCACTGCCAGATCATATTATCCACAATTACCAAAATTCATATTTAAGTATTAAAGCTATGGAATGGAGAGGAGAAATATCTCATACAACAGATATCACTGCGCCGAGTCTATGCACAATATTATAGAAATTGTTAATTGGTATGAAATATTAAAAAAAATGTAATTTTTTTCTTGCAGGGAATATATTCATTTCTCAAGGTAGACTTTAATTCATGACATTTGCATGATGGTGAAATATTCCCATCTACTGAGAGTTCAGATAATATAGTCCAATTTAAGTGAGTAACCGCAGCAGAGCGGTTAAGACCAATCTATATATAGAGACATCCTTTTTTGTGTTTTGGAATTAATAACTTGTTTTTTGTTTGTGTATTATTCTACTAATAAGCGTTGAGTGAAGTTAATGAGTGGAATGGTATTTTAATGTGTGGCACTACCATTATTCCTTGATTTGTCCCATTCTTTTACCATTGAAAAATTTTTATATTTTGATGGAAAATATACCTAAACTACAACCATATAAGAAAAATCAAAACTTGGGTACCTATCTAGAGTTTCTTCAAGTGAATTGTGTGCCAAATGCTGTGTGTGTTATTATATTAAGCAAACAAATAGTTGAAGGGGTATCAAGTGGTCAGTATTTGATTATAATTCTTAAAATTTTTAATGGACGTTGTTCAAGTTTGGTCAAAAACTATACCTCTGTACAACTGTTCTGCCACAGAATATCATGTTTGAATTTGGCAGTATAAATTAGTGACTGAAACTTGACTGTTCGTGAATTATCCTGGTCGTTTGGCCAACTGAGTTATGAATAGGTATACCTACATAATTGTCCTACAAGTTATTGTAATCTATCTTTATTAAGACTTTGAATTAATGAGAATTTACTTCAATGATTATTAATTAGATTAACTATATAAGGTGATTCCAAATTAGACGTGAACCTTGGAGGTGTTAGTATGACTAATTAGCTGTTTTTGAGCCATATTTATTGATCAATCAAATTATTTGAGTTCGGGTGATTTTCAAACGACTTCTCACTTCATATTTCGTCCATTTTTTCTACCTTGACCAAATTTGATTATAATTTTGGGTTATTTTTATCAGAAAAAGGATACCTATGATATGTACGAAAAAATTGGTTCAAGCACTGACGTGAAGTCAGAAGCTTTTGCGCGTATGTTCTATTGTCCATTCTTCTGTATTGGGCACCCTTAATCGAATTTACCATGGTTAATTATGTCGTCCATTCTCCTGTATTGGACACTTAATTCGAATTTACCATGGTAAATTCGAATTAAGTGTCCAATACAGGAGAATGAACGACATAATTAACCATGGTAAATTCGATTAAGGGTGTCCAATACAGAAGAATGGACAATAGAACATACGCGCAAAAGCTTCTGACTTCACGTCAGTGCTTGAACCAATTTTTTTTTCGTGATTTTTTTTAAATTTTCTGGAGGCGCGGTTCTTAAAATTTTTTTTTTCCTCATTTTTGTCAAATTTTCTAGGAGTACGGTTCTTACAGAATTTTAAACACGTCTTTGTGTTGATTTTCTACTACTAGTTACCAAGCTTCAATTCAATCGAATATTTATTTTTTGAGTTATCAAGGAAACAATATTCCAGGTGGATATAACTCGGAAACCGTTAAACCGATTATGCCCAAAAACGAACTCAACTCTCCCTTTCGGATACGCAACCTACCCTGAAAATTGCAAGTCCCTATCTCCTTTGGTTCGAAAGTTATCGAGGCAACGGTCACCCATCTACTGAACTCACACAAGAATGCTCGAATCTCCAACAATATTCAACCGATCGTGTTATAACTTGAAACTTTGCAGTAGAGTTAGGTAATGAACGCTCTTGCAAAATTTCAGCAATTTCAAACGTATACCCACACAGCACAGACTCATTTCTGAAATATTGCAGGAATATGTTTCGGAAATATTTGAGATATTTCGGCTATATTGCGAAAAATATATGAAATATTTCAGGAATATTGCAGAAACATTCGAATGTCCGCCCCATAACCTAACATAGCAATATTGCAGAAATATTTTTTGATATATTTCTGCAATATTGTAGAATTATTCTGTAATGTTTATGCAATTTTTTATTATATTGGAAAATATATATGAAATAGTTCAGGATTGTTGCAGAAATATTCAAATATATGCTCTCTATCCTATAACGTCACAATATTGCAGACTTATTTTTTGAAATATTCCTGCAATATTGTAGAATTATTTTGTAATATTTATGGAATATTTTTGTTATATTGCAAAATATATATTTCAGGATTCTTGCAGAAATATTTCTGTTATTTCATGAGATGTGGTATAGGTTTAACTCACATAAAAAAAAAGTAGACACAATTAATATCTTTAGTCGCTCTCTACTGGACATTCAACATTTCTTTTTTTAACTTTTTCCACTTCCCTGGAGGCTCACAATTTGGCTTGAGCTAACCATTTCGATATGGGTTCAATAATCAAACATAGATAATCAAATCATTAGATCTGTTCAACTCTACCTTTGTACGTATATAAAAAGCACGTCAATATAACGTCTCAATAATCAGACCGATGAGATCACAACCTACTCTTTATAGGGCTGTGATAAAATGTTGGTATAACCTAAAATATAAAATTTTGCATCAATGATATCTATAAACTTGTAGCTATTATACCATAGATAATCAAATCAGCTTATCACTGCATTTATATTATTTAGAGCCAATTAGTCTTTAATAAACATTAAACTCACAACTAAATGAACTAACAACAGACTGCTTCACGACACGATACAACAACACTGGTAAACAGAAAAAATGGCGGCCTGACTAAAAGAAAAGAGAGGACGCGTAAAGCCTCGAACTAGAGAAAGAAAGCACACAAACATATTATATATTGCATGTAATGTTGAATTATTTCTGTCCTGATTTGTAATAAATATGTCTATGCATATATTCATAGGAATATACGCAAAACTATAAATTTTAACTTTGTAGAAAACTGTTATAGTTTGTAACATTTCTGTAATATTCTTGAATATTTCAACTGTAATATTGAAATACAATATTCCAGCAATATTTCTCAATATTGCAACTGTAATATTGAAACACAATATTCCAGCAATATTTCTGGAATATTGCAACTGCAATTGCAATATTGCAATATTGTGGCAATATTTCCTGAATATTGTGTGCTGTGTGGGTAGTTACTGATATATAGAATTTTTTTTTTTTATTTCAATGATTTATTATAAATTTTCTACAAATGCTATCCTCACCAAATTGTGCAATAATTTTCGCGTTGGCATTCTACAACTAATAACCATGTTTGAATTCAATCGGTTCAGTATTTTCCGAGTTAATGAGGAACAAAAAACCACCAAATTTCAGATGGCTATAACTCTGAAACCGTTTGGTCGAGTATGCTCATAAACAAACTCAAATGTGGCATTCATATGCACAACATAACCTGAAATTTTCAAGCCGCTATCTCTTTCCGTTCTCAAGTTATCGTGACAAAAAAAATATTTTTTAATAATTTTTTAAAAATTTTCTAGCCATACGATTCGCCCAAAATTTCACAAACGTGCTTAGGTTCATATTCTACAACTACTTACCAAGTTTCAATTCGATCGGATTCATATTGGTTGAAAACAAAATTATTACTCGGAAACCACTGGGCCGATTATGCCCATTAACGAACTTGTCCGTCGTATTGCGATGCGCCACCCACCCTGAAAATTTCAAGTCGCCAGCTCTTTTCGTTCTCAAATTATCGTGGCAACGGACGGCCGGCCGGACAGAATCAAATTTGACCTCGAATTCTTCATCGGGGAGTCGAACTAAATCGTTTGAGACCAATTTCGTCAAAAAATTCGAAAGTTACAGACATTTGGGCAAAACTATAACGCGATGTTCCCCAGAACATACGCGCAAAAAGCAAAACTATGCTGTATAAGATGTTGAAAGAGAATTAGTATGATTTGAAATGTGGTATATGAATATAAAAGAAAAATCAATTTGCCTGCAACTTTCGAATTTCACAATTTATGGAAAATGAAAATATCTGTCAAATATGACTCCGAGTGCCCCGAGCTTGTCAATGGAAATCGCTGCAAGAATATCATGACAACAGAAGAGGTGCTTGGAAAGAGAACAACTTGCACTGCCGGTGAGAATAGCAGAACTCTTTGGTTTGATGATAGAGTTGGAACATTGGCACAAGAAAAGAAATAGGCATTTCCACATTACAATAAGCCGTTTAAAAAGAACCCAATGCCGGAAAAATAATAATAAATAGAAAAATAAGGGAAAGCCATTAGGAAGAACATGATTAATATGGAGCACAAATAAATAAGTATCTGGAAGACATTGAGGAATCAGATGGCCATCAATAGTTTGAATAGTTCATACAGACTCCAGGAGGAAAACTTGGAAGAAGTTGAACGAGACTGGGAGAACAAAAACCTGTCAATAGATAGTCATGGATTCCATAAAAAACAAAAGACACGAAAATCTCCAGGTCCAGAGAGGGCGTTTATAATGTGTTATTTAATTATGGTGATGAATGCATGGTTGGATGGTTACATAAGCTGTTCTCGGGAGTTAGACATGAAGAAAATACCAGAAGATTGGAAAACAGCTGCACTATTCCAACACACAAGAAAGGATAAAAGAAAACGCCAGACAATTATCACGGAATTACGCTGCATTCTAAGAGATCTGTTACAGGAATCTCGGATGAGCATAAGGGGTTCAGAAAAAATCATAGTACAACTAATACCATCTTTCTTTCCCGCCAGTGGAATTGAGTTCAATAAGCATTTAAACAGTGTGGGGATGCCAAATGGAATAAATTCATTGGGGAAGACCTAGGAGGATCAGTAAAATAATATACAAATTTCGAGCATCTCATTTGAGTAGTGCTTAAACTAATGTGGTGTATCAACACCTTGTAACTACTTCAAGGACTCAATACAAATTTGCAAACTGTAGTATTCATGATACGGGATAAGTTGTCGTTCAATTGAGGTAGGTATAGCTCCTCCTCTATCCCTATTAAGAATTTAGGGGTGACAACCCTTACACCTAGGCTTAAGAAGATTTTGGCTTACAATGTGCTCAAAATAATATGTCCTCATCCGAATAAAAATTGACCTGTTCAGGCATTTTCTCACAGAACATCTCTGACGTGACATAATTGGCTTGGCAAGTTTTCAAATTGACACCCTGTATACATTTTTGGCGCGATGTTCAGCTGAATAGAGTGTCTATCAATTCGTCCGTCAGCAGGATTTCTCTCGAACGCAATGAGTTAGAGAGTTGAAATTTCCAGAGGATCTTTGAGGTCTAAATGAGCTGGTTAAGTTCGATAATGGGCAAAATCGTTCGGATAATTTCCGAGTTATACCCCTCTGATTTTGTTTTCCAAATAACTCAAAAAATACTGATCTAACCGAATTAAAGCTCTGTAGTTAGTTGAAACAAGTTGGAAAAGCTCTGTGGCCAGGGGCTTTGGCAGGTTTGTTCAAATTTAATATATACATCAAAACTAACTGTAATGAACCTCTAAAGACGGGTCGAACGTTTGATGTAAGATTACGTGTAAAATAGCGTGAACAGCACACGAACTCAACGCGATTCCTGTAAGATAGCTGTTCCATTTCTAGGTGCTGCGAACATGCCGAATAAGAAAGTCGAGAGAGCTGGTGGGCTGGTGCTGCTTTTATTTGTGTGTATTATTCATTAACTGAAGACCAGAAAACACGTTTGGTACGTAGGTGGTTAATTTTAATACTAACTTGTATAAGAGAAGATCTTCATTACTCGTGGATGTCGCCTGCTGATTTCGATAATCTGTTAACAATGATTGGATCCAAAATATCTAGACAAGATACTATATTGAGACCTGCGATTTCACCGCAAGATATATAGACTGGCTCTGACACCAAGATATTTGGCAACGGGAGATCCATATACTCGACTTCTATACATTTTTAGAATTTCAAGACAGTCAATCTGTTGAATTATCTTATGCTGCAATTAGCGCGCTGCGCGGCGAACACGCGGTGAACGCACGGCGCGTGCGCTTTGATTCGTACGGGTTTTCGGAGCGCGCTCAACTTGAAACCCTGGGTTGCGTTCGGAATCAACGTCGGATGCGTCCGATGTAGAGCGCGATTGCTTGTTTTCTGTGGTTAGTCATTGTGTAGGTTCACCCGACGTCGATTCCGAACGGGTTGGGTACGCACCTGGCAACGTCCGACGTTGATTCCGAACGCAACCCTGTACCAACTTTGACGAATCGCAGTGGCCTTGCCACGCGTTCGCCGCGCAGCGCGCTAATGTATGCGCATGTATCACAGATTATCTGTGTTAGTATAGACCACATTAGTTAGGTTAGGCGGGAAATTTGAATTACGATCCATCCGTGGATCCGAGCACTGAATTCCCCATGCATTTCTTATGGACCTAAAATTTACGCGAATTTCTCGCCTGTTTTTAGATACTTTGGCTAATTTCTTAAGGTTTATTTCGGTTGAAATAGATTCTGTGAACCTTTCTCAATCATCTAGAATCAAGTTTTCTTAACAAAATAGTATATTTCCAAAATAATTAATAAATATAAAATTGTTCACCAAATTCGATTGACGTATGTCGTAGCTCAGTCGAAATCAGTCAAAAATAATAACATAACCCTAAATCGGCCTTGTAATGACGCACAACAGAAGTCATCTATGACATACGGTAATCTTTCGAACTATACACTGGTTTCAATTTTGATTTAAGAATAAATTGAAGTAGGTTTTAATGTGGAAATGACATGAAAAGATGCACTAATGATGAAGGTACCCAATACTTGTTGTCTCTGTGCTAACATTATCTTTTAAATAGGGTGGCTTCATCTCAAAGTTGAAATTCCTTGTTAAAAAATTTGAATATGGATCTCCCGCCAAGAGAATTATTCTAACCTAACTAATGTGGTCTATAGAAGCATTGAAAGAAAATATTTGTTGTTTATTTTATAAGTAACTAGCTGGCCCGGCGAACTTCGTACCGCCTAACAGTTGATTCTTTAATTTTTTATTTTTTTTATAGTTATTCTCCTATTCGGAATGTCGAGTCAGCTAGTAAGATAAAAAATAAAGAAGGAAGTTAATAATTCATCAATTACCATATGTCAAAAAATAAAAATCAACACAATCCATTGGCTTCATTTTTGTATTTCGATACCTCATAATGCCCTATGGCAAAATGAGTTCATAGGTCCAATAGCAACACAGTTGTAGGCACTGTAATCAATTTACATATCGTAACAGAAAGCAGCTCGATTCAAACTTGCACCATTATTAATCGAATATCACGCTTCACGGGTCTGTCTTAACCGAATTCTTTCACGTTCATTCCGATCTTCACGTTCCTGGGCAGTACGATTAGATTGATAATTAATTTGATTTGTTGCATTTCGGGTTCTTCTGCCTAAATTTGTCCGCCGCCTTGTAGGAGGCATATCGAGTATAAATGCGTCACAAACACACAACACTTTTTTAATTTTATAGAAATTTGTGGCTTTTAGATTTAGTAATATTATAGATGCAGAGCAAAGAGACGTTTACAATTCAAGTGACATTTTTCCACAGACAATTTACATTTTATCATAGACAATTTCTTTTTGAGCAATGTTACCGTCGTATAAATTATTATATTATAGCTGACTCAGCGAACTCTGTTCCGCCTTAGAGGCAATAAATAAGCAGATTTTAGATTTTATTATACACGTTTGTCATAAAATATAGATAATGTATATTCACCGATTTAATACAATCACTTTTTGTCTCAATGATAGAACGTTAATTGGACGTAGTTAAGCAGAAATAATCCAACCCACAAATCGTTGTTTAGGAATTTCAACTTGAAGTGAGTAAATACACTATTTTTGTATCTAATCTTATTGGTACAATATATCCAACCCTCCAGAGACTGTTCAACCATTTATTATTAGCCAAAGTATATATATTTCATAGAAGTCATAAAAATTATTACTTTAATGTTTTACACTAATAAAAATCCAAGTTAGCTTATATGTGACATAGCATTATCTATATATATTCAAACTGAGCAGGGATTTCATTGGGACGTTTTCTGCAAATGGTCAAAAAGTTGATTTTACAACAGATCGTATATAAAACTAATTTTTGACAATTTGGGTTGGACGTTTTCTGCTTAACTGCGTCCGATTAATCATATATCAATTTGCAACATTCGAAGATAATCGATGCCGTATCTGCGGTCGCATAAGGTCCCAATTCATATACTTTATGAGAATCTATCCAACGTACCTATTAAGTTAATGCTTTGTTTGTGGTACAAATCACTTCAATCGCGTTCAAGTGTGCCGTGAGAAAAAGAGCACCCTGTACAGTAATGGTTTATTTTCAACGATGTACGTCTCGAAAATATATTCTTAAACACAAATGAATGAAATTGTACGGTGATGACGTGAAAAATAGCAAGTTGAAATTGACGTTAGAAAAACACCCTGTATGAAGATTTTGAACAAATACATTATGAGAATCCATCCAAGGTACCTATTTAGTTAATGCTCTGTTTGTGACAAAAATCACTTCAATCGCGTACAATTGTGCAATGGTAAAAAGAACACCCTGTATACTAATTATTTATTTCCAATGATGTATCCCTCTAAAGTTTATTTTTTAACACAAATGAATGAAATTGTACGATTGTGGCATGGAAAACAGCAAGTTGCAATTGACGTTAAAAGAAGAACACCCTGTATGGAGATTTCGGACAAATACATTTTGAGAATCCATCCAAGGTACCTATTTAGTTAATGCTTTGTTTGTGACACAAATCACTTCAATCACGTACAATTGTGCCATGAGAAAAAAGACACCCTGTATAGTAATGGTTTATTTTCAATGATGTATGCCTCAAAAGTTTATTTTTAAACACACATGACTAAAATTGTACGATTATGGCAGGAAAAACAGCAAGTAGTAATTGACGTTAAAAGAAAAACACAACTTTCTTTTATATATAAAGATTTAGGTTTTTCGGATTCCGTATTAGGGGTTTTTCTTCATAAAAAGGTGCGAATACATTTGTACGGGTTTTCGAAGCGTGCTCAACTTGAAAACCCCTACCAACTTAGACGAATCGCAGACCGCTCGCCGAGCGTTCGCCGCGCAGCACGTAAATGCATACGCACTTTTATAATAATACCTTTATTTTTCCTCAGGTGCTCTGGAATGCGTTTCAGAGTACAGGCTTAGCAAACTTGAGGTACCCTATCTAAACCTGGCTGTAGGTATAAAATGCAAAACCGCACACAAGTTAGTAGCACACGGGTTTGACAAGCCCGCGGACCCCGGTCATTCTCAACCGATGATGGATCATGATCTGAGAAGCCTCGGAAAACAGCTGCTGCCTGGGGACAACTAGGCACGTCTGAGGTTGGTGCTGGATGTGACAGCATACGGACCACCAATGGCACGATGCTGAGGAGGCGAGCGTCTGTCATACCAGAAATTACAGATTCCGTCGATAACATTCGGAGGAAAGAGAACAAGTTGTCGGTCGCATAGCGAATCAACGCTCACTAGAGCAACCAGTAGTCGGCGACGGCAACAGGAACAAGCCCGCACAAAGAGGACGCCCCGAGTGGGCACGCGAGCAACATGAACATCTGTCTGTGCTGTATCGAAGATCCAGACCGGAAAGAAGAAGTTACATGGGTAGTCTTCATAACGCAGCAAAACCTACGAGACCAGGTTAGCTATCTCAAGAAGAGAGGAATCTTGCAGTAGTTTCTTGAGCCAGAGAGGATATAAGAACAAGCTGAAGAGCTTATGAGAAATGTTCCAAACCAACAGCAACACTTGATGAATCCAACGAGAGAAGAACAGGCCATGGGCCATGGCTCTGGAGCTAGAAAATAAGATAAAGATAAAAAAAAGCACTGACGTGAAATCAGTACTCTTTGGCGCTTCACGGTGGCTAATTTGAATTGAGTGATGAGTACTTCACGCTCAGTGAAATGAGCGAGCCGGAGATCTACCCAAGGGATAGTGGACACCATTCAGTGTCGGTTCAAAAATTAACAGTGCTGTAACTAAGCTTCCGTAAGTATAGAGTAGCACTGTTGAAAAAGAACACAACTGACTCTCCTTAGTCGCACAAGCTCCTAGAAGATTCTGATGAATCTCCTTGGGAAAGACTTGGCAGGGTCAGTATAATCATAATCATTTTTATAGCACGCGCGCCAAAGCAGATTGACCCCACGTCAATGCTTTTTTACACTTTTTCTTTCATTGTTAAGTCAATCTGCATTTGGCGCGGGTGCTATAAACATAATTATATGATTATACTGACCCTGTCAAGTATTTCCCAAGGAGATCCCTCAGAATCTACTAGGAGTTGGTGCGACTAAGGAGAGTCAGTTGTTTTCTTTTTCGACAGTGTTACTCTATCCTTACGGAAGCTTAGTTACAGCACTGTTAATTTTTGAACTGACAGTAAATGGTGTCCACTATCCCTTGGGTTTGGGTAGATCTCCGGCTCGCTCAATTCACTGAGCGTGAAGTAATCATCATTCAATTCAAATTAGCCACCGTGAACACGTGCGCCAAAGAGTACTGACTTCACGTCAGTACTTTTTTAATTTTTTCAAGTTCCTTCAACAAATGTAGCTATCAATACAGTTTGGCTGTTAGCTTTACCGTAGATCGAAAAAATTGCGGTTATGGGAACTCCTTTAGGAACGTAATTGCCTCTTCTTCAAATCCGAACATAATTTAATATAGATCCACTGAATATGGTTATTTATAAATTCGCCCCAGGGCCATCATACATACATTCCAACTCGGAAACAACGCTATTTCCCCGAAACTGACTTGTCCGTGCACAGAATTGCCATGAAATTTCTATAAAACCTTAAAATAACGGCTCAGCACCAAATCGATCACCGCTAGACGCAAACCCGTCTCAACATGAGCCATACAATCCAAACGTCTCCTCTGCGCATGCGCAATAATCTACTCATCGTGGCTTAAAGTCCCCTGAACATAACACTTCAAACAAAATCACTGCTTCAATCCACGCATGCGCAGACACTTCCAAGGGGATTCTATGGAGGAATAGCATCCTGCACCTCAAATCCCAAATCCTCTCAGACGAAAACTCCAGCAGTTAACTCTCTTATGCTCATGCGCATAACGAGAAATGCCCGTAATGGGGTAACATTATTATTATTATTATTATTATTATTATTATTATTATTATTATTATACATCAATTTCAAAATTAGCCCCAGGGCCACGGTATGCACACTTCAACTCGGAAACAACGCTATTTCCCCCAAACTGACTTGTGTACGTGCAATGAATTGACATGAATATTCTTTTAAAACCTCTCAATATCGGCTCATTACTCCCAACATAACCCATACAACCCAAAAACAGTCACTTCTCTTCTGCGCATAAGCAATCTACTAGTGGCTGCAAGTCCTCCCAAAATCACACACCTAAAAAAAACTCCGATTCTCCAACACTAGTGGTTCAGGAGATATCGCAACTTGAATCCACGCATGCGCAGACCCTCACCAGGGGATTATATGGAGGAATAGCATCCGTCGCCCCAAAATCCCAATCCTCTCTGACGAAAACACCAGCATTTAAATCACTGATGGTCTGCTCATGCGCATAACGAAAAATGCCCGTAAGGGGTAACATCGATTTCAAAATTAGCCCTAGGGCCACGGTACGGACACTTTAACTCGGAAACAATGCTACATCCCCGAAACTGACTTGTCCTTGCACTGAATTGCCATGAATATTCTTTTAAAACCTCACGATATCGACTCAGCACTCCCAACATAACCCATCCAACCCAAAACAGTCACTTCTCTTCTGCGCATGCGCAATCTACCCGCGGCAAAAAGTCCTCTCAAAATCACACACCTTACAAAAAACTCCGATTCTCCAACATTAGTGGTTCGGGAGATATCGTATCTTTAATCCACGCATGCGCAGACCCTCATCAGGGATCTAGGTTCTATGGAGGAATAGCATCCGCCACCCCAAAACCCCAATCCTCTCTGACGAAAACTACAGCAGTTAAATGATTTCTCATCTGCGCATGCGCATAACGAAAAATGCCCGGAACGGCCAGCATGAACCTCAAAAAAAAAATTGGTTCAAGCATTGACGTGAAGTCAGAAGCTTTTGCGCGTATGTTCTATTGTCCATTCTTCTGTATTGGACACCCTTAATCGAATTTACCATGGTAAATTATGTTGTCCATTCTCCTGTATTGGACACTCTTACTTCGAATTTACCACGGTAAATTCGAGATACTTCTCTGAGTTTTCAGTAGTTGAGATAGAATAAATGTGGTGTAAGATCTCAAAGCAATTTGTATGATTTTTTTTTGGAAATTTAAGTCAGATTTGGCGTTGTGGGCCGGGATCGAAGCTTGGAATTGAAGCTATCTATATCCAGTTCAGTTTATGGCTTGGGCTGAAGATCCTATCTAGTGAAATTTCTTGGCAAGGGCTGAAGTAGAACCCCTAGTAGAATTTTGTTGCCTAACACTGGCTGTTTAATGTTACTATTGGAATGAGATCCCTGTATCCCCTACTTCGTGAGTGCCAGTTCGAAAGACCCACATTCGTCACCTGGAAGGATCCACGAAAAATACCTTCAATTTATGTGGAAGTTTTGAGCTAAAAGTGCCAGTTGTCTATCAGTATTTTCCTAATATCCTAGGAAGCCTTATTGATTTCGTTGACCTCCCCAGCTAGTAGGGTTGCCAACTCCGAGCTATTGGAATAAAGGACAACAAGGACTTCGCTTCGGTCCTGGGGGGGGGTAAAGTAATCTGGGTTGAATACTTTTTTTTTTACATTTTATTAGCATTTACCGTGAATATAGGGTATTTATGTTTTGCATCATCATGGTGTATGGAACTTTTTGAAATTTTGTTTGGGGGTACTACAATATTTTTTTATTTATATCTTCGAAGGATTTCAAAGGACATTTGCCGTCCTTTGACAACTTTCAAAAGGACAGAGGACATATATTTTTAAAATAAAGGACTGTCCTTTGAAATAAAGGACGGTTGGCAACCCTACCAGCTAGTCGGGCAATGAAGTAGCTGATCAAAAGTATAATGATAAATCACTAATGAGTCACAGTGTATTGGACACTCTTACCATGGTAAATTCGATTAAGAGTGTCCAATACAGGAGAATAAACAATAGAACATACGCGCAAAAGCTCCTGACTTCACGTCAGTGCTTGAACCAGTTTTTTTTTTCATAATTTTGAAAAATTTTCTAAGCAGGGTACGGTTCGCACAATTTTTTTTTTGTAATTTTGAAAAATTTTCTAGGGTTACGGTTCTCACAAAATTTTACACACTCCTTCATGTCGATATTCTACAACTAGTTACCAAGCTTCAACTCGATCAAGTCAATATATTTTTTGAATTATCGAGGAAATAATATTCCAGGTGGGTATAACTCCGAAACCGATGGACCGATTATGCCCAAAAACGAACTTATCTCTCCCATTAGGATGTACAACCTACCCTGAAAATTGCAAGTCCCTATCTCCTTTCGTTCGAAAGTTATCAAGCCAACGGTCACCCATCCAGCTACTGAACTCACACAAGGCTGCTCAGAACTCCTACAATATAGATCCGATCGTGTTCAAACTTGGAACTTGGCAGTATAGTTAGGTTTTGAAGGCTCTCGCAAAATTTCAGCGGTATCAGAGGAATAGTTTCTGATATATAGAATTTTTTTCAATGATTTTCAAAAAATGTTGGGAGTTATACCATCCTCATGAAATTTTGCAGGAATTTTTGCGGTGGCATTCTACAACTGACAACCATGTTTGAATTGGATCGGTTTTATATTTTTCGAGTTATTGAGGAAATAACAAACAAATTTCAGATGAGTATAAATCCTGTACCGTTTGGCCGATTACACCTATAGACAAACTCAAATATCCCATCCAGATGCACAACCTTACCCGAAAATTTCAAGTCGCTATCTCTTTCCGTTCTCAGGTTATGGTGACATAAATAATATTTTTTGATAATTTTTTTAAAATTTTCTAGTGATCCGATTCACACAAAATTTTACAAAAGTGCTTAGTTTTGCATTCTGAAACTACTCACCAAGATTCAATTCGATCGGACTTGTATTGGTTGAAAACAAAATTATTACTCCGAAACCATTATTATGCCCATTAACGAATTTGTCCTACCCTGAAAATTTCAAGCCGGCCGGACAGAATCAAATTTGACCTCAAATTCTTGATCAGGACGTCGAACCCAATCGTTTGAGACCATTTTCGGCGAAAAATTCGAAAATTACAGACATTTGGGCAAAATGATAGCACGATGTTCCCCAGAACATACGCGCAAAAACGGAGAAACCGGAGAAGAAACGATTGTTGTACACCTATATTTCAAATGGAGGCTCCGTACGAACTATTTCCAAGAAACTCTGCAACAGTAGTTGCCATCGTCAAAACAGAGATTACGCAAATAAAAATTTTCTGATTTCGCTCTGGTAAACTATATGAAAGCCTTTGTTGGCGTAGTTGATAATTCGAATAAACTTGGTGATAAGTGTAGAGTCGTAACCTTTGATTCGAAGAACTAGAGATTACGCATTAGAATGACCCTTTCTTATTAAATTACTACAGTAATAACATAATCGGTTTATATTAAGTTTGAATCAGTTCAGTGACTATTGTGTTAGGGCTAAGATGAGGAAATTTCTGTTCGTTTTTGCCGTTATATTTGGTGAGTGATTTGTTGGGCCTTCGTATTTTGTGTAAATAATTTGTTTACTTCCAAACCTTAAATTTGATGTGTTTTATAACAACAGTTTTGCTATCAATCATAAATCTACAGTGTGCTTCGGGATCTCTTTTCTACTGAATATAATAAGAATATAAAAATAATCGAGAACCTTTGTTTTCAGTACCTCGACGGACATAAATATTCTGTATTTTTTGTAATTTATTCATCATCATTTTATTCCAAAATCACAGGGAATTGACCACAAGGAGTCATGATCGGATGAAAATTGCACCATAGAATTTAATTTATTTATTATTAACCAAAATATTACATGAAGTTTCGAGGTGAACTGGTCACCCGTACTATATTAGATGTAATAATCCTACAGAAGTAAACTTAGTTACTTGTACATAGGCTGGCCAACCTAAAACTAACTTAATTCTAATAAATCAAAATTACACACTACTAGTCTCATAAACAAGACCTTTTTTAAATAATAACGAGAATACCAACTAATATTTTTCTATTATGAAACTTTTCAATTTCTTCTTTATTTTTGCTCTATCTGTCCTCAACAGTTTTAGACTATCTGTTAACGTGTAGAACACTTTTATAGCAACATAATAACTATTTTTCGTACCTATTCGTTTATTTATTCTTGGTAACTGTAGGCTCTTATTCCTGGTATTGCTTCTAGAATTTTTGTACTTATCTTTTAACCCAAGAGAGTATAATGATACTGCTTCTAAATGGAAGAGTTGGCGTGGAGTTAGAGTATTGTAATGCGTCTGAGTATTATTCTTATTTATTATTTATTTTTAGTATTTTTTTTTAGTTCTTTGAATAAAGTTTAAGTTATTATCATAAGTTCCGCCCCAGGCAACTATTCCATAGTTCATTAGACTCTGAAAAAATGCATGATAAATTACCATCAAAGCCTCAGTTGCCATAAACTTTTTAATTTTGGCAAAGATAAAAATCAGGTATCTAGTTTTCTTAACAATATAATCAATATGTTTTTCCCATCTCATATTAAAAACGAAGTATAAACCCAAGTATTTGTGATAATATACCTTTTTCAGTATATGATGACCTATGTTGACATTTTTTGGCACACTATCACAGTAGTTACCATATGTTATATTTACAGTCTTTTCAAGATTTAGCGATAGTTTATTCTGTTTAAGCCAATTTACCACAGTTTCTAGTTCTCTTATCAATCTCACCCGCCGCCTTCTCCCACGTGTCCTCACTCGAGATGATGACGGTGTCATCTGCGTAGGATAGTATTGCATTTTCTGGCATATCTTTCAGTAAATCGTTCACATAGAGAACGAAAAGTATAGGACCTAAAATTGTTCCTTGTGGAACACCGATAGATATTTCTCTGTAATTACTTGTAGCTTTGTTTATCTTTACTCTCTGTTTTCTACCAGAACTATAGATTCTGGACAATTTTAGGGCATTGCCTCTTATGCCATATCTTTCTAATTTGTTTAACAAGATTTCGTGATTTACTGTGTCGAAAGCTTTCGCTGTTGGTAAATATTTATCGTAGATTACCACATTTACCACTAATATGAATGGAATAATATACTACAAAATGAACCTGAAATAAAATTGGTTCGACCAATTACGTGAAGTCAGGAGCTTTTGCGCGCATGTTCTATTGTGTACTCACCTCTATTGGACACTCTATTATACATCGTGCCAAAAAAGTAACGTAACTCATCAATAATTCTTGTACGAAGAATTATTAAGAAAATCCTCGCACCCGTCGTTTTCTAATTTCAAAAGCAATTAATCCTGTGCTTTTTTGGATTTGATATTTCTCACCCCCTACTCACTCCACTACTTTACTACTTTACTTTACTTTTTTTTCAAATGGAAATATATGGATTCTGATACATAAAATGAAAGGTAACTTGGTTACTTATTCAGCGATGTGGCTAAAAGTAGAGTTGGTTGTGCCATTTTCGTATGAAAAAATTAGGAAATAATTTACAATTTGTGATTGGAGAGTACCTACTGCAATCAGACCATTATTCTTTTACTAATTATTATCAAGAGAAATACATGAATCCATGGATTTGTAATTTCGAAAGCAGGTCTCCCTATGCTTTTTTGAATTTGAAATCTCTCACCCTTTACGCTCCACACCTCTCTACAGTTTTTTTCAAATAGGAGTATATGGATTGTGATATATCAAATGAGAGGACATTCGATTGCACATTGAGCGGTGTGAAAAAAGAATTTGTTAAGCTATTTTTTTATTACAAAATGAACAATTTGTGATTGGTGTCAGGTTCTTATTCTTGAAATAATAAATATTGAGAAATATCCTCCTACCCGCCGATTTCTATTATCGAAGTTCGAGAAATGCATGCAGTTTTGAAGTTGGGGGTTTATACCCTTAACCCCTCAACAATTTTTTTCTATTGGAAATATATTCCTTGTGATATACCTATCGCATCAAAGGTCATTCGATGATCAATTCAGTTATGTGAACGAAAATAACATTTTACCTAAAAATTCTTGCAATAAAAATGTTACGATGAAAAAAAAAATTTATACACACGTTCAAAAAAGCTGCGAATTAATGTAATTGATCGCAAATAAAACAATAAACAGGTAAGGATGGTGGTGTCGCTTCCACACACATGAAGGTGTTCTCGAAACAAAGTGAGGAGGTCAAGAAAAACTTTAGTTTTTGTTGAAAACATATTCTTTCGTCAATCTAGCAGATCAAATAAAGAAGACAAAATGTATGGTATCATTTTAGTTGCTAACTGATCTCTCTAAGGCGAATAATATCATATTTCCCGAGAATTTTCCATTCGATATGAATCAATTGAGTGAAAAGCAGCGAATAGAAATCTTATTATTTCTGGAACATATGCGGATCGCAAGCGGACCTATGAACAAGTGTGGGAAATTTTCAATAAACGTTATCAACGGTGCTCAATTCGAACTTTTAATGCATTAAAATTATTTTCCATCCTTCAATAGGAAACTCCTAGATTTCAAAAAGCGAGTAACTATACCCAATTGATTATTTTCTAATGTTTTAATAAAAATTTAACAAGCACTGACGTGAAGTCAGAAGCTTTTGCGCGTATGTTCTATTGTCCATTCTTCTGTATTGGACACGAATTTACCATGGTAAATTCGATTAAGGGTATCCAATACAGAAGAATGGACAATAGAACATACGCGCAAAAGCTTCTGACTTCACGTCAGTGCTTGAACCAATTTTTTTTTCTTGATTTTTTTTAATTTTCTAATAGTACGGCTCTTAAAATTTTTTTTTTCGTAATTTTTTTCAAATTTTCTAGGGGTATGGTTCCTACAAAATTTTAAACACGTCTTTATGTTGATTTTCTACTACTAGTTACCAAGCTTCAATTCGATCGAATATTTATTTTTTGAGTTATCAACGAAATAATATTCCTGGTGGGTATAACTCGGAAACCGTTTGACCGATTATGCCCAAAAACGAACTCAACTGTCCCTTTCGGATACGCAACTTACCCTGAAAACTGCAAGTCCATATCTGCTTTCGTTCGAAAGTTATCGAGGCCACGGTCACCCATCTACTGAACTCAAACAAGAATGCTCGAATCTCCAACAATATTTAACCGATCGTATTAAAACTAGAAACATTGGCAGGAGAGTTAGGTTATGAAGGCTCTTGCAAAATTTCAGCAATTTCAAACGAATAGTTACTGATATATAGAATTTTTTTTTTTTATTTTCAATGATTTATTAAAAATTTTCTACAAATGCTATCCTCACCAAATTTTGCAAACATTTCCGCGTTGGCATTCTACAACTAATAACCATGTGTGAATTCAATCGGTTCAGTATTTTTCGAGTTAATGAGGAACAAAAAACTACCAAATTTCAGAAAATTTCAGATGGCTATAACTCTAAAACCGTTTAGCCGATTATGCTCATAAACAAACTGAAATGTCGCGTTCTGGTGCACATCCTAACCTGAAAACTTCAAGCCGCTATCTCTTTCCGTTCTCAAGTTATCGTGACAACAAAAATATTTTTCAATAATTTTTTTTAAATTTTCTAGCCATACCATTCGCATAAAATTTCACGAACGTGCTTAGGTTCATATTCTACAACTACTCACCAAGTTTCAATTCGATCGGATTTATATTGGTTGAAAACAAAATTATTACTCGGAAACCACTGGGCCGATTATGCCCATTAACGAACTTGTCCGTCGCATTGGGATGCGCCACCCACCCTGGAAATTTCAAGTCGCTAGCTCTTTTCTTTCTCAAGTTATCGTGGCAACGGACGGACGGCCGGCCGGACAGAATCAAATTTGACCTTGAATTCTTCATTGGGGAGTCGAACTAAATCGTTTGAGACCATTTTCGTCAAAAAATTCGTTACAGACATTTGGGCAAAACTATAACGCGATGTTCCCCAGAACATACGCGCAAAAAACGACTCAACCAATTTTCCTCTCATTCACACCGTTTATTAGGTAATCAAATTACCTTTCATTTGATGTATCACAATCCATATATTCCCATTTGAAAAAATGAAGTAGAAGGGTGCGGGTGCGGGTAGGGGGTGAGAAATATCAAATTTAAAAAAGCATACGATAAATTGCTTTTGAAATAAAAAATCGATCGTTTTCTCAGCTTTCATGATATATTAATACATTTCATACCATTTTAATGACAGACTTCAGTAGAGAATTATCTATAATCACAGAATTTTTAATATACATATGTATTCTATTGTACTTGAAATACGAGGAAACTTACGCCTCAAATAACTCCAAGATACGATATTCACGAAATTCCGCGAAAATTAATGGGTCGGCGTTCTACAAGTAATCCTCGAGTTTAATTGGATCAGATTTGTATATCTTGAGTTATAGAGGACAACAAAACAACAACATTGCAAATAAGTATAACTCCAAAACAATTTGAGTGATTATGCCAATTAACGAACTTTAATTTCGCATTTGGGATGCGCAACCTGCCCTGAAAACTGTAAGTCGCTATATTTTCCCGTTCTCGAGTTATCGTGAGATACATAATATCTTTTCGTAATAATTTTTGAAATTTTCTAGTGGTACGGTCCTCACAAAATTTCAGACACGTCTTTATGTCGATATTCTTCATCTAGTTACCAAGCTTCAATTCGATCGAGTCTGTTTTCTTTGAGTTATCGAGAAAATAATATTCCAGATGGGTATGTCTCCGAAACCATTGGGCCTATTCTGTCCAACAACGACCTTATCTCTCCCATTCGGATGCGTAACCTACCCTGAAAATTGCAAGTAGGTACCTATCCCTTTTCGTTCGAAAGTTATCGAGGCACCCATCTAGCTACTGAACTCACCAAAGGCTGCTCGGGTCTCCAACAATATGGATCCGATCGTGTTCAAACTTGGAAGGTGGCAATAGAGTTAGATTTCAAAGGCTCTCGCAAAATTTCAGCGATGTTGAACGAATAGTTTCTGATATAAGTATAGAATTTTTTTCAATAATTTGTTCAACAAAATTCTGGAAAAAATTTTCGCGTCGGCATTCTGAAACTAATAACCATGTTTGAATTGGATCGATTTTGTATTTTTCGAGTTATTGAGGAAACAACAGCAAATGTCAGATTGGTATAACTCCAAAAGCGTTTTGCCGACTATGCCTACTAACAAACTCAAATATCGCATTCAGATGCACAACCTACCCTAAGAATTTCAAGTCGCTATCTCTTTCCGTTCTCAGGATATCGTGACGTAAATAATTTCCTTCAATCTTTTTTTTAAAATTTTCTAATGATACGATTCTCACAAAATTTCACAAACGTCTTTAAGTTTTTATTCTACAACTACTCACCAAGTTTCAATTCGATCGGATTTGTATTGGTTGAAAACCATTGGGCTGATTATGCCCAATAACGAACTTTTCCGTCGTATTGGGACGCGTCAGCCACCCTGAAAATTTCAAGTCGCTATCTTTTTCCTTTCGCAAGTTATCGTGGCAACGGCCGGCCGACCGGACAGAATCAATTTTGACCTCGAATTCTACATCAGGGAGTCGAGCTCAATCGTTTAAGACCACTTTAGTCAAAAAATTCGAAAACTACAGACATTTGGAAAAAATGATAACGTGATGTTCCCGAGAACATGCGCGCAATAAGTATGATCAAATCAGGCAATTTGTTGGAATTAACACAATAACCTTTCGACATTCCATTTATTACTGTAAGCATTGTTTTTAAACAAAGCTATTAACATTGAGTGCGGAAATCCTCTCCTCTCGATAGTTATGTCCTCAGTTTAATTGGTATTGTTTCTATGTATACAGGAGCGGCCTACGCCCAATTAGATGTAGACAATTTAGATTCAATTGATGATACGGTCCTTAGAGAAAAATGCGATTCAAGAGGAGGAAAAGGAACTTACGATAATGTACAGGTAATGCACATACCAATTCGATTTTTATTATTCTATGTTCTCGGATTTTACTGAGGATTCATTAACTGTATATTTATGAAAACGTAATCTAATCGTTCGTTACAAGAATAGCTGGTTATAGAAATAGATTCTACATAACTATATTTCTGCAGAACTAGATTTGCAATGAAAGTATACGAATTATCAAAATATCTAGTTTTTCCGTTTAAAATTGAGTTATAAAAAATGGGTTCAAGCCCTGTGGACAGGAGCTTTCTGGCGCTCTAGTTCAAACAGACAAATTATATCTGGTATTGGTTTCTCAGAGTTGGGAATTATATCAATGTATTCATATGATATCACTGCATCATAAAGGAAATTCAATTCAAATAATAGTTTATTAGATAAGTAATAATAAATTACCTTGTAATCGATCAAAAATTTCCTGATCTACGTTCACCAAACTACAGAATTATGCTTTCAATATTTACGAAATATTTTCAAACATTTTCGGATGAGGTCCCCGTTGCATCGCTAAAATACGAGTATTTCAACCCCAATATTTTTGAAGTTACAATATTCCCTTCTGTCAAGTTGACATTATGAGAATTCATACATAGAATAATAATTATATCAATCTGTGAAATACGATTTACATTGAAATTTTAAAAAATCATATCTCCGAAAGTATTAGCTTGTTAGAGTTGAAAATGATATGAATGGATTCTTATGATAAAACTGCTTATTAAAAAAAAATTGATTTGGAATTTGTTTCGTAAAAAAAAATTTTTTTTTTTGTTACTCTGAAACCATCTGTCCGATTTTGCCCAATAACGAACTTAGCCGAGATATTCATCCACCAAACCTACTCTGAAAATTTCAACTCTCTAGCTCATTCCGTTCGAGAGTTATCGTGCTTACGGCCGGCCAGCTGTACCGGCCGGACAGAATGAATTCCGACCACGGATTCTTGATCAGTGAGTCGAACCAAATCGTTTAAGACCATTTTCATCGAAATATTCCAAAATTACAGACATTTGGGCAAATTGATAAGCACTCAGTTCCGAGGAACTAGAGCGCCAAAAAATTGGTTCAAGCACTGACGTGAAGTCAGAAGCTTTTGCGCGTATGTTCTATTGTCCATTCTCCTGTATTGGAAACCCTAATCGAATTTACCATGGTAAATTATGTTGTCCATTCTCCTGTATTGGACACTTAATTCGAATTTACCATGGTAAATTAAGTGTCCAATACAGGAGAATGGACAACATAATTTACCATGGTAAATTCGATTAAGGGTGTCCAATACAGAAGAATGGACAATAGAACATACGCGCAAAAGCTTCTGACTTCACGTCAGTGCTTGAACCAATTTTTTTATAACTCAATTTTAAACGGAAAAACTAGATATTTTGATAATTCGTATACTTTCATTGCAAATCTAGTTCTGCAGAAATATAGTTATGTAGAATCTATTTCTATAACCAGCTATTCTTGTAAGGAACTATTAGATTACGTTTTCATAAATATACAGTTAATGACTGCTTGAACCAATTTTTTTTTTCGTGATTTTTTTGAAATTTTCTAGGGGTATGGTTCGTAAAATTTTTTTTTCCGTATTATTTTCGAATTTTCTAGAGGTACGGTTCTTACAAAATTTTAAACCTGTCTTTATGTTGATTTTCTACTACTAGTTACCAAGCTTCAATTCGATCGAATATTTATTTTTTGAGTAATCAAGGAAATAATATTCAAAGTGGGTATAACTCGGAAACCGTTAAACCGATTATGCCCAAAAACGAACTCAACTCTACCATTCGGATACGCAACCTACCCTGAAAATTGCAAGTCCCTATCTCTTTTCGTTCGAATGTTATCGAGGCATCGGTCACCCATCAACTGAACTCACACAAGGCTGCTCGAATCTCCAACAATATTTAACTGATCGTGTTGAAACTTGAAACTTGGCGGTAGAGTAAGGTTCTAAAGGCTCTTGCAAAATTTCAGCAATTTCAGACGAATAGTTACTGATATATAGAATTTTATTTTTAATTTTCAATGATTTTTTAAAAATTTTTTACAAATACTATCCTCACGAAATTTTGCAAGAATTTTTGCGTTGGCATTCTACAACTAAGAACCATGTTTGAACTCAATCGGTTTAGTATTTTTCGAGTTAATGAGGTACAAAAAACAACCAAATTTCAGATGGCTATAACTCTAAAACCGTTTGTCCGATTATGCTCATAAGCAAACTCAAATGTCGCGTTCTGATGCACATCCTAATCTGAAAACTTCAAGCCGCTATCTCTTTCCGTTCTCAAGTTATCGTGGCAACAAAAATATTTTTTAATAATTTTTTAATAATTTTCTAGCCATACGATTCGCACAAAATTTCACAAACGTGCTTAGGCTCCTTAACTACAACTACTCACCTGCTGTAATTTAGAAAATTTATTTGGTAGAACAGTATTTTATTTTGAAGGCCACCACATAAATGCTTTAATCCTTTGGTACCAAGTTTTCTGTCACTATAAATATACAGGGTGAGTCTTTAAGTTGTACATAGATTCTTCTCGTCAAACGAAACACTTTTTTCATTTATCATCTTTCCAAATTCGGCTCAGGTGAAAAGATACAGGCTGTTGAAATTTGGAAAAAAAAATCAGTTTTTATTTTGTAGCTTTGACATTTTTCGAATAAAATTAATATTGGTGTGAAGTTTCCTATAGCTATGATACATTTTTTCCAAACATTACTTTTTTCCTACTTGTACTGATTTTCTAGTTATAGAATCGTGTATTCATAAAACTTAACAAAATGAGCATAAAGAAAGCAGATAAAGTTATTATTGAGCCATTCCAAGAATATTCAATTGTTTTAGAACATTAATTTATTCTTCATCATTTCTCCTTAAACGCACCGTTTTCGAGATATTCTTCATTGAATGTTATAAAATGGGAAACTCCAGAAATTTCACTACTTTTATGGATCCGCTTCTGAGCGTTCGAATGCTGAATCAAGCTGTAAACCACGTTACCATACCATTTTCTCGTCTACCAATAATATCATAGATAATTTATATGCAGGAGTGTATTAGCACATTGTGAAATATTAAAACGCTTGTTACTTTTTACCTGACCCGAATCTGGAAAAATGGCAAATGAAATACTGTTTAATTTGAGGAGAGGAATCTATGGTTAAAAAGTACAACATTAAGACTCATCCTGTATACAGGGTGAGTCTTTGACCACTGCATTAATTGTAACCAAAGATTCCTCTCATCAAATGAAACACTTTTTTCGGTTAGCATTTTTCCAAATTCAGCTCAGGTAAAAAGATACAGGCTGTTGAAATTTTGAAAAAAAATCAATTTTTATTTTGTAGCTTTGACGTCCTTTTTTCGAATAAAATGGATGTTGGCGTAAAGTTTCCTATAACTATGATACATATTTTCCAAATATTAGTTATTTTCTACTTCTACTGGTTTTCTAGTTATGGACTCGTGGATTCATAAAACTAAACGAAATTAGCATAAAGAAAGCATATAAAGTTTTTCTTGAGTCATTTCAAGAATATTCGATCGTTTTAGAACATTATACTATTCTTCATCATTTCTCCTTAAACGCACCGTTTTCGAGATATTCTTCATTGAATGTTTTAAAATGGAAAACGCCAGAAATTTCAGTACTTTTATGGATCCGTCCCTGAGCGTTGGAATCCCGAATCAAGCTGTAAACCACGTTACCATGCCTTATTCTCGTCCGCCAACAATGTCATAGATAATTTATATGCGGGAGTGTATTAGCACATTGTGAAATCTTCAAACGCTTGTAACTTTTTACCTGAGCCGAATCTGGAAAAAGTGAAAATGAAAAAAGTGTTTCATTTGATAAGAGGAATCTTTGGTTAAAATTAATGCAGTGGTCAAAGACTCACCCTGTATAATATAATATAGCCTTGCTCTCGACGATAGCGCTTTATACATTTTATGTATTTGTTTCGGTGGCCCTCCAAACGTTTCAGTAATTTTTATTAGCCCGGGATCGTAATCTGGTTTGGACAGTTCTGGTCTGGAGTAGGGAGTAGCTAACAATTGTTTGTCTCTCCTGCAAGAGGGTATGGTCAGAGCCTCACAACAACAATTTCCATCCCTCTATCCTCACCATATAAATAGTTATAAACGGCCATTGTGTATCATATTGCATCGCGCTCTACGTCGTTGACCAATCTGATCTTGAAATTACGATATAAATTAGTATGCAATCTCTTGTAAAATAATATACTTTGCACTAATTAGGACCTGAATAATATGAAAAATCAATCATCCACAGACTGCCAGAGATAATCTTCAGAGTTGCATAGAAAATTTGGTAGATATCGACACGATTAAAAAAGAAATCGAGGAATCCAAGAAGACAGGTTCTATGGATGAGGTGTTTGGGAAATACTGTAAGAAACGTCCTGAATTCAAAAAATGCGTCGACAAATTTGTAGATAAATTGAAACTGTGCCTGGTGGAAGACGAGAAGAAAAACTTAGATACAGTCTTGAATTTGATCAAGGAGTTGGGAGAATTCGCCTGTTTCAAAGATGGCGACAGAATCGCTAGTAAGTTCCTGTCGTTTGTCCTTAATCGAGCACAAATACACCAGTATTGATGAAATTAGTAAAAAGCCATAGACACAAACAATTGACTACGATGTTTATAAACTAGTGTATGCACTCGATTTTGTTTTGCCATTTTCCGGAACATGGTAGGTCTTTCATGTGTATAGCGCATTTTATAAATTTCAAGAGATTTAGGCCGCTCGTATACCAGCACGACGAGACCGCAACGCTACCGCGACGATACTTTTTAACGAGGAAAATGCGTCGCGTCGCCGTATCTTTGGTGTGGGCGCTTCTATGACTTACCACGTACCGCGACTGCGAAGCGACACGAAGTCGCGGTCGCGTTGCGGTCGCGTCGTGCTGGTGTACGAGCGGCCTTATTGTCATTCTGAATAGATTTCTGTCAAACATTTGTTCCACAAGGGAAGACACTCTTACTAAACTCTTTAGGTTAGAATTCCGTATTAGAGAATAAGGGAATCATACCTGGCCAGCATTCATCAAAAGGGTACACTTAGGGGTAAATTTTGTATATTTTGTATTTATAATATTCTCGTTGATCGACGAATGAGTACCATGCATTTGGCATGGTGGCGCCGCCATGAAATATCTACCATGTCGGTCCATTTTGCCCAATTTGTATCTGTCAAACAACGAGGAGTTCATTCAACAATCTTTTAGACATCTCAGAATTTACTTTTGTATATCTATAGATTGACTGAGCAATGAGTCTCAGAAAATGATCACTATCATTTTGTCTCCCCCTACTTTTTGGCCCAGATTGGTAGTATTCACCTCACAGCTGGATAGGAAATAATAAGTCCATTCTTTATGTCTATTAGACTAGTCAACAAGTCCTTTTTAGAACAAAATTTTTGCGTATTCTCCAAAAATAGCAATAGTTGTAAACATTTGAGTGAAAAAAGAATGGGCTTGGCTTTCTAGCCAATATTAAAAAAACTATCTGAGAAAATTCAAATTTGAAAAAAGATTCAAGAAGAGGAGGAAATTTCCTAAGAAAAAGTCCCAACTTCCGGAACTAGGACCAATATTTATAATTTTCTCAGATGGTTGAAAATACTGCCGAAAACGGGTACTCTGGCTTGCTTAAGACTCGCCCCCTTCGTACCTTTGATGAATAAATATTATTCAAACTTATTAAATATGAAAATAAAAAATTGAAAAAATTCAGGTGCCTGCAGGATAGATCAATGAACTATAATCCGTAGTCCAATAATGTTTATCGCAATTTTTCAATTTGTTATCAATTAGTTAATTATCAATTTTTGTAGCACGAACATTAACATTGCAAGTTCGATAATTGTGGAACTATTAATCTGAGAATTTTTTCCTTTCGTGGAGCTATTTTGCAAAGGTCCTGAAATGGATTCCTGTTGGAAAATTTGAAAAATTGTTAATTTTCGTTTTATTATTAACAATTCACTTGAGTGAAAAATTATGAAGCTTCAATTGTTTTTCAAAATAAAATTTTGACAGTCTCATGAACAACGTATAGTGGTTTAAAACAAATTGTTAAACAATAGGAGATAATAATTATTAAAAATCATTTTTGAGTAGTTTCTGATCATAAGAAAAAGGATCAATAGTAATATTATAACTAAACGAAAATTAACAATTTTTAAAATTTTCCGATAGGAATCTATTGTTTGAAAAATGGCTCCACGAAAGAAAAAAATTCTCAGATTAATAGTTTAAAAATTAGCGTGCTTTCAATGTTAATGTTCGTGCTACAAAAATTGATAATTAACTAATTGATAACAAATTGAAAAATTGCGATAAACATTATTGGACTACGGATTATAGTTCATTGATCTATCCTGCAGGCACCTGATTTTTTTCAATTTTTTATTTTCATATTTAATAAGTTTAAATAATATTTATTCATCAAAGGTACGAAGGGGGGCGAGTCTTAAGCAAGCCGGAGTACCCGTTTTCGGGAGTATTTTCAACCATCTGGGAAAATTATAAATATTGGTCTTAGTTCCGGAAGTTGAAACTTTTTCTTAGGAAATTTCCTCCTCTTCAAGAATCTGTTTTACGCAAGCCGGAGTACCCGTTTTCGGGCGTATTTTCAACCCTCTATGAATATTATAAATATTGGTCCTACAGTTCCGACATTTGGACTTTTTTTTAGGAATCTGAATCATTCTTCAAATTTGAATTATCTCAAATAGTTCTTGAGATATTGGTGAAAACCTAAACCTCCTTCGTTTTTTCTTCACTTAATTGTTTATAACTATTGCAATTTTTGCGAGTGGCCTGAGCATTTTCTCAAACACTATCTGCATGTCATTCCGAATCGAATGACACCTCAATCATAGTTTTCGGAGAATACCAAAAATTTTGACCTAAAAAGCACTTGTTGACTAGAATTTATATGGTTCGGACTTAGACATGGAATATCCATGTCCCAAAAATAAACACACAATACAGATGATATATAAATAACACCTAATACTGTATTATTTTCCAAGTGTTCGTCGCCGAAGATGGGCCAGAATGTATTAAGGCTCACGTAGAAGGTATTAAGACTTGCGTCAACAATACTTTGAAATTAACCACCAAAAGCACAGTAGATACTCTACCCAGTTTCCTCAATGCCAGCAGAGTATGCGAGTAAGTGGAATGAACTATCAAATTTGAACGTATTCATAGTCGACCCCCAAGATAAGATACGAACAACGAGTTCTCCTATTGATTGTACTGATCGGCACAACCAATAGAAGAACTCGTTTTTCGTTCCTTATCTTGAGGGCCGACTTTGAATACGGCCCTATATATATATACTAAATGACTAAATGCCTATCACAGAATAGTAGAAACGAAGTGGACCATAGTCAAATCTAATCTTTGATTAATTTTCAGCGATCTGGCCAAAATACAACCCTGCATTGTGACTGAATTAGAAATATGTGATAATACTACCCCTGCCAATGTTGTAGATTCAGTTTTCCGATTCATCAGAAAGAGAGCTTGCAAGTCTGGAAAACAGAGGAGAAGTACGTATTTTTAGGCATTGAAGGAGAATGTAATGACTATAAAATGTAATTCTTAACATTGTATCCATATAAGTACATTTCACTACCGAATTTAATTGAAGTATAATAAACGAATATTTCACATAACGTTTATTTGTTTTTCAAAAGCATTAGTTATCAATTTAATTGAATATAACTCTCGCGATATCCAGATTCTTTAAATTGAAATGTTGAAAAATGATAAACACTGACTTAGCGTCGTGAGCTTCAGCGCAGTAATATTTAATAGTTGAATTAATTAGACTGATTTCTAACACTTGTGAACACGCGTGAAGAGTTGGCTAAATATAGATTTCATGTGAAATATTCTGAAAATTGCAGTTGATTTGCACGTGAATCCAATTGATTATAAGTCATAATCTTTCTGACCCTGCAAGTATGTATAAAGATTTAATAAAATTTCGTGAGTTTACCGAAGTAACTTTATTAATCGTCATTTGTCAGCAATCAATCGCCATAGAGGAACGAATTAATAGCAACCCGTGGATTGCTTACTTGAATACAATTCGAGTCCGGCGTTTTCAGAAAAATTCGATTTTTTTTCTGGTAACACAGCTGAAGAGCTGATTATCTCGACAACTTAATTCATTGATACCATAATAAATGCATCCAACAGGATTTGCTTTCTAAATTTTGGAGATATTAAAGAATTATGGTGGGTTTCACGAAGCTTCGATTAGCTTAATTGTGGATTTAATTCGGTGGTTCCAACAAAAATGAACTGAAAATTGACATAAAATCACACTGATTTGGCAATTAAGAGCCGTCAAAGCTTTGTGAAACCCAACGATAGAATTTTAAATGGGCATTTTTCTGGACTCTTCGTGACAATTATGCCTATCAACAAAATTGCAGTCTCTAAGGTAGAGTTTACAAACGTGAGCACGATAACTGGTAATGTCCGTCCGTCCGTTTGGACAGACGGACATTCATTTAATTCTACCATGAATTTTCCATCCTTAAAGATGGGTTTCACAGAACTTCGATCAACATTCAACTTGTTTATAGATTTATTTCGATGATTACGTCAAAAACGAACCAACATTCAACATAGAATATCACATCAAACATATCAACATTTTGTGGAATCCACCATGGGTCTAATATATTCTGGTTTGAGCCCGTTTTCAGCTCAAAATTCGCAAAATAGAATAGTACCTATATTCTAAAACAAGTTGCAAAATGGGCTCCTATTCAAACACGAATGCGAAATTCGAAAACAAGCGAGTTTTCGAACGCATTATTGTTGGAATAGCCACGAGTATTAGACGATATTTTCTCTGTTTCAGTCAAGTTTTGTAAAATACTGTTGAGATTGAATGAAAAATTCGGGTTATACATCCTAGGGACTTTTGTATTGTATCTTGGCCGTTGGCGTGACTGTTACGAAAGTTGACAGATTACGGAGTGTGAATCGTACGTATGGCATGGAGATCAAATTTAAAACAGTTTCCTACTCGTAATAGCGTAATGTTTCAAAATTAGCAAAAAGGAAATCTCTATAGTACCTTATTTTTAAATGAAAATAAAACTTTTCCTCTCAACAATTATTTCACTATATCCAGATTATATTATATTGACAATTACTTGTGTTGAAATTTGACGGAATCGACTGCCAGTGCTGACTACCACAAAACGAAAAATATAACTAGAAACAATACTGGAATGAGTTCATTACAGCACTGTTTTTAGTGCTGTAATGAACTCATTACGATATTGAAATAGAGAAACATTATTTGACCGCAATGATAGTAAGGAGCAGGTTTCAGTTCTATGAATTAGAACGATTAATGATGGAGATGTTTTAACGTTCCAGCACAGCGAGATCATTAATCGATTAATTAATATAGGAGTTGACTTTATAGAGTTTACAGTATTAGGTATGCGTTCAATGGAGCGTCTAACAAAATGTGATTAGTATTCAATTTCAGGTTCACAAATAATTTGATAGTGGAAGTCATGACATCATTTGAATAATTTCTGAATTCTTCTATGTTCGGTTGCCTATGATCATCATGCAAATCGTGCTGCACCGTAACTTTCACGTTCCAAATTAGTCGTTATTCAATTTCGTGTTCTTAACAATGATAAATAGTGTAAAATTCATCAAGAGGATTAACTTAAAATTATATAGTTTTCGGTATGAAACAAGAAAAATAAGGTAAGTAGGTACACAAATAGTTGTTTTTCTTGAAGGGACCATTTCGAAAATTAGGATATTACTATTATGTTTTACATTAACATGAATGAAATAGTAGCAATATTTGTCATCTTCTATTTATTTTATTTGTACCCAAAAATATGAATAAATATTTTTCGATATGGTCAAAATGTTTTATTGAAAGACCTCTGATTATTGTCCAAAATTTATGTTGATTATAAAAATTCAACTTGCAACATTAGAAATAGTTCTTCTTCGAATTTTTCATGTATATATTTTTGGGTTCAATCATTTATGGTTTTATTTTTTTAAGGTGTCATAACTAAAAGATCTCTTGCCATAGCACCAGCCCATCTCAAAAACCTTATCGATGCTTATGTCAAATATACAAAATCCAAATGCAAGCAACATAAAGGACAGGAAGAACTCACAAAACTGCAAGTATGTTTATTACTTTTGATGTGTGTATTTTAAAAATTTAATTCCAAGATTCATTTTTTCAATCAGCGAGGTATGTTACCTTCAGGATTATCATTTGCATTACCTAACACAATTCGAAATCATAAAAAATGGGTTCAAGCCCTGTGGACAGGAGCTTTCTGGCGCTCTAGTTCAAACAGACAAATTATATCTCCGAAAGTATTGGTTTCTCAGAGTTGGGAATTATATCAATGTATTCATATGATAGAACTGCATCCTAAAGGAAATTCAATTCAAATAATAGTTTATTTATCAAGATTAAATGAGCAATCATGAGAATGAGAAAAGCACCATGGAAGAAATCAAATTAAATCTGGCCAATTTTGCCCAATAACGAACTTAACCGAGATATTCATCTCCCTAAACTACTCTGAAAATTTCAACTACCTACCTCATTCCGTTCGAGAGTTATATCTATGTCTATGGATGAAAAGCAGTCTCACTACTCTCAGATCTCTTACTTCATGTTCAGTTCCGAAATGTAAGAATTTTCTGAGAAAAACTAATATCGGAGCAAACAACTGAGATTTAACTCACTTCGCTCACAATTCTTCGATTGATTAGTCTCAGTCAGGAACATCATTTGACATTATGACAATTCATATTCATACATAGAATAATATCATTCTGTGACAACGTTGAAATACGATTTATTATTGAAATTTTGAAAAATCATATCTGAGATTTTTCTCACTTCGCTCACAATTCTTCGATTGATTAGTCTCAGGAACATCATTTGACATTATGACAATTCATATTCATACATAGAATAATATTATTCTGTGACAACGTTGAAATACGATTTATTATTGAAATTTTGAAAAATCATATCTCCGAAAGTATTAGCTTGTTAGAGTTAAAAATGATATGATTGGATTCTCATGATAAAACTTTTTATTGAAAAAAATTTAATTTGGAATTTGTTTTGTAAAAAAAAAATTTTTTTTTTGTTACTCCGAAACCGTTTGTCCGATTTTGCCCAATAACGAACTTAGCCGAGATATTTATCCCCCAAACCTACTCTGAAAATTTCAACTCTCTAGCTCATTCCGTTCGAGAGTTATCGTGCCTACGGACGGCCGGACCGGCCGGACAGAATGAATTTCGACCACGGATTCTTGATCAGTGAGTCGAACCAAATCGTTTAAGACCATTTTCATCGAAATATTCGAAAATTACAGACATTTGGGCAAATTGATAAGCACTCAGTTCCGAGGAACTAGAGCGCCAAAAATCCCAAGAATATTTTTAAAAGACACAATCCACTCACGCCTCAAGCTGGATTCGAACCTGCAAGCACTGCCGATATCTGCCAAAGAAATTTCGCACCACATGAGCCAAAATTTATTCCATATCGGTGTTTCCCAAAAATTATTCGCAGAAATTGGGTGTCATATGCACACTTCGATTCCTTATTTTATATACAAACCATGTCCAGTTTGAAAGGTGGAAAATCCAGGAGACGATAGAGAATCAAAAATAATACAATTTTGCTTGATTAACTTAGTGTGGTGTAATATGTTGAAAGGCCATAAATACTCCATTTACAAATACGTTCGTTTTTTGTTGCGTCATATATCCGTGGCTTGGTAGAAAATCATGGACAACACAGAATTCAATATGAATTTTCAGCGGAAATTGGGAAGTATCCCGAGCTGTATGATTTTTCACTGAATAATAATAACAATAGGAGAGTGAGCAACAGAAATGGGGTGGAGTAAGAATGGAGAGAAATATGTATGCTTTGCCCAACCCCCAACAGAAGCCCCTATCTTCACAAAGCCAGTCCAAAATGTCTCAGGCTCCCAAGAATTCGTGGATACTAGTTATGACTTGGGCAGTTTGTAATTATTGAAAGGTTTTTTTCCGGGTTTTCTCTCCCAAACTCTGAAAAATATCTATAAAATAGAAATTAATTATTTTGTGATTTGCTTCTGCGTATCAAACACATGATATTTGTCAGAAGCAATCAATCGAACAATGTTGCCTAACAAACAACAACGAAACAACATCAACGAAGAAACAACTATATCGTAACGTTTCGGGGTCTATAATATAGACGTTTCGGGGTCTATAATATAGACCCCGAAACGTTACGATATAGTTGTTTCTTCGTTGATGTTGTTTCGTTGTTGTTTGTTAGGCAACATTGTTCGATTGATTGCTTCTGACAAATATCATGTGTTTGATACGCAGAAGCAAATCACAAAATAATTAATTTCTATTTTATAGATATTTTTCAGAGTTTGGGAGAGAAAACCCGGAAAAAAACCTTTCAATAATTACAAACTGCCCAAGTCATAACTAGTATCCACGAATTCTTGGGAGCCTGAGACATTTTGGACTGGCTTTGTGAAGATAGGGGCTTCTGTTGGGGGTTGGGCAAAGCATACATATTTCTCTCCATTCTTACTCCACCCCACTATAGACCCCACTATAGACTCTATATCAGTCTCCTTATTCGTCAGACGCTTAATGAAAATCTTTAGAATTATTTTGTTGATAGTTATTGTGAAATTCAAGAATTTTCACATTGACAGTATTTAAAAATCATAGCTAACATAGTTTTACTTTGCATAGAAATTTCCAAGTTCCAACTCCTTTTTCAATAAATTTAGCCAAATATGGTCAATAACATTTGTGCAATTTGCAAAATTGCATTCTCTGTTCAATAAAATACAAGTTGACTCCTTAAGTTTCCTTTTAATATAATCAGGTTCTGTCATTAGAATCTTTTTTTTTATTTTTTACATATATTTTATCTATTTTGTCTATTATATGTTAACAACGAATTAATATTTTTTTTTAGTTTCGATATCCAAAAACTGCCAGATTCCGCCGATATTTTGCAAGAAATTTATAATTATTATTGTTATTTACCGATCAAATACAGAGTTTCAACTCGACATGAATTGTATTTTCGAAAAATATTAGAAAAATTAAATTTCGAATGGATATCTAAGGAAACGTAATAAGTTCCGAAAATAATATTTTAGAGGCTTGATATTTAAAGAGTAGGTTTGGGGTTTAGTTGAAAATGTCGAATTTGTGAGTGGATAAAATCTGCCCAATGATTCCTAAGATATACAAATTAAAAATTTTTTCATTCCAATATTTCCAAAAATACAGATTTTATCGAGTTGAAATCTAGTTTGTGGTTATGTAGTAAAGGCTGGAGCTGCTTATTTGCGTCGGTTTTTTCTCAAATTCTTCTGTTAAATCTTTCAGTACGAGATCTGGTTTGTTATAATTATTAATTATTATATTTTAGAATACCTACCCTAAGGTTATCAATAAGCGTTCTGTGGCAGAAACGCAAGTTGCTTTGTTATACTTGGCTTTACCAAATACAGTAGTAACTTATATGTATTTTGAGTCATTCGATGATATACAAAACTGAAACTTTCAATCGTCGTGCTTCAATTCTTGGGAAGCTTGAGAATTTCCTGAATTCGCCCCATCTCAATTCATGATATGGATGGACCCAGTAACGCCTTCCACTTCAACGCATTATTTGCCACATTCAAATAAGAAGTGGGAAAGCACTGTGGGCAGGAGCTTTGGCGGTCTTGTTCAAACTTTGACAAATCATATCTCCAAAAGTATTGGTTTCTCAGAGTTGGGAATGATATCAATGGATTCTTATGATATAACTGCATCATAAAAGAACTTCAATTCAAAAAGATGTCATTTTAAAAAAAAACAAGATTGCCATAAATTATTCATCCTAAACCACCAGACTGATTCTACCCAATAACGAACCTATCCGAGATATTCATTCCTTAAATCTACTCTGAAAATGATATTATTCACTTTGAAACTCAGCCCATATTCCAGTTTTGTTTTTACTGGGGATATTCTGAACCCAATTTGATTAACTTACCAAAGTATATATTTCCATCATTCTGTGAAATCACAGAACTACGGTTTGATATTGGAACTTCGAAAAATCATATCTCGCAAAGTATTAGCTTATTTAAAATGATATCAATAGATTCTAATGATGAAACTGCATCTTGAAAAAAAATTGAATTTGAAATTTGTAATGTAAAAAAAAGTTTCCGAAACCATCCGACTGATGACGACGACATTCTTCAATGAATGCAAACTACACAACGAAATGTATTGTGCCATTTGTGCCTTCAGTATGCGTATGAAAGCTACATTTGTCGAGAGCAAAAAAGTGCTATCACATTAATCCTAACCAAGGGCTTCGCCAGGGGGGTGGGGGTTTGGGGGTTCAAACCCCCCCCGAAATGTTATTTTTCTCTTTGAAAAATTTTTTTTTCAGTAGAAAGTGACCCTTACACCCCCAAAACCCGCCCGAAATTAATTCCTATTTCAAAACCCCCCCCCCCACCCCGACATTAAATCCTAGCTACGCCCTTGATCCTAACACAAATGTTGCAAGCGTGTACTTGTACAGGGTGTTTATAAATGATTGTATCGTAGTTTGCTCTGAAACCCTCTCATTTGGCCGCTTCATATGCATGCTGAACACATTTGCATTTTAGCCACAGAATTTATCACAGAATATACCCTAATTCTGAGGAATTCATAATTTTACGCATAACCTCACTTTGTCCTTGCCTTACAATGATGAGTTCCAAAATCATTGTCACTGGGAGATTACGTTTTCTCCCGTTCCATTGTGGACCAAAAATTTTTTATTTGCAAAATAAATTGATTTAATAGTTGATATAGTTCGCATAAGTTTGTGGAAAGTCAAATTTTCAAATAAATGGATTTTAGGATTTAAGTTTTTATTACACGTGATTTTGGCTACATATATTTCTGAGCCTAACTCCGTTGGGTTTTAAAACAGACCTTGTGGATATAAGAGTGCATGCGCAATTCACTCGCAGCTGAAAGTCCTCTCAAAATCGCACAGCTCACAAAAAACTCCGATTCTCCAACACTAGTGGTTCAGGAGATATCGCATCTTGAATCCACGCATGCGCAGACCTGCACCAGGGGATTCTATGGAGGTATAGCACCCTCCACCCCCAAACACCAATCCTTTCAGATGATAACTCGAGCAGTTAAATTCTTTCTCGTTTGCTTATGCGAATAATAAAAAGTGCCCAAAAGGGGCAGTTACACCCCACGTCGTTCACCTTTCAGACAAATTTTGGAAACCAATTTAAAATTCCACACACCGTTCTCGCATGAATTCAATTGCCACGCTAGTTACTGATCTATATTTTAAGCAGTTGCCCTCGTAGATATTGCACTGATTCAGATAAACGCACAAAAAACAAGTCGAAATTATGTTTACCAGATGTTATGCCGGGTCCAGACGGGTGTAATGTAAAATGTAACAACGCGTAATGTAAGGCGAATTCTCCGTGTGGACGGTACTACGATCATTGCATGTAACGCTCGTGTACCGTCCATACAGAGAATTCGCCTTACATTACGCATTACAATACACCAGTCTGGACCCGGCAATATATACTCGTATTCCACGTAGGAATTCGTAGGAACTGAAATAATTTGTCCAGTTTGGAAGTTCAAAATTATAATTTTTTTTTTTTGGCTCCTATTGGTCTGTTCTCAGTGAAATGTTGCACACCTAAAGAGGCCATAATTGGTCATCGAAGTGCCAAAACTGAACTCAATCCGATATTTGGTTTCGGAATTTCAAGCAAAATATTCCGCTTATAGTTAAACATTTTTTCTACTCATGCTATCCACACGAAATTTTCCAATAGTGTTTTCGTCGGTACTTTGCATCTAATTACCGAGCTTCAATTCAATCGGATCAGTATTTTTCAAGTTATAGTGAAAACAAAATTCCAATTCCATTTTCAAATATTTGAAATTTTTTTCTAGTCATCCGATCAATATAAAACCTCGAAGGCATATAAAGGTCATGATTCTACAATTTGATGATAAATTTCAGATAGATCGAGTAATCGGTTTCGGAAACATTCTTGAAAAACATTTCAACTAAAACTGGCCATAACTCCGAAACGGCTTGGTGGATTTTGCCCATTATCGAACTCGTCCGGGATATATACGTTACAAAACTACTATGCAAATTTCAACGCTCTAACTTGTTCCGTTCGAGAGTTATCGTGCTAACCGGACGGACGGACAGACAGAATTGAATTTGACCCCGGATTATTCAACAGTGAGTCGAACTGAATCGTTTGAGTCCATAATCGGAAAAAAAATCGAAAAATACAGACATTGTGAAGTAATGATAGCATGCTGTGCCTTACGGAACACGCGCGCAAAAATGACAGATCATATTACTCAAAATCGATGACTAGAATAGCAATATTTCGAATCTTGCTGTGGAAGCAATATCTCTTTCTTAACAATATTGCTATGCGCAAACAGAATAGGTCTGATTTGCCCATTATCCCCTTCGCCCCTTTATGAACCGGCCAGTGATTTACTCTCATTGATATCATATTGAACCATTGACGTACAGTAAATTTTCAGCTAATATCTTCGGAAAAAGCTGCTGTATTGATATCAGTTTATTTAAGGAATCCTTAACTACAACCCAGCAATGTGTTGCCGATTTTCTGAAAGTGAATCTACTCATTTTGGTCAGTCCTACAGAGCTCAAGGAAAAAATCGTGGAATGCTCTAGAGACTTCATCCAAGCATCTGAAAATTGCTTATCAGAGAAAGAAAAGTATTATCCAAAGTTTTCCCAGGATGTTATGATTGGACTCGTGGATTTGGTCTTCAAATATAAGCAAAATTTTACAAGTTAGTATTTCTCCCTCATCATAATTCACCATCAAAATGGTTATCTTAGGAACTCATATGAAGGTTAAGATTTTCGACTAATATTATGAAGTGCTTAGGTATATAATAATATGTGTAAATTTTAAAATTTCAGCTTCATCTTGGGATTCGGAGGTGCAACTCTGCTTCCAAAATTTCAAATATCAGGCCAATAGGCAATCTATACTCAAATGTTTCGAAGAAGATCTTCTGGAAAATGGATCTGAATACACGAAAGAATATGTCTGCCAGTAAGAAACCAATTTAAAAAAATAATATATACAGGGCTTCTCCTGAATATCGTGTACAGGTTGCGCCAAATCCACTTCTGAAAGGTAAGTCCTATTTCTGTACTAGATAGCCCAAAAATGGTGGCGCCTTGGGACCAATCTTCATGAGAAACCCATTGGCGAAAACTGCTCGTCGATATCTATCACCGTTACATAGTTACCGGGTGTTTTTCGAAAATGATCATTTTCGAAATATTGGTGTAACTTTTCTTCTGCTGAAAATTGTCTATTTCTGTAAAAACATTCTCGTAGCAACTTCTTACGTAGAATTCAATGACGTTAATGAATTTTTCGCAAAATTATATTTTATGAGATAATGGTATGAAAATATTTCTTTCAAATGGTACACCCCGAACATTTCTACATATTTTGATAAAGCTTGAAATCACTTTGAAAGCTGCGGACTTAAATAGGTCAAATGACGTGCCATTAAACCATTTTCGCAGGTTTCTAAACGTCCTTCCAATTGATCTTTTACTTGCAATTTTTCCTTGTATTATGAGTTGCAGAATCTTATACTTTGGACCTCTCATGATATATATGGCCGAGATTTTGTAATTTTTCTTCTTCACTTCCTGTAGGATCTCCAGGGCTCTTCCCATATGTCTCAGAACCTCCACGTTGGTCACATGTTCTGTCCGTGAAATTCTCAACATCCTACGGTAGGCCCACATACCGAAAGATTCTACTTTTTACTCGCAGTAGACGTTGAGGGTCCAAGCTTGAACACCATATAGGAGGAGTGGGAATACATTACATCTGAGCACTCGAATTCTCAGATCGCGACTACAGAGCAGTTTCTTGACTTTAACAAAGGATGCACATTGCACGGGCTTTTCCATTACGAACCTCTATTTCTGAGCAATAATTCATGGAGCAGCCGACATTTGTACCCAGGTAGTCATACCTTGCTACTCTCTCCAGCCTTTCGCCTTCCATATACAGATCTTCACTTCAGTTTTGGTGACAATCATGAACTTGATCTTCTTAACATTGATTGTCGGACCATATTCACGACTAGCTGCAATGACTCTATTCAACAAATTTTGAAGGTCTTATATATTTTCAGCGAACAGTATTGTATAATCGGCCTAACGCAAATTGTTCAGTGTAATGCCGTTGACTCATATTCCACCTGTTGACTTTGCAAGGCTTTGGTGAGGATTTCCTCCGAGTAAGCGTTGAATAGGAGTGATGAGAGAACACGGCCCTTTCTGACCACCCGCCTGATTTTCACTGTCCTCGTCGGTTCAGATTGGACGTGAACAGACGCACTTTGGTTTATGTAGTGTTGTACTCTCTATTATTTACATCGAATTTTTAAATATTATCTCGTGGATAATTAGGTCTGGACGATGCGTTTGACCACGAACATTTCCATGGTTTCACTCATCATCGCATCCTCCAAAGCATACTTAAGGCTAGCCGTACATTGAAGGAGCCCAGCACAGCACAGCAGAGCCTAGCCTAGTAGAGGATTTTGTAACAGATGCAATTGAATAGTACGTCGTATATTGGACGCAGAGCACAGTTTCCTCTGCAGAGTAAACTGTGCTCACTCCATAACTGACTACGTCGCGTAGGCCTCTGCTCTGCTATGTCCAATAAACGGAGTACTATTCAATTGCATTTGTTACAAACTCTTCTACTAGGCTAAGCTATGATGTGCTGTGATGGGCTGCCCTCAATGTGCGGCTAGCCGAATCCACCAGATAAAATTTAGAAATTCAATATCTCGAACATGACTTCAGAAAAATTTCAATTATGCTATATGTTTTGAATGGTAAATTCAAGTTCTATCAAAATATGTGGAAATATACGATCGTGGGAACTATTGTGACCTGTTTTCAATGCGCAAAGCTCAACATTCCAGATTAGAGGGCAGTTGCTAAGCAATCAGAAAATAACAGTGCGGTAATATTCTCACCGCACTGCTGTAGCGTGCGGTAATATTTTAACCGCTCTGCTGTAGCGTGCGGTAATATTTTAACCGCACTGCTGTAGCGTGCGGTAATGTTACAAATGGATTATTACAATAAAATGAAACAAAGTATGGTTTTAATTTTTATATTGATAAAGTTGTTATAAAAGAAATAAAAGAAACATCTAATTTATAACGATATTCTTGAACACAAAGTAATTGTTGTTAATATTTACATTTATTGTACAATTTGTAAATTGTACTGGAGGGCAACGAGAATTTATAGACGTTGAAGCTACATGGCTAATCTAATCTAATCTAATCTCGTTTCGATCATTTTCATTTGAAGTCGAGGCAGGGGTGTTGAATATTTTATTAGCCACTTCTACTGTATTATGAAGTGATTCGTCAATATATTCTTCCGCCACATTGGAAGATTTCCATCCTCAGTGGCGCTTTAAGGAAAGAATATCAGCTCCAGCATCTACCAAATGTGTTGGCCATGATCTTCGGAAACAATGTCCTGTATATTCTGTCGGATTTGGCAACTGTTAATAACTTGCAACAATTTGCGGCATTTTTCCAAATTGATTTATTCCAATGACTGTCTTCCAAACTTTTCCCTTGTTAAATTTAAAAAAAAATCTAGGATTTTCAAAATCAGTAAGCCTAAATGATACGTACTTTATATAAAAAACATTTAAATAGGTTTCGTTAATGATAAATGATCTAGATTTATTTGTTTTTGTTTCTGGTATTTTTACCAGTATTTTTGAATCGAAATCTTCTATATCCTGAACATGTATTCGGGTAAGCTCATCTCCTCGACAGGCTCCTGCTATTCCAAATATTAGAGCTACCTAAAAGGTAATCAAAAATTGTATATTTCGTATTTTAAGTAATCTTATCTATAATAATTATAATTTTATCTATATCTACTTACTTTCGTCGATAAAAATATCTGGGGCTTCTAAAATGAATTTCTAAACTTGTTCCTGGCTTGAAATTTTGGATTTTTTCGGTTTGTATCCTGTAGCTTGACGTTTTAAAAATGCTCTCAGTTTTTGGTACTGGGCAATATCAATATCATTTTTAACACACAAAGATGATCGAAGCATGGAATAATGCGCCCACAACGTCGAAGATTTCATTGTTTTAGCCAATTCAGTAACATACGCCATCAGTATACATTCTCAGAAAAGGATACACTGTTGTTTTTTCTGCAAAAATCTATGAAGCGTTGGTACGCAAGTTCATACTTCTCTCTGGATTTCGCTGGAAGTAAATTAAGTGAAGCTGCATTCGCGGCTTCTACTAGTTCAGGAGGCGTGCAATGTAACAAATAATCACTATCAGTGTTTTTTAATTCCTTATAAAATGCAATGAATCAAACAAAACCAGCTTAAAAATTATTTTACTTTTGTCATAACAAAAAAATTTCCACATGGTTAGCACTTCTATATTTCAATATGAACATAGAGAAACCTATTTAAACTTACTTGATTACATCTTCAATGAAATATTTTTTTAATTAATTTTTGAATGTAAATCAATGATCGAAGAAAAAATAGTATGTATAATTCGTGGGAAAAGCATATTCCCAAACTCCTGTGTTACCTGACTCGTCGCTACGCTCCTCGTCTGGTAAATATCAAAGTCGTTTGGGGATATTATGCTTTTCCCACGAATTATACATACTATTTTTTCTTCGATCATTGATTTACATTCAAAAATTAATTAAAAAAATATTTCATTGAAGATGTAATCAAGTAAGTTTAAATAGGTTTCTCTATGTTCATATTGAAATATAGAAGTGCTAACCATGTGGAAATTTTTTTGTTATGACAAAAGTAAAATAATTTTTAAGCTGGTTTTGTTTGATTCATTGCATTTTATAAGGAATTAAAAAACACTGATAGTGATTATTTGTTACATTGCACGCCTCCTGAACTAGTAGAAGCCGCGAATGCAGCTTCACTTAATTTACTTCCAGCGAAATCCAGAGAGAAGTATGAACTTGCGTACCAACGCTTCATAGATTTTTGCAGAAAAAACAACAGTGTATCCTTTTCTGAGAATGTATACTGATGGCGTATGTTACTGAATTGGCTAAAACAATGAAATCTTCGACGTTGTGGGCGCATTATTCCATGCTTCGATCATCTTTGTGTGTTAAAAATGATATTGATATTGCCCAGTACCAAAAACTGAGAGCATTTTTAAAACGTCAAGCTACAGGATACAAACCGAAAAAATCCAAAATTTCAAGCCAGGAACAAGTTTAGAAATTCATTTTAGAAGCCCCAGATATTTTTATCGACGAAAGTAAGTAGATATAGATAAAATTATAATTATTATAGATAAGATTACTTAAAATACGAAATATACAATTTTTGATTACCTTTTAGGTAGCTCTAATATTTGGAATAGCAGGAGCCTGTCGAGGAGATGAGCTTACCCGAATACATGTTCAGGATATAGAAGATTTCGATTCAAAAATACTGGTAAAAATACCAGAAACAAAAACAAATAAATCTAGATCATTTATCATTAACGAAACCTATTTAAATGTTTTTTATATAAAGTACGTATCATTTAGGCTTACTGATTTTGAAAATCCTAGATTTTTTTTTAAATTTAACAAGGGAAAAGTTTGGAAGACAGTCATTGGAATAAATCAATTTGGAAAAATGCCGCAAATTGTTGCAAGTTATTAACAGTTGCCAAATCCGACAGAATATACAGGACATTGTTTCCGAAGATCATCGCCAACACATTTGGTAGATGCTGGAGCTGATATTCTTTCCTTAAAGCGCCACGGAGGATGGAAATCTTCCAATGTGGCGGAAGAATATATTGACGAATCACTTCATAATACAGTAGAAGTGGCTAATAAAATATTCAACACCCCTGCCTCGACTTCAAATGAAAATGATCGAAACGAGATTAGATTAGATTAGATTAGCCATGTAGCTTCAACGTCTATAAATTCTCGTTGCCCTCCAGTACAATTTACAAATTGTACAATAAATGTAAATATTAACAACAATTACTTTGTGTTCAAGAATATCGTTATAAATTAGATGTTTCTTTTATTTCTTTTATAACAACTTTATCAATATAAAAATTAAAACCATACTTTGTTTCATTTTATTGTAATAATCCATTTGTAACATTACCGCACGCTACAGCAGTGCGGTTAAAATATTACCGCACGCTACAGCAGAGCGGTTAAAATATTACCGCACGCTACAGCAGTGCGGTGAGAATATTACCGCACTGTTATTTTCTGATTGCTTAGCAACTGCCCTCTAATCTGGAATGTTGAGCTTTGCGCATTGAAAACAGGTCACAATAGTTCCCACGATCGTATATTTCCACATATTTTGATAGAACTTGAATTTACCATTCAAAACATATAGCATAATTGAAATTTTTCTGAAGTCATGTTCGAGATATTGAATTTCTAAATTTTATCTGGTGGATTCGGCTAGCCGCACATTGAGGGCAGCCCATCACAGTACATCATAGCTTAGCCTAGTAGAAGAGTTTGTAACAAATGCAATTGAATAGTACTCCGTTTATTGGACATAGCAGAGCAGAGGCCTACGCGACGTAGTCAGTTATGGAGTGAGCACAGTTTACTCTGCAGAGGAAACTGTGCTCTGCGTCCAATATACGACGTACTATTCAATTGCATCTGTTACAAAATCCTCTACTAGGCTAGGCTCTGCTGTGCTGTGCTGGGCTCCTTCAATGTACGGCTAGCCTTAAGTATGCTTTGGAGGATGCGATGATGAGTGAAACCATGGAAATGTTCGTGGTCAAACGCATCGTCCAGACCTAATTATCCACGAGATAATATTTAAAAATTCGATGTAAATAATAGAGAGTACAACACTACATAAACCAAAGTGCGTCTGTTCACGTCCAATCTGAACCGACGAGGACAGTGAAAATCAGGCGGGTGGTCAGAAAGGGCCGTGTTCTCTCATCACTCCTATTCAACGCTTACTCGGAGGAAATCCTCACCAAAGCCTTGCAAAGTCAACAGGTGGAATATGAGTCAACGGCATTACACTGAACAATTTGCGTTAGGCCGATTATACAATACTGCTCGCTGAAAATATATAAGACCTTCAAAATTTGTTGAATAGAGTCATTGCAGCTAGTCGTGAATATGGTCCGACAATCAATGTTAAGAAGATCAAGTTCATGATTGTCACCAAAACTGAAGTGAAGATCTGTATATGGAAGGCGAAAGGCTGGAGAGAGTAGCAAGGTATGACTACCTGGGTACAAATGTCGGCTGCTCCATGAATTATTGCTCAGAAATAGAGGTTCGTAATGGAAAAGCCCGTGCAATGTGCATCCTTTGTTAAAGTCAAGAAACTGCTCTGTAGTCGCGATCTGAGAATTCGAGTGCTCAGATGTAATGTATTCCCACTCCTCCTATATGGTGTTCAAGCTTGGACCCTCAACGTCTACTGCGAGTAAAAAGTAGAATCTTTCGGTATGTGGGCCTACCGTAGGATGTTGAGAATTTCACGGACAGAACATGTGACCAACGTGGAGGTTCTGAGACATATGGGAAGAGACCTGGAGATCCTACAGGAAGTGAAGAAGAAAAATTACAAAATCTCGGCCATACTTCTCTCTGGATTTCGCTGGAAGTAAATTAAGTGAAGCTGCATTCGCGGCTTCTACTAGTTCAGGAGGCGTGCAATGTAACAAATAATCACTATGGTGTTTTTTAATTCCTTATAAAATGCAATGAATCAAACAAAACCAGCTTAAAAATTATTTTACTTTTGTCATAACAAAAAAATTTCCACATGGTTAGCACTTCTATATTTCAATATGAACATAGAGAAACCTATTTAAACTTACTTGATTACATCTTCAATGAAATATTTTTTTAATTAATTTTTGAATGTAAATCAATGATCGAAGAAAAAATAGTATGTATAATTCGTGGGAAAAGCATATTCCCAAACTCCTGTGTTACCAGACTCGTCGCTACGCTCCTCGTCTGGTAAATATCACAGTCGTTTGGGGATATTATGCTTTTCCCACTAATTATACACTATATTATTTCATACCGATTTCCCATAAAATATAAGTTTGCGGAAAATTAATTAAAGCCATTGAATTTGTAAGATGTTGCTACGAGAATGATGTTCTTACAGAAATAGAAAATTTTCAATGGAAGAAAAGTTACAGCAATATTTCGAAAATGAACATTTTCGAATAAGACCCGGTAACTATGTAACGATGATAGATATAGACATGCGGTTTTCGCCAATGAGTTCCTCATATAAATTGTCCCCCAGACATTGACATCAGTTTTCGTCTATCTAGTACAGAAATAGAACTTCCCCTTCAAAAGTGTCCAATTTGGCCCACCCTGTCCATACGAGGACAGGACGTAATTATTTGGCTTATTTTATCACAGATAATTTATATGGTCATAGGTCGACCACAAACGCTTCCTTCTTCAAGTATTGAAATTTCAAGATTCTCTAGTTTTTGCGCACTTGTTCCAGAACTCAATTGACCAAAAATTCATAATTTTCGAATTTTGGGTCAAAAATCGTTACATTTGAATTTGACTGAATGAAATTTGAGAAAATTTCAATACCTCAGAATATAAAGGGTGTCTCAGCAACAACTTGAATTTCGAATTGCTTGCTATTTTTGACAGTCTATATGTGCCATATTTGTAGTTTGTTTTATTAAAGCTTAGACATTTACGAAAATGGTGCGCTATAGCTTGGAAGAACGTTTGTTAATAGTGAAACCCCATAGAAATGGGGAAAATTTTACTGTGACGATTAGCAAGTTACGTGATCATTTCGGCGTGCATAATCGACCGTCGCGGCTTACTATTGAGAATTTGATCAACAAAATTGAGCGCACGTTTTCATTGGAAGAGACCTTACCCGTCATCGGCCGAAAAGTTCGGCGGAAAACATCGCAGCTGTGAGGGACAGTGTGGCAGCACAACCAAGCACCTCCATTCGACATCGTAGCCAGGAACTAAACATTCATCGCAGCACTCATCAACGGATTTTGAAAAAGATTTACACCTTCATGCTCACCAAATCCAGTTGAGTCAATAGTTGCAGCCTAACGATCATAGTGCAGAAACTTTACCAGCTGGATCTTGGAACAACTGCAAACTGACGATGAATTTCACAACAAAATCTTCTTTAGTGACGTGGCTCATTTTCACCCCAACGGCTCGGTTAACAAACAGAATTCTCGTATCTGGGGAGATGAAAATCTACATGTCATTAAAGAACTTCCGTTACATCCTCAAAAAGTGAAAGTTTGGTGTGCCATGTGGGTAGGATGGATAATTGATGAAGGTGCCGCCGTGATTGTGGACGGTCATCGTTACCGGGCCATGTTGACAGACTTTTTTTGGCAAGAATTGGACGGACTTAAATGAGATGTAGTTTCAACAGGATGACGCTACCTGCCACACCGCAAGGGAAATAATGACTTTGTTACAAACCAAGTTTTCAGGTCGAGTAATTTCTCGTTTCGGAGACCAAAACTGGCCGCTAAGAAGTTGTGATTAAACTTGCTTGGACTATTTTCTCTGGGGTTTTTTTGAAAAGTAAGGTCTATGCGAACCATCCTGAGACATCTGAGGAACTGGAAGAAGAAATTGCACGTCAAATTCATCAAATCCAGCAGCCCTTACAGCAAAATTTCATCAAAAGAGTGCATACCTGCCAACAGAGCAACGGTGGCCAATTAACAGATATTTTGTTTCAGGTGTAAATCTCATCACTACCTCCATTCATATGTAAAAAAATGTTAATAAAATATTAAATAAATATATATTCTTTATTTTTAGAATTCTTGCTGAGATATCCTTTATAAGGCAGATTTTGCTGGAATCCTTTTACGTGGATATAAGGCATCGATATGCCATCCAAAAAATCAGCTAAACTATGCATTCGTTATTACCATAAGAAAATGAGATTTTTCTGGAAGCTTCAGAGTAACTCAATTATGGCAAACGATTGAATCGTTGCTGAGAATTTAATGACTGTCAAAAAAATCCGGCCACCAAAAATTCGACACATTAACAAATGTGAGCCATTCATTTTATTTTGATGATTCCGATTCCGATGATTCCGAATTGAATTTGTGAATATACGGGGTGCATAAATGTGAAGATGTTTTTTACGAAAATTATCAACATCCTGTATTGCAACTACAACACTGTTCTCAAAATGTACCCCCATGCTCCATGAACATTTTGGTTTTTATTCACGTTATTATTTTTCCTTTTATTAAAGAAGTTACAGTCTTTCAAATGAAAACCTTCAAACGCAGTGGTCGCATGCAAAAATTGTACAATTCCAGAACGCCTAAGTTACTACGGCTGGAAATTTCAGTGAGGCTCATACAGAATTGATATTTGTTAAAAATATTATATCACACATATTGTATATTATTATTCAGGGTGTATCTGAATAACACCGAAAAAATGTAAGTGGAATTCTGTGATGAAAATTAAGGTGGGTATTTGGTATAAAATTTTATGAAAATCCGCCCCCCAGAAAAGTTATACCCCTCCCTTTTTATTTTCCCTCTATATTAGAAGTCTTCAAGAAAGGTAATAGAATGGGTGATGAAGAAAATAAATCAAAACTTGTAAGATATACGAACTATAAACAAATAAATTAGGTTAAGGAAATTTCAACTCGGGGCTTTTTAAAAATGCATTGCATTTTCTTCCCGTAAATGCTAAAGTTCTCGAAAAAACTTGTAGGGATACAAAATTTAGTAAAGGAAATTGGCTTTTCAGCGATGTTTTTTTTAAAGGAAAATTTTCATACAAAAAATGTTGTAAGGAAAAATATCTTAGGGGTTGACTATTTCAACCCCTTCGCATACTTCAGGGTAAAAAAAAATTGAAAATGTGTAGTTTTATTGACAAATAATATTAACCAAGTTTCGTGTCTTAAGCTTAATATACAGGGAAAATAAAAAAGAGAAACAAGTTTTTTTGTTAATCTTCGGAAGAGGTTCATCAAAAAATTTTATACCAAATACCCATCTTGATTTTCATCACAGAATCATCCTTTACATTTTTTCGGTTTCATTCGGATACTATATCACACATCAATATATCGAAATTATCCTCCAACCAGATATTAGCTCATTACATTTAATTCTGTTCTGAAATTATAATCTTTTTATTTACATTTCAATACTCATTTTACTTATTTGTATACCGTATGCTTAAAAATAATGTATCTTCTTTAGTAAAAGAGATTATTAGCGTGAGTAAACTATTAGGAAAAGCACTGCCCAGATAACACAGGATATCCTATGGACGTCCAGTTCATGTCCAATTGAAGTCGGGATATCCGTGGATTTGAATTGGACATCCATAGGATATCCATCGAAGGATTAGGAATGGATATCCTTCATTGGATATCCTATGGATATCCATAGGATGTCCACTGAGGGATAACCGATTCAAATCCTCTAATGGACATCCATGAGATATCCATCGAAGAATTTGAAATGGATATCCTTCAGTGAATATCCTATGGATATTCATAAGATATCCATTGAAGGAAATCCATTTCAAATCTTTCGATGGATATCTCATGGATGTCCATCGGAGGATTTGAATCGAATAGAAAAATATTAATTCTGCAAGTGATATTCAGTACCCTGGTAGTTTAATAAAATGACATAGGTATACAAGAGTATACCTATTATAGTATTATAGTAGATTGAGTAGTTATTGCTTTCAGTTTAACAAAAATTTGCGGCCTTGGGTGAGTTCAGCTGGCTGGGTGACCGTTATTGCAATGAATTTGAAAAAGCGTGCTAAAGCAGGCTGACATCACGTCAGTGATTTCCCATCTCTCTTTTGTGGTAGTGAAAACATCAGAGAGTATTTTTGGTTGACAGGAAATACAATATATAGGTCCTTTCCAAGAATCTAAATGAACCATATATGAAATCCAGAATAATAGTGTATGAAATTAGTTTCTATTAGTTTTGTTCAACCTCCCACCCAAAAACCTCTAGGATAGCCAACTAGATAGAGATATTTCTTCGAATGTGATAACCCCAGCGCTATACTTTTTTTTCAGGAGACTCAACGAATCCAGTAAGTGCGTAACGAAAGTTATCACTTCTCTCTGTGTCCAAGACATTTCAGTGAATGATTTCAAGGATGAATTCGAAAAAGTGTTCACAAAACCCTGCGAGGATACGCTGAATCATGAATATAAATAGTTCCGACTTGTGAAACTGATGAAATCTGAAATATTCACATGTATCATGATGTATCATGACTGCCGTTGACAGCGATTGTTATGAATCTTTTGAAATAAATTTTTTGTGATACCATTCATTTTTTCTTTGTATTTCAGTATATGGTGAAGAAAAACGTTATTTGATAGATTCTCTGAAGTATCAAGAAATCGAAAACCTTAGTGGTGATCACTGTTTCTCTCAGAAAATTTTCCCCGAGGGGGCAATTCAAAGTTCCGGGGGGGCAAATTATCCAAACACTTTGGGAAAATATTAACTAGGCGAAATTTTCCAAATATTTCATTGATGAAAGGAAGTTATTGGGAAAAATAATCAAATAGTCAATTTTGAGAAACAAATCATTTTTTTTACAATAACCTAATTCTACTAGGTTTCCTCCTACCATATAAATCTATAACTTTATCTAGGTACTCTTCATCTGGAGTCTCCCGTCCAATACTTATGAGAATTTCTTGATTTCATATTCTGTGAGAGTCATAAATGACTGGAAGGTTTCAAATTTGCTTGAAAAAGTGATGACTTAAATGGATTTATCATTGGACCGGTCATCTATTTCATTGACTACGCTGTCACAATAGTTTTTTAAGACCTTTAATGTTTCAATAACTTTCTCAACTTGAATAATTTGGACTTTATCCTTCATTTCATCAATTTTTTTATTTATGGTTTTATGTAAAGGACTTCGCTCATTCCCGCACTGCTTTGCAATGTTCTTTAGATGCAATTTTGTTGTTTTAAATTGACAGATTCACTTTGGTCAGGCACAAGTCTTCCCTTTGCAAAGCATTGCTGAGATAAGAGAGAGCACTTAGCACCTCGTTGTTCACATGGCATGTAACGATGAAACTCTCATTTCTGATTTCAAGCAAAATGCCTCCTGCAAGCGATGCCAGATCTGCACCTTCCTTGTGTATGTATTCACAAGTCATCCAAATGGACTTCAGACTTCTGAAAACAGCATTCACTATTCTATAGTGCGACAACCATCTAGATTCAATGCATTCTGGGATTTTTTGAAACGGATCATTCAGAATAGATTGAATTTCGTACAGAATATTTTGTTTTTTTGGTGACTTGCTGAACAGTTTGTAAATGTCCTTCAGGACATAAAAAGACCTTTTAATTGCTGCAGCTAATCCCAATATATGCGCACGGCAATGTATATTGAGTACATATTTTTTGGCTTTTTCAGATTTTTCTTCTTACTCCACCTACATTTCCGGACATATCAGATGCTCTATCAAATCCAAATGCTATAATGTTATCATAAACAAGATCGAGAGATGTCACTTCTTCATCGATAGCATTCGAAATAGTCTCGGCCTTGCTATCGAGGATTTTTACTATTGCCAGAAACTTTTCGACAACTCTGAACATTATACGTAATTCCATTTCATTCTTCAAAGAAGTGCTTTCATCAGCAATAACGGAAAACATCTTATCTTTTAAGGAATCCCTAAGCCGATGTCTCAAAACTTCACCCATACATGTGAGTAATTCACAAGCTGTATCCTTACTTCTATAATTGGCTCTATCACTCAGGGTTTCTGTCCATTGCTTGCTTGCTGTACAGCTCCAGGAGGGCACTGCCACCCCGGCAATGTTCCTTATAGACACACTGGTGGTGATGCCTGAATCTCCACAATCAAATCTTTCTCTGATAAATTTGTCATATAGACAACATCGCCTCTTTCGTTGGTCCTCCTCGCCGGATACGATGATGCAAGAATCGCCACCTCTCGGAGCGTCTCGAAAGCTCTCGACAATTCATCTAACCCGACACGCTTCGCTTCTCTTCTCCACCCGATGAAACGGATTATTAGAGAAGTGGAACGTTCTATCCGCGACCTACGATCTCGCTATCTCCTCCGAACAAAGATGTCGCTCTAATAGTCCGTGCGACGGGTTCAAAATGGCAACAAACAGAGTCTGACTACCTGTGAAATCCGCTGTATGTTTTCGTAGTTCTTTCAGTTTTCCCGTTTCCAACAGCTGGAAAAACAAAGTTTGGCATGTGGACCGCCGGTAGTAGGGAATTGAGTTGAAAAGTTATTATTTTGAATGTTTTAATTCAACATTTTGTGTTTGGAGTGTCATTGCACCTGCTAATTAGAAGTCTGCATAGAGAAGGGATAAAAAGGTAAACTTAAGATGTACAAATATCGACAGTATCGATGAAATTGATATTTCAGTACTCGTATAAAATTATTGGTTCTCAATTGAAATGCTTGCTGTTACTTAGTGGTGAATCCAAAAAATTTCATAAATCGAAAAGGCTCGAAGGCAGGTATGCGTTTTTTATGAGATCTTGCTGAACAACTAAGGATCTGTCTTAGCATGATTTAAACGCATTCTTCGTTCTCCGAGCGTCTCTTTAAATACCTGTTATCAATTTATGATTTCCGTTCAATGCCTCTTGTGTACCTACCGAGATGTATGTACGCTAACCCCGATGTTTGATTTATGAACTTTTTCCTATGTCAATATTAAAAATTAAACTTTCAGGACTGAAACTGTTGGTGATATATCGAAGATCATTTGAAGTTTCCTTCTCCATTTAGAAGAATAATATCTTATTGTTGGTACGTGAATAATATAATATATAATCTCGCATGAGTCAGAATCAACCCCTATATTCCCCTAAGTTCCAGGGTAGGACTGACAACGATATGTTTTATAATTGATTGATTTAGGAGATGGACAAATTTCAAACAATTACATGAGTATAATTTTAATATAATTGATTCAACATTCCCAAAAGTTATGCAGCTGAAATAGTATGAATGCATGAGAAATATAAAAATATATAAAACAGTAAAAAAGAAGGTTTTACATAAACATAATTTTTTGTTATGAAAATAATAAATTGCAGAATATTAAATAAGTGTAGGTATGTATGTAGGTACCTATAAGAATCTTGATATTTAAAAGAATTACGGCTCGCATATTGAGTTACTTTAATCGAAAAGGTAGAACAAAATGATTCAAGAACTCCAGCAAACGTACTAGTTTGGAAATTGCATAAACTACTCAGATAAATAGATATGTAATATTCATTTATATAATATATAAACTGCATAAAGTTAGCATTGTCGAATATTTGTCGAGAATTTGTCGTGAAAGAAAAAAATGTGTCGCGCGCTTCGTCTTTTTATATGGGCTAACTTAATATTAGGTTGAACGGGCCACACACAAATCACGTACGTTGGTTAATTGTATTTTTTTTTCAACCAGAAATGAGCTAAATAATTGTCGAACAACCCAAACATATTCGTCGTGACAGAAAAAAGTTTGTCGCGCGCTCAGTTTTTTTTATATGGGGTGGCTCTGCTGACTTAATATTAAGTTAGCAGAGCCACCCATAAATAAACACCGAAGGTCATCTTAATGGTTATGAATAATTGTCGAGTATTTGTCGAAGTCTATCTGACGTAAGAAAAATGCAAAAAATCCATTCCTTATAGCTTATATTAATAAATAAATAAAAATTCCAAGTTTTCAGTAATACACTCAGATAAATTGGTTGATTGTATATTTTTTCAACTAGAAATGAACGACCTAGAAATGAACGACCCAAACATATTCGTCGTGAAAGAAAAAAGTTTGTCGCGTGGTCATTTTTTTTATATGGGGTGGGTCTGCTAACTATTAAGTGAGCAGAGCCACCCCATATAAAAAAAAACCAAGCGCACGACAAACTTTTTTCTGTCACGACGAATATGTTTGGGTCGTTCGACGCTTATTTTGCTCATTTCTGGTTGAAAAAAATACAATTAACCAATGTAGGTGATTTGTGTGTGGCCCCTTCAACCTAATATTAAGTAAGCCCATAAAAAAAACGACGCGAGCGACAAACTTTTTTCTTTCACGACAAATTCTCGACAATTATACGACAATTAATGCGATAGGTTTCATTGAAATTCTTGCAAGTGGCTCTGCTCTCTTAATATTAAGTTAGCAGAGCGACAAACTTTTTTCTTTCACGACAAATTCTCGACAAATATTCGACAATTAATGCAACAGGTTTCATTGAAATTCTTGCAAGTGGCTCTGCTAACTTAATATCAAGTTAGCAGAGCGACAAACTTTTTTCTTTCACGACAAATTCTCGACAAATATTCGACAATTAATGCAATAGGTTTCATTGAAATTTTCGAAAGTGGCTCTGCTAACTTTATGGAGGTGTAATATTCAATACTAACATCAAAGTAAGCCCGATCTAAATGATAACAAGCAGTATCAGAAGGGTAGGTAGGTACTTCAATAGAGCTCTGACAGGACAGCACTCTATGGTCCGCAAAGGAAACGAAGGCCAGGGGGGCAGGCTAAACAATTTTTTAAAGAGGTTACGTGCATTTTGGTGTATCTTTGAGATCGATTATTAACGAAAATTAGTGTTTTAGGATTCGTTTTTCGAAACAATTTTTAGTATTGGTTCATTGTGAATACTGTGGAGTAGCTGAATAATCTGTAGAGTTGTTGTGAATACAGGATTTCCTGTTTGAATATACTGTCCTGGTCCTATACTCGCACATGACTTGATAAGATTCATTTTTCAAATCAAATTCAGCCAATATGCATATTTATGACATTTCATGGATACCTAATACAAAATCTACCTCAATATTCCCATTGGCATGAAAACATGCTTTTAAATCGAACACCTTCAATACATCTTGTGATATACAGGTCATTCCATTTGAAAAAAATGGGTTCAAGCCCTGTAGACAGGAGCTTTCTGGCGCTCTAGTTCAAACAGACAAATTGTATCTCCGGAAGTATTGGTTTCTGAGAGTTGAGATTATATCAATGTATTCTTATGATAGAACTGCATCATAAAGGAAATTCAATTCGAATAATAGTTTATTTATAAAGATTAAATGAGCAATCTGAGAATGAGAAATGCACCATGGAAGAAATCAAATTAAAATAGCTGAAATGAATCTGACTCTCTCTTATAGAACAGGATGACATGTACGAGCATATAATAAAGCTTAGATAGAATAATTATAGCATTCTGTGAAAACATAGAAGCACGATTCATTATTGAAATTTCGAAAAATCATCTCCGAAAGTATTAGCTTGTTGGAGTTGAAAATGATATCAATGGATTTTTATGGTGAAACTGCATCTTAAATAGAAATTGAATTTGAAATTTGTTCCTCAAAAAAAAATTTTTTTTTCGTTACTCCGAAACCATCTGGCCTATTTTGCCCAATAACGAACTCAACCGATATATTCATCTTCCTAACCTACTCTGAAAAAGTCAACTGCCTAGCTCATTCCGTTCGAGAGTTATTGTAGAAAAACTTTTTTAAAATTTTGAAAATTTTTTTTTACACTTTGCGGTAACCTGGTCAATACAAAACTTCACATGCGTATAAAGGTCATGATACTACAATTTCGTTTGAGACCATTTTCAGCCAAAAATTCGAAAATTACAGACATTTGGGCAAATTGATAAGCACTCTGTTCTGAGGAACTAGAGCGCCAAAAAAACAAGTTTCGTATGACACTTACCCAAAACAGGTTTAAAGTACCTATAAATAGATATTCCATAAAACATGTATGAAAGAAGAGAAGTAATAATGAAAAATTACCTTGTAATCGTTCAAAAATTTCCTGATCTACGTTCACCAAATTTTCCCCTCTCTCGAACTAAAGAATTATGCTTTCAATATTAACGTAATATTTTCAAACATTTTTGGGTGAGGTCTCCGTTGCATCGCCAAAATACGAATATTTCAACACCAACATAATATTTTTGAAGTTATAATATTCCCTTCCGTCAGTCCCGTCATGATGAAAAGCAGTCTCACTTCTCTCAGATCTGTTACTTCATGTTCCGTTCCGAAATGTAAGACTTTTCTGAGAAACACTAATTTCGGAACAAACAACTGAGATTTTTCTCACTTCGCTCACATTTCGGAATACACTTTATTCTCATAATTCTTCGATTGCTGAAAGGAATTAGATAATGTCATGTCTCAGGTAAATAAGTTGACATTATGACAATTCATACATAGAATAATTATATCATTCTGGAAAACGTAGAAATACGATTTATTATTGAAATTTTGAAAAATCATATCTCATATAGTATCAGCTTGTTAGAGTTAAAAATGATATCATTGGATTTTCATGGTAAAACTGCTTATTGAAAAAAATTTAATTTGGAATTTGTTATGTAAAAAAAAAATTTTCTGTTAATCCGAAACCATCTGTCCGATGTTTCCCAATAACGAACTTAGCCGAGATATTTATCTCCCAAACCTACTCTGAAAATTTCAACTGTCTAGCTCATTCCGTTCGAGAGTTATCGTGCCTACGGCCGGCTTGCCGGACCGGCCGAACAGAATGAATTTAGACCACGGATTCTTGATCAGTGAGTCGAACCAAATCGTTTAAGACCATTTTCATCGAAAATTCGAAAATTACAGACATTTGGGCAAATTGATAAGCACTCAGTTCCGAGGAACTAGAGCGCCAAAAACGCACTTTTTATCGTTTAAGTATGTCTCGGAAAAGCGTCGGATTTGGAACAACCCTGTATGATAAGGGACGTAAGTCATTATGCGTAAATAATGCACGCGATATTTGTAATCCATAACCGAAATTTCAGCTTTCAAGGATCCCAATTACCGAAGTAATAAATGTTGAATTGAAGCGCAAAAAAATCAATTAATTACTTGAAAACCGCTAGAGATAGGGATGAGCCAGAATTAATCAGGCGGCTACAGGGAATCGAAAAAAGCAATAATAAATATGGTGTTCGATGTGAAATATCAAAGTTGTTAGTACTTGTTGATATAAGTGGCAACACCGCAGCCCTGAAAATATTCTAGATCGATAGAGCAGTGGTTTCTACCCAAGAAACCAAATTTTCAATAAAATCGTACTTCCCGTTCTCCGTAAAAGTCCAGGGTACCATCGACCATGGCGCACCGCTGTTTAACCAAACAGCGGAATTTCATCAAGTAAAACATCAAAATCAGTTAATACCAAGGTATCAGGATGAATACTACCAAACAAATTCAATTTTCAAAATAATCGGTTGGTACCCGCCTGAAACCTTTATTTGTTCAGCATAAGAGAATTCAGGGTAGACTTGAGTTAAAACGCTGAAACGGTAATACTCTCATTTACCATTTCACTTCCAAATAAGAATCATGATGCAACTTGTACTACTTCTAGAACCGAGTCTAGAACAAAATATACCCAAAATCCTTCTTCAAATCTACACCTGGAAAGGCCATGATTAGCAATATATACTAGCGGTGTTTCTTTGAAGAAAGAAAATATTGCCTAAAAATATGTTCAGTTAGTTCCAAATGTTGCACCACGGCTGAAAAACTAAACAATTCACCTCATCAAATCTGAAAAAAGAGAAACATTTACCGCCTTATTCACAAAGCATTCAATCTCCGTTAAGTCCTCACTGAGGTCCTCAGTTAAGGATAAATAAGAATCGCAACCTCAGTTAACGTGAAAATTAACGTGAAACAGGCCTGTTTCGCCACCGTTAAATATACGTTAGATGAGGTTGCGATTCATATTTATCCTTAACTGAGTACCTCAATTAGGAGTATTAGGACTTAAGACTTAACGGAGATTGAATGCTTTGTGAATACGGCGGTTAGCTTAGTAAGTCATTTGAGACGGTATATTTATTATATTGTTCAAAAGACAGACCGCCGTATTCACAAAGCATTCAATCTCCGTTAAGTCCTAACTGAGGTCCTCAGTTATAAGGATAAATTTGAATCACAATCTCAGTTAACGTGAAAATTAACGTGGAACAGGCCACCGGTGTGAAGAGAGCAGATAAAGATAGCGGATGAAATCTCCGGAAACACCCGAACGGCGCAACCAGTGGCGCACCGATCGATTCAGTCATAATCATATAGAACCAATATATTCTGGCATGAATTGAAGTAAATCGAAGTTCTGCGTTAATATATATACACAACAACTTGAACTGATGGTTTCTTCGAGAGATGAACTTAATTTGGAACTTATTTTGTGAGTCCGATCAAGCTCTTGTTGAATATTGATAGATTTATCAATGCTGGGGCATGAATGTTATTTTGGCATAGGAAGATTTTGGCAAGATAATGGTAATGCAGATTCGGTTCTTTACTGAAAAAAGTATCCGCATTGGATGAGACCCTGGGGTTGAAATTTCAACCCTTAAGACAAAATCTCGGTTTTTCCGGTTTTTTTCATAGAAGGAAAAGTTTTTTCATCAACAAATTTCGAGAACATCTTGACTACGACGATACCGATATTCAGTAAAAGAATGGTCGACTTCGGATGGAGCCCTGGGGTTGAAATTTCAACCCTTAACACAAAATCTCGGTTTTTCCTGTTTTTTTTAAAGAAGGAAAAGTTTTTTCATCAACAGATTTTGAACACATCTTAACTATGACGATATCGATATTCAGTAAAAAAATTGTCCACTTCGGATGGGGCTCTGGGGTTGAAATTTCAACCCTTAACACAAAATCTCGGTTTTTCCTGTTTTTTTCATAGAAGGAAAAGTTTTTTCATCAACAGATTTTGAGAACATCTTGACTAGGACGATACCGACATTAGGTAATAAAATGGTCCACTTCGGATGGGGCTCAGGGGTTGAAATTTCAACCCTTAACAGAAAATCTCGGTTTTTCCTGTTTTTTTCATAGAAGGAAAAGTTTTTTCATCAACAGATTTTGAGAACATCTTGACTAGGACGATACCGATATTAGGTAATAAAATGGTCCACTTCGGATGGGGCTCTGGGGTTGAAATTTCAACCCTTAAGACAAAATCTCGTTTTTTCCTGTTTTTTTCATAGAAGGAAAAGTTTTTTCATCAACAGATTTTGAGCAAATCTTAACTATGACGGAGTCGATATTCAGTAAAAAAATGGTCCACTTCGGATGGGGCCCTGGGGTTGAAATTTCAACCCTCAGCACAAAATCTCGGTTTTTCCTGTTTTTTTCATAGAAGGAAAAGTTTTTTCATCAACAGATTTTGAGAACATCTTGACTACGACGATACCGATATTAGGTAAAAAAAATGGTCCACTTCGGATGGGGCTCTGGGGTTGAAATTTCAACCCTTAACAGAAAATCTCGGTTTTTCCTGTTTTTTTCATAGAAGGAAAAGTTTTTTCATCAACAGATTTTGAGATCATCTTTACTACGACGATGCCAATATTCAATAAAAAAATTGTCCACTTCGGATGGGGCTCTGGGGTTGAAATTTCAACCCTTAACACACAATCTCGGTTTTTCTTGGTTTTTTCATAGAACGAAAAGTTTTTTCATCAACAGATTTTGAGAACATCTTGACTAGGACGATACCGATATTAGGTAATGAAATGGTCCACTTCGGATGGGGCTCTGGGGTTGAAATTTCAACCCTTAACAGAAAATCTCGGTTTTTCCTGTTTTTTTCATAGAACGAAAAGTTTTTTCATCAACAGATTTTGAGAACATCTTGACTAGGACGATACCGATAGTAGGTAATAAAATGGTCCACTTCGGATGGGGCTCTGGGGTTGAAATTTCAACCCTTAAGACAAAATCTTGGTTTTTCCTGTTTTTTTCATAGAAGGAAAAGTTTTTTCATCAACAGATTTTGAGCACATCTTAACTATGACGGAGTCGATATTCAGTAAAAAAATGGTCCACTACGGATGAGGCCCTGGGGTTGAAATTTCAACCCTTAAGACAAAATCTCGGTTTTTCCTGTATTTTTCATAGAAGGAAAAGTTTTTTCATCAACAGATTTTGAGCACATCTTGACTACGACGATACCGAAATTCAGTAAAAAAATGGTCCACTTCGGATGGGACCCTGGGGTTGAAATTTCAACCCTTAAGACAAAATCTCGGTTTTTCCTGTTTTTTTCATAGAAGGAAAAGTTTTTTCATCAACAGATTTTGAAAACATCTTGACTACGACGATACCAATATTCAGAAAAAAAATTGTCCACTTCGGATGGGGCTCTGGGGTTGAAATTTCAACCCCTAACAGAAAATCTCAGTTTTTCCTGTTTTTTTCATAGAAGGAAAAGTTTTTTCATCAACAGATTTTGAGAACATCTTGACTACGACGATACCGAAATTCAGTAAAAAAATGGTCCACTTCGGATGGGGCCCTGGGGTTGAAATTTCTACCCTAAACACACAATCTCGGTTTTTCTTGGTTTTTTCATAGAAGGAAAAGTTTTTTCATCAACAGATTTTGAGAACATCTTGACTGGGACGATACCGATATTAGGTAATAAAATGGTCCACTTCGGATGGGGCTCTGGGGTTGAAATTTCAACCCTTAAGACAAAATCCCGGTTTTTCCTGTTTTTTTCATAGAAGGAAAAGTTTTTTCATCAACAGATTTTGAGCACATCTTAACTATGACGGAGTCGATATTCAGTAAAAAAATGGTCCACTTCGGATGGGGCTCTGGGGTTGAAATTTCAACCCTTAAGACAAAATCTCGGTTTTTCCTGTTTTTTTCATAGAAGGAAAAGTTTTTTCTTCAACAGATTTTGAGCACATCTTAACTATGACGGAGTCGATATTCAGTAAAAAAATGGTCCACTTCGGATGGGGCCCTGGGGTTGAAATTTCAACCCTTAACATAAAATCTCGGTTTTTCCTGTTTTTTTCATAGAAGGAAAAGTTTTTTCATCAACAGATTTTGAGAACATCTTGACTACGACGATACCAATATTCAGTAAAAAAATTGTCCACTTCGGATGGGGCTCTGGGGTTGAAATTTCTACCCTTAACAGAAAATCTCGGTTTTTCCTGTTTTTTTCATAGAACAAAAAGTTTTTTCATCAATCAACGATCTTCAGCTGACGTTTTTTTATTGAATATCGGTATCGTCATACTTAAGATGAGCTCAAAGTGTGTTGATGAAAAAACTTTTCCTTCTGGGAAAAAACGACGAAAAACCGAGATTTTTGAGATAAGGGTTGAAATTTCAACCCCAGGGCCCCATCCGAAGTGGACCATTCTTTTACTGAATATGAGTATCGTCGTAGTCAAGATTTCCTCAAAATCTGTTGATGAAAAAACTTTTCCTTGTATGAAAAAAACAGGAAAAACCGAGATTTTCTGTTAAGGGTTGAAATTTCAACCCCAGAGCCCCATCCGAAGTGGACAATTTTTTTACTGAATATCGATATCGTCATAGTTTAGATGTGCTCAAAATCTGTTGATGAAAAAACTTTTCCTTATGGGAAAAAACGACGAAAAATCGAGATTTTTGAGTTAAGGGTTGAAATTTCAACCCCAGGGCCCCATCCGAAGTGGACCATTTTTTTACTGAATATCGATTCCGTCATAGTTAAGATGTGCTCAAAATCTGTTGATGAAAAAACTTTTCCTTCTATGAAAAAAACAGGAAAACCCGAGATTTTGTCTTAAGGGTTGAAATTTCAACCCCGGGACCCCATCCGAAGTGGACCATTTTTGTACTGAATATGAGTATCGTCGTAGTCAAGATTTTCCCAAATCTGTTGATGAAAAATCTTTTCCTTCTATGAAAAAAACAGGAAAAACCGAGATTTTGTGTTAAGGGTTGAAATTTCAACCCCAGAGCCGCATCCGAAGTTTACAATTTTTTTACTGAATATCGATATCGTCATAGTTAAGATGTGCTCAAAATCTGTTGATGGAAAAACTTTTCCTTCTGGGAAAAAACGACGAAAAACCGAGATTTTTGCGTTAAGGGTTGAAATTTCAACCCCAGGGCCCCATCCGAAGTGGGCCATTTTTTTTACCTAATATCGGTATCGTCGTAGTCAAGATGTTCTCAAAATCTGTTGATGAAAAAACTTTTCCTTCTATGAAAAAAACAGGAAAAACCGAGATTTTCTGTTAAGGGTTGAAATTTCAACCCCAGAGCCCCATCCGAAGTGGACAATTTTTTTACTGAATATTGGTATCGTCGTAGTCAAGATGTTCTCAAAATCTGTTGATGAAAAAACTTTTGCTTCTATGAAAAAAACAGGAAAAACCGAGATTTTGTGTTAAGGGTTGAAATTTCAACCCCTGAGCCCCATCCGAAGTGGACCATTTTATTACCTAATGTCGGTATCGTCCTAGTCAAGATGTTCTCAAAATCTGTTGATGAAAAAACTTTTCCTTCTATGAAAAAAACAGGAAAAACCGAGATTTTGTGTTAAGGGTTGAAATTTCAACCCCAGAGCCCCATCCGAAGTGGACAATTTTTTTACTGAATATCGATATCGTCATAGTTAAGATGTGCTCAAAATCTGTTGATGAAAAAACTTTTCCTTCTATGAAAAAAACAGGAAAAACCGAGATTTTGTCTTAAGGGTTGAAATTTCAACCCCAGAGCCCCATCCGAAGTGGACCATTTTATTACCTAATATCGGTATCGTCCTAGTCAAGATGTTCTCAAAATCTGTTGATGAAAAAACTTTTCCTTCTATGAAAAAAACAGGAAAAACCGAGATTTTCTGTTAAGGGTTGAAATTTCAACCCCAGAGCCCCATCCGAAGTGGACAGTTTTTTTACTGAATATTGGCATCGTCGTAGTCAAGATGATCTCAAAATCTGTTGATGAAAAAACTTTTCCTTCTATGAAAAAAACAGGAAAAACCGAGATTTTGTGTTAAGGGTTGAAATTTCAACCCCAGAGCCCCATCCGAAGTGGACAATTTTTGTACTGAATATCGATATCGTCATAGTTAAGATGTGCTCAAAATTTGTTGATGAAAAAACTTTTCCTTCTGGGAAAAAACGACGAAAAACCGAGATTTTTGAGTTAAGGGTTGAAATTTCAACCCCAGGGCCCCATCCGAAGTCGACCATTCTTTTACTGAATATCGGTATCGTCGTAGTCAAGATGTTCTCAAAATTTGTTGATGAAAAAACTTTTCCTTCTATGAAAAAAACAGGAAAAACCGAGATTTTGTGTTAATGGTTGAAATTTCAACCCCAGGGCCCCATCCGAAGTCGACCATTCTTTTACTGAATATCGGTATCGTCGTAGTCAAGATGTTCTCAAAATTTGTTGATGAAAAAACTTTTCCTTCTATGAAAAAAACCGGAAAAACCGAGATTTTGTGTAAAGGGTTGAAATTTCAACCCCAGGGCCCCATCCGAAGTGGACCATTTTTTTACTGAATATCGATATCGTCGTAGTCAAGATGTTCTCAAAATCTGTTGATGAAAAAACTTTTCCTTCTATGAAAAAAACAGGAAAAACCGAGATTTTGTGCTAAGGGTTGAAACTTCAACCCCAGGGCCCCATCTTAAGTGGACCATTTTTTTTACTGAATATCGACTCCGTCATAGTTAAGATTTGCTCAAAATCTGTTGATGAAAAAACTTTTCCTTCTATGAAAAAAACAGGAAAAACCGAGATTTTGACTTAAGGGTTGAAATTTAAACCCCAGAGCCCCATCCGAAGTGGACCATTTTATTACCTAATATCGGTATCGTCCTAGTCAAGATGTTCTCAAAATCTGTTGATGAAAAAACTTTTCCTTCTATGAAAAAAACAGGAAAAACCGAGATTTTCTGTTAAGGGTTGAAATTTCAACCCCCGAGCCCCATCCGAAGTGGACCATTTTATTACCTAATGGCGGTATCGTCCTAGTCAAGATGTTCTCAAAATCTGTTGATGAAAAAACTTTTCCTTCTATGAAAAAAACAGGAAAAACCGAGATTTTGTGCTAAGGGTTGAAATTTCAACCCCAGGGCCCCATCCGAAGTGGACCATTTTTTTACTGAATATCGACGCCGTCATAGTTAAGATTTGCTTAAAATCTGTTGATGAAAAAACTTTTCCTTCTATGAAAAAAACAGGAAAAACCGAGATTTTCTGTTAAGGGTTGAAATTTCAACCCCCGAGCCCCATCCGAAGTGGACCATTTTATTACCTAATGGCGGTATCGTCCTAGTCAAGATGTTCTCAAAATCTGTTGATGAAAAAACTTTTCCTTCTATGAAAAAAACAGGAAAAACCGAGATTTTGTGTTAAGGGTTGAAATTTCAACCCCAGAGCCCCATCCGAAGTGGACAATTTTTGTACTGAATATCGATATCGTCATAGTTAAGATGTGCTCAAAATTTGTTGATGAAAAAACTTTTCCTTCTGGGAAAAAACGACGAAAAACCGAGATTTTTGAGTTAAGGGTTGAAATTTGAACCCCAGGGCCCCATCCGAAGTGGACCATTTTTTTACCTAATATCGGTATCGTCGTAGTCAAGATGTTCTCAAAATCTGTTGATGAAAAAACTTTTCCTTCTATGAAAAAAACAGGAAAAACCGAGATTTTGTGTTAATGGTTGAAATTTCAACCCCAGGGCCCCATCCGAAGTCGACCATTCTTATACTGAATATCGGTATCGTCGTAGTCAAGATGTTCTCAAAATTTGTTGATGAAAAAACTTTTCCTTCTATGAAAAAAACCGGAAAAACCGAGATTTTGTGTAAAGGGTTGAAATTTCAACCCCAGGGCCCCATCCGAAGTGGACCATTTTTTTACTGAATATCGATATCGTCGTTGTCAAAATGTTCTCAAAATCTGTTGATGAAAAAACTCTTCCTTCTGGGAAAAGCGGATGAAAACCCGGGTTTTTTGTGTTAAGGGTTGAAATTTCAACCCCAGGGTCTCATCCAATGCGGATACTTTTTTCAGTAAAGAACCGAATCTGCATTACCATTATCTTGCCAAAATCTTCCCATGCCAAAATAACATTCATGCCCCAGCATTGATAAATCTATCAATATTCAACAAGAGCTTGATCGGACTCACAAAATAAGTTCCAAATTAAGTTCATCTCTCGAAGAAACCATCAGTTCAAGTTGTTGTGTATATATATTAACGCAGAACTTCGATTTACTTCAATTCATGCCAGAATATATTGGTTCTATATGATTATGACTGAATCGATCGGTGCGCCACTGGTTGCGCCGTTCGGGTGTTCCCGGAGATTTCATCCGCTATCTTTATCTGCTCTCTTCACACCGGTGAACAGGCCTGTTTCACCACCGTTAAATACGTTAACTGAGGTTGCGATTCAAATTTATCCTTAACTGATGACCTCATTTAGGGCTTAACGGAGATTGAATGCTTTGTGAATACGGCGGAGAGTCTTAAAACGCTATTTTTCGCTTATACTACACCTTAACGATACACCAAACACTGCCAAATACTATAGAAGATGAGTTTGTTTGCCCCCCTAACTTCTTGGCAGCCATGTGCTCTATTGAATAGATTTCACGAAAAGGAATACAGTTAAACTATTCAGTGGTGCTGAACAAATATATAGTTATGGAAAAATAAGAATGACACAGGATAAGCAACAAAATAAATACCTACCTAAAAGTGATTAACGAAACTAACGATTATGAATTAGCCACGTCAGGCTATGGGGACTTGTTTTGTAGGAACTTAATGTTGGGTTTCACGAAGCTTTGATTAGCTTAATCGTGGATTTAATTCGATGGTTGTATGAAAAATGATCTGAAAATCGATATAGAATCGCACTAATTCGGCAATTAAGAGCTACCAAAGCTTTGTGAAACCCAATGTAAATGTGTTAGTAATGAACACTTGTCAGGTTGACAGCCCGAGAGAAAAATAATAAATGAAGAGTATTTCTATGAGTAGGTAAGTAATATCAGATAAAATTGAAGGTATTCAATACCGAAAATATATAGAAGATATGCTCAGCATTCTCTTCTCTAACCATATATATAAAATAATTTCAGTTTCGTAATGAGCACTAAAAACAATGCTGTCAAATTTCAACACACTTCAATTTTCAATATAATATAATCTGGATACAGTGAGATAATTGTTGAGAGGAAAAGTTTTATATTTTATTATCATTCAAAAATAAGGTACTATTGAGATTTCCTTCTTGCTAGTTTTCAATCATACATGCTATTAGGAAACTATTTTAAATCTGATCTCCATAACCTACGTACAGTTCAAATTGAAATTTCGTGATCTGACAACTTTCGTAACAGTCACACCAACTGCCAAGATACAATACAAAAGTCACTAGGATGTATATAATCCGAATTTTTCATTACATTTCAACAGTATTTTGCAAAACTTGCCTGAAATAGAAAAAATATCGTCCAATACTCGTTGCAGAAGGCAATTCCAACACTCATGCGTTCGAATACCCCCTCCTTTGTCACTCGTTTTCGAATTTGACATTCATGTTTGAATAGGAGCCCATTCTGCAACTTGTTTTAGAACGTACTATAATAGCACCTAAAACTACCGATTCGGTAAGAAATAAATCGCTGTTCATGCTATAAAAACCGCTCCAAAATCTCCCTCGTAGATCGTCCAATAGGGAACGACCACTTATTGCCTTTCCTCAATTAAGAGCCTAGCACAAAAGACGCGGAAGACACAGATATTGAATAGGCGCCAAGAGAACCTCTCCAGTTCCAAGCTCGCGTTTTCAGGTGCTATTTAGCAGTCTGAGGGCCCGATAAAACAACACCGTAACAAAAAGTATACGAAGCAGACTCAAATAGAAACAAAGCATTTTTCGAGAGCTTGTCAAAGTTCTTTTGAACGTATTTCCAGTCTTCCGTGAAGAGTGTAGGGGTATAATGAGGCACAGGGTCCTACTAAGGGATCGAACTGCCTTATTGAAAGCTCAACCATCGAGATTTATGCTGTTGGTTCCCTTGGGACCTGAATCGTTCGCACGTTACCAGGTGAGCGTGAAAGAAAATCGCTTTTTAATTATATAGGTCCATAGGTACCTTGGATGAATTCCGAGACGAATTCTTCAAAGGTGATTCTCCATTTTGAATCGAAATCTTTAAGAGTGTAATTTGTCTAAAGTTGTTTTATGATGAACACATCTACTTTCTCTGTCAATATTCTTTTATTGAGATGTCTAAACTGCAATGAGCGTCTACTGGTACTGTTAGGTCATTTTGAAAAGTCATGGCTCTATGAAAGATTAAATTGTCGGCTAATAGGCTGAATATATGGGTAATCTTGGTTTCGACTGTTCATAATTTATAACAAGGGCGTAGCCAGGAATTAATTTCGGGGGGGTGTAAGGGTCGCTTCCTGTAGCAAGTATTTTTTTGTTTTTAAGAAAAAAATTACATTTCAGGGGGGGATTTGAATATTTTTTATGAATATTTCCGGAACCGATTACTCGATCTATCTGAAATTTAGCATTAAATTGTAGAATCATGACCTTAATATGCATGCGAAGTTTTGTATTGATCGGATTGCCGTAAAAGTGGCAAGAACAAATTTAAAGCATTTTTTCATTACAAATTTCAAATTCAATTTTTATTAAGATGCAGTTCTATCATAGGAATTTATTGATGTCATCTTCAGCTCTAACAAGCTAATACTTTCGGAGAGATGATTTTTCAAAATTTCAATAATACATCGTACTTCTTCCTATGTTTTCACAGAATGGAATTATATCTGTCTGTGTTCTATCTGTGTTCACTATTCATTCATGTCATCTTATCTACCTATAAGAGAGTCATATTTATTGTGTTCTAGTTTATTTTTCATATAATTCGTACTTACTTACCGCCGTATTCACAAAGCTTTCAATATCCGTTAAGTCCTAACTGAGGTCCTCAGTTGAGGATACATTTGAATCGCAACCTCTGTTAACGTATTTAACGGTGGTGTAGCAGACCTGTTTCACGTTAATTTTCACGATAACTGCAGTTGCAATTCGAATTTATCCTTAACTGAGGACCTCAGTTAGGACTTAACGGAGATTGAATGCTTTGTGAATACGGCGGTTAGAATTGGTACATTTTAATGATGTAGTTTATGAAGGCAATAGGAAAGAGCAACACAATGGAGTCACCTAAAGAAATTACTGTTCGTTGACCACCGAGATTAATATTACCTTTTACTTCCTTAAGATGTGAGACATGTTCTTATATATAGTATTTTCATAATGTTGCTAGCAAAAAAATGCTGAAATATTGATCTGAATTTGTGTATAAAATATTCCTTCTTGAGTTAAGGTTCATAATACAGAATGATTTTTTTAGTGGTAAGAACTATCAAATTATGAAAAGAGGATTGTATTTTATAAATATATTTTGAACTATTAAAATAATTTGTTCGTCAGCTTATTTCTATTATCAGGAATAAATGGACAATCTGCTATGATTGTCCCCAGCCGTGCACTAGACATTTCGATGATACTTTCCTTAGGTATTTCGACTTGTTATCATTGTGTCATTCCACGAGATTAAATCATTGCAGATTGCTCATTTAATCTTGATAAATAAACTATCATTTGAATTTAATTTCTTTCATGGTGCAGTTCTATTACAAGAATCCATTTGATATTATTCCCAACTCTGAGTTACAGTTAGAACTAGTGATGGGACCTCTCGAGTGAAAATAATCGAACCTTTCGATTATTGAAACATTTCGATATATCTTGATATAATATCGGCCAACCCTGATTATATGCATCTATGACTGAACCATAGCCTCATGAAATTGACCACTCTCTTAAAAATGTGGTAAAGCTCTGTGGACAGGAATAATAACGAACTCAACCGAGATATTTCTTTCACAAAACTACTCTGAAAATTTCAACTGTCTAGCTAATTCCGATCGAGAGTTATCGTGTTAACAAACGGCCGGACAGAATCGATCTCGACCAATGATTTTTGATCAGTGGGTCGAACCCTCGGTCGAACCAAAACATTTGAGACCATTTTCAGCCAAAAATTCCAAAATTAAAGACATTTGGGCAAATTGATCAGCACTCTGTTACGAGGAACAACAGCGCCAAAAAGAAAAAGTGACTTTTTGACCTGTGATATTTCTCCAGGTCTTTAGTCTGTATACGAGGGTAGTTCGCAAAAATAGAAGCAAACATATGAGATGAATGAAACTAATTTATTTTTCAACATAGTCCTTAGGTGTTGAGGTGTTGCAAACCTTTTTAAAAAATTGGTTCAAGCACTGACTTGAAGTCAGGAGCTTTTGCGCGTATGTTCTATTGTCCATTCTCCTGTATTGGACACCCTTAATCGAATTTACCGTGTTAAATTCGATTAAGTCTCTATCTCACCTCCATAAAGTTAACTGAGCCACTTGCGTAAATTTCAATGAAACCTATTGCATTAATTGTCGAATAATTGTCAAGAATTTGTCGTGAAAGAAAAAAGTTTGCGCTTAGTTTTTTTTATATGGGGTGGCTCTGCTAACTTGATATTAAGTTAGCAGAGTCACTTGCAAGAATTTCAATTAATCCCATTGAATTAATTGTCGAACAATTGTCGAGAATTTTTCGTGAACGAAAAAAGTTTGTCGCGCGCTTCGTTTTTTTTTATATGGGCTAAATTAATATTAGGTTAAAGGGGCCACACACAAATCACGTAACTTGGTTAATTGTTTTTTTTTTCAACCAGAAATGAGCTAAATAATTGTCGAACGACCAAAACATATTCGTCGTGACAGAAAAAAATTTTTCGCACGCTTAGTTTTTTTTTATATGGAGTGGCCCTGCTAACTTAATATTAAGTTAGCAGAGCCACTTGCAAGAATTTCAATGGAAGCTATTGCATTAATTGTCGAATAATTGTTTAGAATTTGTCGTGAAAGAAAAAAGTTTGTCGCGCGCTTAGTTTTTTTTATAGGGGCTAACTTAATATTAGGTTAAAGGGGCCACACACAAATCACGTAACTTGGTTAATTGTATTTTATTTCGGCCAGAAATGAGCTAAATAATTGTCGAACGACCTAAACATATTCGTCGTGACTGAAAAAAGTTTGTCGCACGCTTAGTTTTTTTTTATATGGGGTGGCTCTGCTAACTTAATATTAAGTTAGCAGAGCCACTTGCAAGAATTTTAATGAAACTTATTGCATTAATTGTCGAGAATTTGTCGTGAAAGAAAAAAGTATGTCGAGCGCTTAGTTTTTGTTATATGGGCTAACTTAATATTAGGTTAAAGGGGCCACACACAAATCACGTAACTTGGTTGATAGTATTTTTCATAACCAGAAATGAGCTAAATAATTGTGGAACGACCAAAACGTATTTATTGTGACAGAAAAAAGGTTATCGGGTGCTTCGTTTTTGCTTATATGGGGTGGCTCTGCTAACTTTATATTAAGTTAGCAGAGCCACTTGCCAGAATTTCAATGAAACCTATTGCATCTAAGTTAATCATCCCATTCGGATGCGGATACCCTTAAAATTGCAAGTCGCTATATCTTTCCGTTCTCAAGTTATCGTGGGATATATAATATTTTTTAAAAATTTTCTGGCGATACGAACCTCACATATATTTTTATGTCGGTATTCTACAACTACTCACCAAGTTTCAATTCGATCGGATTAGTATTGGTTGAAAACAAAATTATTACCCGTAAACCGTTTGGCCGATTATGCCCATTAACGAACTTGTCCGTCGTATTGGGATGCGCCACCTACCTTGAAAATTTCAAGTCGCTATCTTTTTCCGTCCTCAAGTTATCGTGGAAACGGACGGCCGGCCGGACAAAATGAAATTTGACCTCGAATTCTTCATCAGGGAATCGAGCTCAATCATTTGAGACCATTTAAAAAATTCGAAAATTACACACATTTGGGCAAAATGATAACGCGATGTTCCCCAGAACATACGCGCAAAAAAACTCGATTGTAAAACTTTTCAACATTTTATTGTGAGAATAAAATCTAGTATTTACTTCTGAAATTTCAAATCTTGTAAATCTCAGAACTGCAATAAGTCCTTTACAGCCGAGATGGTTGCGTCCGGGTTCGAATCCCCGCTGAGTAGGATCACCACTATTAGTAGAGTTCAAACCGGGCTCTATCGTGTCACCCCGTGGGACCTTCATTGCTAAAATGTATAGACCACTGGGTATCATTCTCCATACCCTTACAATGTAAATTCAACTGGTCGTCAAAAAATCGTCGTGTGTAGGAAGGGGTGGGGGGAATTTTTCCAAAAATTGACAAAAAATTTTTTTCTGTTCATGGTCATCTATATACGGTGAACATCACTCACACAAACTTCTGTTGAAATATACGATTCAGAAATATTTTTTATTAATTGTCAAAAAAGTCGGATACAATGCTCTTAAATGGAATTCCTTAAGATATAAACGCTTGCCCTGAACACCCATATTAACTATTATGTTCCACTCGGTTTTACTCGAGATCTGTTAGGATTATCGAAAAAATGCTTTATATGAAAGGTCTGCTCCGAAAACCAACGATTCAGATGCTTCTTTCAAAATTACAATAGGTAGAACAGTTTCCTCACAAAATAAGAAATTGTGTTATTAACTCCCATTAACCGAAACCGAACCTGGAGACGCTAGTAAGGCGCAATTTGTAGCGTTAGTCCATGTTAGTGGCGACCTTATGGATTTGAGCTTTGATCTATGCACATAAGGTTCGTTATATCTATCCGACCAACTTTACAGTACTATTCCTGCGTGCCTTCAGAACGCATTTTGAAGATATTGTTTAAATTCCTAATTTTTATATATATATGAGAATTTTACATATAATTCATATATATTTGATTTAATTTTGTTAATTCGTTAATAAATATGCAAATATGCGAGTTCAAACTTATATTCATTACTTCATAAATCAATTTTGTGACGTAATATTACCACATTTTTGAAATCATCGTTCATTCTCATTAGTAGTAACAAGATTTCCTGAATCCTAGACCAAAAATCTAGAAAATAATTAAGAAGGTATATAGTTGGTATCTATGATATTTAGGGCCTAACAATTTCTTACATGTCATGATTCATCTAATTCAACTATCACTATCACATGAAGAATCATCAAGGGAAGGAAGATTTGAAAAATTTGAAGTACTCGTATTTGCACATGTTTTTTGGGCCATACATTTGCAGGAGCCAATACACGGAATTTGTTTTCTTTTACAGGAACACATTGATCGTGTGCAATCTGAAATGAGAATTTCCATTTCATAAAGAATATTTACGGATCTGATATTCGAAATAATATTTACCTTTCCTACAACTGCAGTTGCTAAGGATAGATGTTTCCTTAGGTAGGATTGGCATCGTCGTTAATTTTGGCAGAAGTTTTCCATTTTCTACATACCACCCACTAAATATAGGATCCGGTAAAGATGGTAATGGTACATTACTATTGATCCAAATTTTTGTTTGGTAATGGACTCGAAGGCTGTGTTGTCTCAAACTATCCAATGTTGGAGGTAATTTACTTATGGATCTTGAAGAAGCTATAATATTCCCCTGAGCCTGTTGATACATTTCACATTTTCGTTTGTCGTATACAGATGGATTTCAAATTCAACCATATCATTGAATACTTATTCTCTCAAATTCTCAAAATCTTGAAAGTTCACTCTGCAGTATCTGCTCAGAATCTTCATCAATTTTCATTATTTTTTTACCTTCTTCGACATTTTGACTGAATGAAGATGATGCAAAGATGAGCGTAATGCGTCTAACTTCATACCAATAATGTTGTAACTCAAGAACCATTCATCCATTCTATAGTACTATTTTCAGTGTTTATCCCACTGTTCCTCCTGCAGCTTTGGAATTTTTGTTGATATGCTCTAGCGCCTGATCTACAGAAAGTTGGTTAAAATTCCCAATCGAACATTTAATGACAAAATTCCTATTTTTGAATTCATCATGTACTTCCGGTGCCATGTTTGAAAGTATTCAATGATATTGTTGAATTTGTAATCTGTCTGTATACGACAAACGAAAATGTGAAATGTATCAACAGGCTCAGGGGAATATTATAGCTTCTTCAAGATCCATAAGTAAATTACCTCCAACATTGGATAGTTTGAGACAACACAGCCTTCGAGTCCATTACCTAACAAAAATTTGGATCAATAGTAATGTACCATGACCATCTTTACCGGATCCTATATTTAGTGGGTGGTATGTAGAAAATGGAAAACTTCTGCCAAAATTAACGACGATGCCAATCCTACCTAAGGAAACATCTATCCTTAGCAACTGCAGTTGTAGGAAAGGTAAATATTATTTCGAATATCAGATCCGTAAATATTCTTTATGAAATGGAAATTCTCATTTCAGATTGCACAGGATCAATGTGTTCCTGTAAAAGAAAACAAATTCCGTGTATTGGCTCCTGCAAATGTATGGCCCAAAAAACATGTGCAAATACGAGTACTTCAAATTTTTCAAATCTACCTTCCCTTGATGATTCTTCATGTGATAGTGATAGTTGAATTAGATGAATCATGACATGTAAGAAATTTTTAGGCCCTAAATATCATAGATACCAACTATATACCTTCTTAATTATTTTCTAGATTTTTGGTCTAGGATTCAGGAAATCTTGTTACTACTAATTAGAATGAACGATAATTTCAAAAATGTGTTAATATTACGTCACAAAATTGATTTATGAAGTAATGAATATAAGTTTGAACTCGCATATTTGCATATTTATTAACGAATTAACAAAATTAAATCAAATATATATGAATTATCTGTAAAATTCTCATATACATAAAAAATTAGGAATTTAAACAATATCTTCAAAATGATGATTCTTCATCTGATAGTGATAGTTGAATTAGATGAATCATGACATGTAAGAAATTGTTAGGCCCTAAATATCATAGATACCAACTATATACCTTCTTAATTATTTTCTAGATTTTTGGTCTAGGATTCAGGAAATCTTGTTACTACTAATGAGAATGAACGATGATTTCAAAAATGTGGTAATATTACGTCACAAAATTGATTTATGAAGTAATGAATATAAGTTTGAACTCGCATATTTGCATATTTATTAACGAATTAACAAAATTAAATCAAATATATATGAATTATATGTAAAATTCTCATATATATATAAAAATTAGGAATTTAAACAATATCTTCAAAATGCGTTCTGAAGGCACGCAGGAATAGTACTGTAAAGTTGGTCGGATAGATATAACGAACCTTATGTGCATAGATCAAAGCTCAAATCCATAAGGTCGCCACTAACATGGACTAACGCTACAAATTGCGCCTTACTAGCGTCTCCAGGTTCGGTTTCGTTTAATGGGAGTTAATATCACAATTTCTTATTTTGTGAGGAAACTATTCTACCTATTGTAATTTTGAAAGAAGCATCTGAATCGTTGGTTTTCGGAGCAGACCTTTCATATAAAGCATTTTTTCGATAATCCTAACAGATCTCGAGTAAAACCGAGTGGAATATAATAGTTAATATGGGTGTTCAGGGCAAGCGTTTATATCTTAAGGAATTCCATTTAAGAGCATTGTATCCGACTTTTTTGACAATTAATAAAAAATATTTCTGAATCGTATATTTCAACAGAAGTTTGTGTGAGTGATGTTCACCGTATATAGATGACCATGAACAGAAAAAAAATTTTTGTCAATTTTTGGAAAAATTCCCCCCACCCCTTCCTGCACACGACGATTTTTTGACGACCAGTTGAATTTACATTGTAAGGGTATGGAGAATGATACCCAGTGGTCTATACATTTTAGCAATGAAGGTCCCACGAAAATCTGTTTTAGAGCTCTTTTCATGCCTTGTGAACTCTACTATATTTTATTTATTCTAAAAGTTCAGGCAGTATTTCGTGAGAGCGTGTTAGGCATTAGGACATGCGCACAAAAGCTCCTGAATTCATGTCAATGCTTTTCAAGATTTTTTTTCACTTTGCTCAATATGCGATGTGTAGTAGAACATATGGTTGAACATTAAAAACTTCTGAAATTATAGGATTGTATGTTATCATCTATCAACTAACATAATCATTTCATGATTAAACTAATTTTTCAAACGAAATCCCTTCAAATTATCAGTGTAACATTAATAAATTCTCAGAAATCCTTTTCGACTCTGAGTGGATATGTATATTTAAAACAACAAAATTGTCGAACCTAGCTCTCAGCAAATCACGCAATGCCCAAAACCTCACGATTTTAAATTAAATATTCCAACAAAAACCAGTCCGGCCAACGGACTCACACGAAATCCCATCTGTTATTTTTTTGGCATTTCAACTCAACTTGAACGCGTCTCATGTTCTGCAATGAGGGAAATATCGATTCTCTGAAAGTACATACGAAGCATGTGGCATACGGGCAGGGGTGTTCTTGGACAGGGCCGTAATGGAACGCTTTTCGTAATTCATTCATTTTTGGCGCTCTTGTTCCTCGGAACAGAGTGCTTATCAATTTGCGCAAATGTCCGTAATTTTCGAATTTTTGGCTGAATATGGTCTTGAACGATTTGGTTTGACTCACTGATCAAGAATCCGTGAGCGAAATCGATTTTGTCCGGCCGTCCGTCCATCCGGCCGTTAACACGATAACTCTCGAACGGAATGAGCTAGAGAGTTGAAATTTTCAGAGTAGGTTTGAGGGATAAATATCTCGGTTGATTTCGTTATTGGGCAAAATCGGTCTAATAGTTTCGGAGCAACGAAAAAAAAATTGTTTTTACATTACAACTTTTGATTTTTTAAGATGCAATTTCATCATAAGAATCCATTGTTATAATTTTCAACTCTAACAAGCTAATATTTTCGGAGATATGATGTTTTAAAGTTTCAATAATACATCGTAAGTTCTATGTATTCACAGAATGTGAACACAGAATCTGTCTGTGATCACTATTCATAAATGTCATCTTTTCTAGCTATTAGAGATTCTCAATTCATAGTTGTTATTTTCTTTTCGAAAGCAAGTATCCGATTCTTGAATTTGTGAATATATACAAGACTGTTTTGATGTAGTTTATGGAGGCAATAGGAAAGAAGAACATAATGGAATCATCAAAGGAAATTACAGCTCGTTGACCACTGAGGTTAATATTACCTTTTACTTCCTTAAGTAGTGAGACATGTTCCTATATACAGTATTTTCATAATGTTGCTAGCAAAAAAAATACTGAAATATGGATTTAAATTTGTGTATCAATCATTTTTTCTTGAGTTAAGGTTCATAATACAGAGAAGAATGTGTTAGTGGTAGAACTATCGAATTTTAAATTATGAAAAGAGGATAGTATTTTATTAATATATTTTGAACTATTAAAATATTTTTTTCGTAATCCACTACCTACTCAAATATCAGGAATAAATGGACAATCTGCTATGATTGTCTCCAGCCTTGCTCTGGACATTTCGATGATACTTTCCTTAGGTATTTCGAGTTGTGAAAACTATGCACCGAGTGTAAGTTGCAATAACCCATTCCACGAGGTTGAATCATTGCAGATTGCTCATTTAATCTTGATAAATAAATTTAATGACAATTTTTGAAGCATTAAGGCATTGAAGCATTGTAGATTGCTCTTTTTTTTATAAGATAATTTTTGAATCATTTATTTTAAACGACGCTTTTTTTAAATTCAATTTCTTTCATGATGCATTTCTATCATAGGAATCCATTGATATAATTCCCAACTCTGAGAAACCCATACTTATTATATAATATATATAGATATAATTTGTCTGTTTGAACAAGAGCGCCAAAAAGGACCTGTCCACAAGGTTTGAACCAATTTTTTTTATAATAGACTGTATTAGTTAAAGCAAAAATTCATGAGACGATCCTGTTGTTAAAAAGCAACGACGCTAACGTCGTTGAAAAATTTCCCTTCCTATCTTTTTGACGGGTCGACGAAGTTGGACGACAGCTTTTGAACTGATTTAAAGACATAACCTTATTGAGTGTTAATATTACAACTAAATATAAACAAAATGAGTGATTACAATCATTATTTCAATTTGTGGTATATAAACTGTTATTTAAAATATTATCAGTAGTACATGCAAAGTACTATAGTTATCTCTGATAATTCTATAAATGAAAAATTGGTTCAAGCCCTGTGGACAGGAGCTATTGGGCGCATGTTCATCTTCCTTGTGGCCCGTACTGACCAGTAAAGAAAAAAAGCAGTATCATGTTGAATACCTTAATATTATTCTGGAACACAAATTTTCCATTACAATAATCTTCATCTAGCTTCTATTTAGTATCAATTCCTGTAGAACGTGATCATAATAAGTGTTTTCCATATAATAAAATGTGTTTGAACTTGGTATGTAGGAAATCTGACATCAATTATTGGAATTAATTGATTTGACAAACAGCCGTCAAATGAGGTAAATAGATTTTTGTGACGATTTTCTGTGACCATAAAAAAAATTAAGCATTTCATTATTGCATTTCTTGAAATAGGTACCTTTTCAAGTCGATCAACATCGTCCTTCTTTCGACGTCTAAACTATGACTTGATTCTTTATGTTTATGTCTTTGAATTTGTTTTCGGTGGATTTCAAAGAGTTCATAGAATAATCGATGAAAATACTGAGAGAGACCCAGGAAATTTGACACATTTTGTCTTATATCTCCAGAAATTGAAATCGTATAGAGCCAAAATTTTGCACAATGTTGCAAAATACTACAATTGACGTTAGTACAAGTTTTTGTTGCAATCTGATGAATAGTTCACGAAAAAAAAATTTTTTTTTCGAAAAAATTAAAAGAAATATTTTTTTAAAAATTACCAACATTTCGATCATAACAGAATTTTGCCAAAAGTTGCGCGTTTATATCCTCGAACTGACTACCAAGTTTCGATTCAACATCTTCTTTAGTTCCTGAAATATCAGGGAAATAACCTCAAAATTTTAAATGTCTATAACTCCTAAACCGTCCGGCCGATTTTGCCCGTTAACTTAACCGTCGCATTTTGATCAGAAACCTACCCTGAAAGTTTGAAGTCGATAGGACCTTCGGTGCTCCTGTTATCGTGCCTACGGCCGGAAGTACGGCCGGCCAGCCGGCCGGACGGCCGGCCGTACGGCACCCAAAAATCTGACACCGGATTCGTAATCAGGGAGTCCGAATTAGTCTATTAGCCAATTTTCAGCTCGAAATTCGAAAATTACAGACATTTGGACGAAATGATAGGACGATGTTCCCCTAGAACATACGCCCAAAAAGAGAATATACCAAGCACTGACATGAAGTCAGGAGCTTTTGCGCGTATGTTCTATTGTCCATTCTCCTGTATTGGACACTCTTAATAGAATTTACCATGGTGAATTCTATTGTCCGTTCTCCTATATTGGACCCTCTTAATCGAATGGTGAATTCGATTAAGCCGATTATGCCCATTAATGAACTTATCCGTCGTATTGGGATGCGCCACCTACCCTGAACCCTGTAAATTTCTTTTCGCTAGCTCTTTTCATTCTCAAGTTATCGTGGCAACGGCCGGCCGGACAGAATCAAATTTGACCTCGAATTATTCATCGGGGAGTCGAACCCAATCGTTTGCGACCAGTTTCGGCAAAAAATTCGAAAATTACAGACATTTGGGCAAAATGATAACGCGATGGTCCCCAGAACATACGCGCAATAAAAAGAAAATTTTGGGTTGCGTGTTAATAATATACTTGCGGACTGAAATTCTAGATCGGATTCCATTGCTTGAAAAAAAACTGCATGCTCTGCACATCCTACATTCTGCGCGCATGTTCTAGGGTACACATAGCAAATAAGGAAGAAGCAATCGGCGTATTGTGTGATGGTCGGATTGGTTCTTGCATATGGCGAATAAAGAAATCTTAGCGTAATTTTTATAACTATACATAACTATAAACAGTTATTTAATCAACTAGTTTGTTAATGACAGCGATTAATGGTCGATATATTTTAATGCGCGAGCGGAGCGAGCGCGTTAATAGTTTGAGACCATTAATCGCTAGATTAATAAACGAGTTGATTACAAAATTTTTCCGTCGACCTTATTATGAATTGAGAATAAATAATTCATTAAAATAATTATTTATTTTGCATATTAGATACATTTATCATAATATAAATTTCTATGTTCATTTCGATATTTTTTTATTTATGCTCCCGATAGAACAATTCGAGAAATTCATAGAGGGAATAATAGAGATGTGACACTCTGAATAGTTAATATTGATATCATTACCTACAATTTATGTTCGGTTGTCCATGACAATCATACATTAAAATGGGTCATTATTGATCAATTTCGTGTACAGGGTGATTCACTTATCTTGGTCACTCCAATTTTCTCCGAAACGGCTGAATATATTTTAATTCTGTAAACGCCGTTTTGTACAAGTCAACGTTGACTTGGGAAGCGTGTAGAAGTTGGCGTAAAAAATAAAGATGTCTGGCGTCGCGGCACCGTTAATTTTTTTCCCAGGGACATACCTTTTTGGCGCTCTAGTTCCTCGGAACTGAGTGCTTATCAATTTGCCCAAATGTCTGTAATTTTCGAATATTTCGATGAAAATGGTCTTAAACGATTTGGTTCGACTCACTGATCAAGAATCCGTGGTCGAAATTCATTCTGTCCGGCCGGCCGGTCCGGCCGGCCGTCCGGCCGTAGGCACGATAACTCTCGAACGGAATGAGCTAGAGAGTTGAAATTTTCAGAGTAGGTTTGGGGGATGAATATCTCGGCTAAGTTCGTTACTGGGTAAAATCGGACAGAAGGTTTCGGAGTAATAAAAAAAAAATTTTTTTTTTACAGAACAAATTCCAAATTAAATTTTTTTTAATAAGCAGTTTTATCATAAGAATCCATTCATATCATTTTTAACTCTAACAAGCTAATACTTTCGGAGATATGATTTTTCAAAATTTCAATGTAAATCGTATTTCACAGGTTGATATAATTATTCTATGTATTATGTATGAATTGCCATAAAGTCAACTTGACAGAAGGGAATATTGTAACTTCAAGAATATTGGGGTTGAAATACTCGTATTTTAGCGATGCAACGGGGACCTCACCCGAAAATGTTTGAAAATATTACGTAAATTTGAAAGCATAATTCCAAAGTTCGAGAGAGGAGAAAATTTTGTGAACGTAGATCAGGAAATTTTTGATCGATTACAAGGTAATTTATTATTTTATACATGTTTTATGGAATACCTACTATTTGTAGGTACTTTAAACCTGTTTTGGGCAATTGTCATACGAAACTTGTTTTTTTGGCGCTCCAGTTCCTCGGAACAGAATGCTTATCAATTTGCCCAAGTGTCTGTAATTTTGGAATTTTTGGCTGAAAATGGTCTCAAATGATTTGGTTCGACTCACTGATCAAGAATCCGAGTGCGAAATCGATTCTGTCCGGCCGGCCGACCGGCCGTAGGCACGATAACTCTCGAACGAAAGGAGTTAGCGGATTGAAAATTGCAAGGTGGTTTTGGAGCGTAAATATCTCGGACAAGTTCGTTAATGGGCGTTAACCATCAAGGGGTTTCGGAGTTATGGCCGATTTTAGTAAAAATATTTTTTATGAATATTTCCGAAACCGATCACTCGATCTATCTGAAATTTAGCACCAGACTGTAGAAGACAGTAGAATCATGACCTTTATACGCATGTGAAGTATTGACCAGATTACCACAAAGTGTCAAAAAAAAAATTTGAAAATGTGGTGCAGTTCTCATTCTCATGATTGCTCATTTAATCTTCATAAATAAACTATTATTTGAATTGAATTTCCTTTTTGATGCAGTTCTATCATATTAATACATTGATATAATTCCCAACTCTGAGAAACCAATACCAGATATAATTTGTCTGTTTGAACTAGAGCGCCAGAAAGCTCCTGTCCACAGGGCTTGAACCCATTTTTTATTATGCCATTCAAAAGATGATTCAATTCTAAATTTTAGTTCCAAATACCATTTTTTCCCATTTTAAACCGTTAGTGATCTACAGGGCGTTTTATGTTAATTCTATTCCATTTTTGCGCGATGTTTTGAGGAACATCGCGTTATCATTTTGCCCAAATGTCAGTAATTTTCGAATCTTTTGCCTAAATGGCAAATTTCACAAACGCCAGCCATCCTTATTTTTTCGCCGACTTCTACATGCATCTCAAGTTAACGACCACTTGTACAAAACGGCGTTTACAGAGTCAGAATATATTTTGCCGATTCCGAGAAAATTGGAGTGACCAAGATAAGTGAATCACCCTGTACGTTAAACTGAGCTTTTATTTAGAGGTAGATGGAAAAAGTAATTAATATGCTTTCTAACACTAAAATGGCACACTATGAATTCTTCATTCTTACCTGTTTCCCTGGCAAATCGGCTATTATCCTTCCTTATTATTCCCTATTCTATGTTTGTGACTGATTTCGAGTGAGATAAACGTCCAATGAATTTGCACAAAACTTTCATATTCCTTAATTATTTAGAAAATATACACTTTCGTTACAAACATTGTATTCTAGCTTGTTGAGGAAGGTTCACTGAATCTGTTTCAACGGAAATAATTCTTAAGGAAATGGCCAAAGCTTCTGGAAACAGGCGAGAGATTCGCCTAATTTTGAGGTCCATAAAATGTGTGGATGGATTGTAATTAAACATTTCTGGCTAACCTAACTAATGTGTTCAATAGGCTGATGGGTGAGATGATTTTCAATGATCGTTTACCATTTGATCTCTGTTACCCACTTCATTCAGTAGGTACTCTGTGAATATGTTGAAGGGAGATAATTTCTTATGATCTTTCATTCTTCAACCTCTGTGAACTCGAAATTCGTTTCGCTAAAAATAATAGTGTGTCGATTGACCATTCGAAGGATTACATCAGGGTTCGAGATATACATCCGTAGGTCAAATGTTTCACTCAATTATCACATAATTCCAGACAGCTCGGTTCATTTACACATAAGAGCATAATCATAACGGTTGGCCATTGAAAACGTTGAAAAGACTCGTCAGGTAGAATTCTACACGGTTAGCATCTAAATAGAATGGGTAGGCTGTAGATGAGACTTTGAAGAGTAGACTCCCCACTTAGCTGAATGCAAAACATTTTTTGTAATTGATTATAATGTTGCAAGTTAATTATCAAAGCTCCGTTTTTTGCACAACTTGCCAATTCGTGAAATAACTGTTAAATCTTTGAATACTATGTATTTTCGATACAAATTACTGAACCTACTCTGGTTTCTTCATATTTTATTCGCTGGTTTAAGCGATCATGACTACTGTACGCCACTGCCTCCGCTAGCTTTCTCGAGTTTATTTCCCGTTTCGGTAGAATCGTAAAAGAAATTATCTCCTCAATATTTGAATGTCACCGGTAATCTGTAGAGTCAACGACTGGATTATGTCTCAATATAAATACCTAATTCTCTCTATGCGCACGCTACTAAGAACCAGAACCAGATTTTTTACAGTCCGTCTTCTTCTCACCGCAACCGAACTTACCACTCGGATCGTCCATGTTCTAATTTTCTATGTTCGCGGTTACGAACGGGGATGAACCACAAAAATGTCTGTCGTCAGTCGTGTATCGCTCTGTTAAATCACAAATCAATCTGTGGTGTAATATCAACGTGATTGTTGTTTTGGTATGAATATGTCATTTAGTCATTTATAACTTGGATTAGTGATTTCCACTGTTGAATATGCCAAGTAAACGATAGGAGTTTTACATCTTTATAAAGATAGCTATCATCGAGTTTTGGGAATCACCAGTAGAAATAGAAAACTGATATGTAGTGGGTTTCAGAAAACTTCTACTCATCAATTTCTAAATTCCATATTGATCAACTTCGATTGTTGAATAAAAAGTTGGGAAAGCCCTGACGTAGATTAGCCTGATTTGGTGAGCTTGTTCAAATTCATAGCCAGAGCGGTCACCCATGCAGGTACTGGATCACCCAATGCTGCTTGGCTTCCGAAAAATTAATAAAAAATTGGTTCAAGCCCTGTGGACAGGAGCTATTGGGCGCATGTTCATCTTCCTTGTGGCCCGTACTGACCAGTAAAGAAAAAAACCAGTATCATGTTGAATACCTTAATATTATTCTGGAACACAAATTTTCCATTACAATAATCTTCATCTAGCTTCTATTTAGTATCAATTCCTGTAGAACGTGATCATAATAAGTGTTTTCCATATAATAAAATGTGTTTGAACTTGGTATGTAGGAAATCTGACATCAATTATTGGAATTAATCGATTTGACAAACAGCCGTCAAATGAGGTAAATAGATTTTTGTGACGATTTTCTGTGACCATAGAACGTCAAAACACGCTGGAATGTGAATTTTAAGCAATATCTTCTGGAATTGAGATCGTATCGAACTGAAATTTTGCACACTCGTGTAGAATGCTTGATTTAACGTCGGTACAAATTTTTTTATTAAAAAATTTTCCAACTGCCCGATCCCAACAATACTTAGATAATATTATATCCATAAATTAAGCATTTCATTATTGCATTTCTTGAAATAGGTACCTTTTCAAGTCGATCAACATCGTCCTTCTTTCGACGTCTAAACTATGACTTGATTCTTTATGTTTATGTCTTTGAATTTGTTTTCGGTGGAATTCAAAGAGTTCATAGAATAATCGATGAAAATACTGAGAGAGACCCAGGAAATTTGACACATTTTGTCTTATATCTCCAGAAATTGAAATCGTATAGAGCCAAAATTTTGCACAATGTTGCAAAATACTACAATTGACGTTAGTACAAGTTTTTGTTGCAATCTGATGAATAGTTCACGAAAAAAAAATTTTTTTTTCGAAAAAATTAAAAGAAATATTTTTTTAAAAGTTACCAACATTTCGATCATAACAGAATTTTGCCAAAAGTTGCGCGTTTATATCCTCGAACTGACTACCAAGTTTCGATTCAACATCTTCTTTAGTTCCTGAAATATCAGGGAAATAACCTCAAAATTTGAAATGTCTATAACTTCTAAACCGTCCGGCCGATTTTGCCCGTTAACGAACTTAACCGTCGCATTTTGATCAGAAACCTACCCTGAAAGTTTGAAGTCGATAGGACCTTCGGTGCTCCTGTTATCGTGCCTACGGCCGGAAGGCCGGCCGGCCGGCCGGCCGGACGGCACCCAAAAATCTGACACCGGATTCGTGATCAGGGAGTCCGAATTAGTCTATTAGCCAATTTTCAGCTCGAAATTCGAAAATTACAGACATTTGGACGAAATGATAGGACGATGTCCCCCTAGAACCTGCGCCCAATAAAATATCCTTAACTGCGAGATGGCAATGTGTCTCTGAGATATTGAATTTTTTTCAAATTTGTTTTTACCTGATTATTATCATAATAATTTCATACAAAATTGTTTCAAGTACTGACGTGAAGTCATTGCTTTTGCGCGCATGTTCTATTGTCTATTCAACTCTATTGGACACTCTTAATTGAACCATCGAGAGAGGCCGTTTTCTCAGCTTTTATAATTATATGAATACACATCGTACCATTTTAATGATTTTTAATTCTGACATGTTTTCTATCGGTTTTGAAATTCTTTAAATATCTAATAATATACAAAAAACTTCTCAAGTAATTTCAGGATGCGATATTCACGAAATTCCTAGAAAATTTGGATGGAATTTGTATATTTTGAGTTATAGAGGAAATAACAATAAAAATTCAGATGTGTATAATACCAAAACAAACAATAGCGCCCTGGAAAAAGCGCACAAAAATAATCGATTTGAACATTCGTTAAATTCCAAATGTATACTCCATTCACTTTTCTAAAGTCTTCCGGTTGACCATGAAAATTTGACACAGTTCACCGTGTTTTGAAAATGTTAGGTTATAGTCATTTTCCTGTCAGATAACTACGCAACGTTGTCCTCTCTACATAGAAGTCGTAGTAATTACGTATTTTTCTCAATGTGGAATTACTTCGGAAAAATAATGAATTTGAGAAGTCATGGCGACAGAGCTAACTAAACTAAACCAGTCGCCTCTGCGGCTTCGTGGTTCAACGCTACACGCGTTTAATAGACCACATTAGTTATGTTAGCCGGGAAGCGTAAAGGCAAAAGCCTGTATAGTACAGAGCACGAGGTCTGCGCGACGCTCTGGATCACTCGTGGCTTTGTTTATGAATACGGTGCGTTGCGTCTGACAAATCGCAGTGTAATACAGAGCCAATAAAATATATAATATGTCTTTGTCTCGTGTTCATATTTATACGTGTTTAATTAGGTATTTCATATTGCATTTTCATATTATTTGTAATAATTTGGCTTATGATTCTGAATTTAAATTATTTTTTATTTGATTGAAAACAGTGTGGTGAAATACCCAATTAATCTATTCAAATCTATTCATTCTACCTTCATCTTCCTGATAAATGGTAGATATTCTTACAATAAAAGTCATATATGCATGGATTGTTATTCTTATTAAACAACGAAATACAGAATTAGGTTCAATGTAACTTAGCATTTGGTAGATTATGCGAAATGTTGGTTCCAAGGCTGTGCTTCCGTTTTAGTTTTTCAATTTTGGAAGGCCTGCCAGCTTGAATTCTCCCAGATTGAGGCAATGCTTTGTTTTTACGTCGCGAAATTGACGTTGGCTGGACTCGAATTTTTCTAGATTTTCTCCCGCATATTCGACTTTTAGCTTCCAAAAAGTTTAGAATTTGGAAAGGGGTTTTCAGGCTGTTCATTAGTGTATTGAACAATGATGGATAAAGTAGCTTTTGGTACTTGCTATTCGATCAAATTCACAGCGCATTCTTATAATCTCTTTTTTAAATCGGCTTTCACTCTCTTCGACGTTAACTTGTAAATCCATTGCTGTTGCTAAGTCTACTTCAGCAGGAACAGAGTTAGTTGATTGAACTGAGTTTTCAAAGTTTTCAAGATCAGTTGTGTTTGAATCCATATTTTTATAAAATTCCTCTGGTGCTGAATGCCCAACAGCTAATTTGGCTAATTGTATTCTGTCATGAACGCTTAGAACTGGAGACGTTTTAAATAATATACCAAATTTGTGTTCTATTGCACATAGGTGCTTACAGAATTTGCCACCTGTGCCTGATGGACAATCACAAAAAGCAATTTTAGCATTCACTGTATAAAATAAATTGGAGTCTTTTTCAGATGCAACATGGAAAATTGTATTGTCTCTTTGATAAATAATGTTAATTTCTTTTGCTCTAAAACACATATTTCTATAATCAATTTGGGGTTTAGATCTTCTTGAATTTGCAAATTCCAACAATTTTCGCTTATAGTAGTTTTCGAAGACATTGATAATAAAATCAACCAGTGCACAAGAGTTAAAAACCTTGCACCTTTGCAAAACTATATCTTTAAAAATCCTAATTGAAGCTTCAGTGTAATTATTAGTGTTGTAACCTCTTGTTATTATATTATTTCTGTACGAAATACACCATTCTTTTCTACGGACCCACAGTTTCTCCAGATGATCATATAATACTTTGTTACTTTGTACTATATTATTACTCATCAAGAAATCATAATTCTCTTCTGAATCTTCTAATGTTGGAGCGTAAAGAATGTTCCTAAACATTTCCATCACTGTTCTTCTGTCCTCCTTTTTCACGTTATGGTCAGTTTGCCAGAGCCATCTCCATAAAGGTTGACAGAGATGGAATGTACACAGAAGTAACATGGAGTTCGGAAATACAGCTGATAACGCATTGCGCTCGGATGCACTGTCATCAGTCATAAACACTTTTGGATCGAACTTTCTATTTTCTACTTCGATAGCTTCAGTGGCAGACGCAAAAGCTAAAGTATAATTCGCTTCAGTTTGGGCTGTGTGAAGAATGCACGCGATAGGATGTTTTGTTTGAAGTAAATAGAAATGTGACACAAGTATTTGTCTGATCGCAAGATCCGCTGGAGTCCACGAAAACCATTTCAGTGGATAAATCTTGAAGAAATGCGCGTCGCATTATTGGAGTAACAACAACTGCGATAAAAGGATTTTCTTTGATTACTAGTGCACCGCCAGATTTCTGCAACAAGGACTGTCTGTTCTTGAGAACTTCTATCATACTTTTTTCTTCTCTACTACCGTATTGAGAGAAACGCCACTTATCATACAAATACTTTATCTGCCTGTCAGTAGGATTTTCTCTAGCATTAGCCAGAAGATATGCTGTACTTACATTCTGTATTTCCTTCGTTTCTTCAGAAGAAGATTCATTTATTTTCATTTCATGATAAAATCTGGCAGCTGACGGAGTCATTCCCGAAATAAAGTATGACTCAAAAACTTCTTGTACTGTCTTGTTCACACGTAAGTATCGAAAAGCTTGTGCCACATTTACCCTATGGGAATGTTGAAAATTTATTTTTATCACTACGTTAATTCAGTCTTTTAACAGCACATCATTTTTAATTGTGTTTCTATTAATTTTCTTAAATTTAATGTCTATTTGTGCTTTGCAATTTTTGTTCCTAACTTCACACGAGTGCCGTTTTCGTTCGGCTACTTTATTCAATGATGAGTGTTGACACACGTATAGCTTTCGAAATTCATAGCGAGTTGCATTAGGATAACGTCTTGACGTTATCCAGTTTGTATTGGTCGAGTATGAAAACTCTTTTACCCAATTGTCACATTTTTCATCCACTGTGCCCTCTCCTGAAAGCTTACACTGCACTAAAATGCTGAACTGTTCGTTGTTGTCCGCAGCGGTTATATCAAGAAAGTTTACATTTTGGCACAAACGCCCGAACAAACTTTTTAAGGTTGCTTCATCCATGGTGCACGTGATAGAATCAAGACAAAATAGCAATTATAACGTATAATAACGTGAACGTCTACTATGCAACTAGTAACTAGTGAATATTACGATTCCAAGTCAGCAGGACGAGGAATTTTGATAGTTGCTCTGTATCGTACTGCGATTTGTCAGCCGCAACGCACCGTATTCATAAACAAAGCCACGAGTGATCCAGAGCGTCGCGCGGACCTCGCGCTCTGTACTATACAGGCTTTTGCCTTTACCGGGAATTACGATCCATCCGTGGATCCAACCACTCAATTCGCCATGCATTTCTCACGGACCTAAAAATTACGGAAATCTCTCGCCGGTTTGTAGATGCTTTGGCGAATTTCTTAAGATCTGTTTGGACAGATTCAGTGAACCTTTCTCAACAAATTAGAATCGAATGTTTAATATAAAATTAAATATTCTCAAAATAATTAATGCAAATTCGATGGACGGTCTTAGCTCACTCGAAATTTGTGACTCATAATCACATAACCCTAAATCGGACTTGTAATGACATATACGTAGGTAATAGATATTATTTTATAATAATTATGATATTATTTATGTATTATTATGTTTTTATGGTACTGACGGATAACATAAATCATCTACGACATACTCGTAGGTACCTAAATCTTACGAACAATACTGGTTTCAATTTTTAAGGATGCACATGAAAATAAGCACTACTTATGAAGATATCCAATATTTGAAGTCTCTGTACTAACATTTACTTTCAAATAGAGTGGTCCCATCTCGGAATTGAATCTCCACAAGACTCCCATGTTAAAAGAATTTAATATGGATTTTCCGCCAATAGAATGATTCTAACCTAACAAATGCGGTGTATTCATAAAGGGTTCAGATCCCGCCTGGATAGGAAAACATTTTCCCAGCAGACGGTACCACCCGGTACTTTCGGTACTTCCCGGTACTTTCGGTACACCCGGTACTTCACTGTTGCGTAAAAAACTTACAGAACTGTGCCGAAAGTAGCATAAGGACACGACAACAAAGTCTAACCAGTGCACCGATGGTTCTCCCAACTCGAACAACGTTAAGAGTTTTATAGTCGAGTCCACAAGTGCTTTTTAGGTCAAAATTTTTGCGTATTCTCCGAAAATTATGATTGAGGTTTCATTCGATTCGGAATGGCATGTATAGGTATAGTTTTTGAGAAAATGCTAAGGCCGCTCGCAAAAATTGCAATAGTTATAAACAATTGAGTGAAAAAAAAGAAGAGGGTTTGGTTTTTCGCCAATATCTCGAAAACTATCACAGATAATTCAAATTTGAAAAAAGATTCAAGAAGAGGATGAAATTTCCTAAAAAAAAATTCCCAACTCACGAAACTAGGACCGATATTTATAATTTCAGAGAGTTGAAAATACTCCCGAAAACGGGTATACTCTGGCTTGCGTAAGCCTCGCCCCCTTCGGACCTTTCATGAATAAATATTATTTAAACTTATTAAATATGGAAATAAATTCAGGCGTCTGCAGGATAGATAAATGAACAATAACCCGTGGTCCAAAAATGTTTATCGCGACTTTTCAATTTGTTATCCATTAGTTAATTAGCAATTATTTGTAACATTAACATTGCAAGTGCGATAATTGTTTAATTATTAATCTGAGAATTTTTTCCTTTCGTGGAGCAATTTTTCAAAGGTCTTGGAATAGATTCCCGTTGGAAAATTTGAAAAATTGTTAATTTTCGTTTTGTTATTAACAATTTACTCAAGTGAAAAATTATAAAGCTTCAATTATGCTTCAAAAGAAAATTTAAAATTATCTCATAAACAACGCATTGGTTTATAACATTTTTTTAAACAATAGGAGATAATAATTATTAAGAACGGCTAATGACCTTAGCAGTCGATGCCGAAAAAAAAAAAAAAAATAATTATTAAGAATCATTTTCAAGTAGTTTCTGATCATACGAAAACGGATCAATAGTAATATTATAAATTGAAGCTTTATAATTTTTCACTAAAGTAAATTGTTCATAACAAAACAAAAATTAACAATTTTTAAAATTTTCTAATAGGAATCCATTCAAAGGCTGGTTTTCCTGTCACGCTGACGGTCGGCGGTGACTGTCAGCGCTGATCGGTCAGCTCGGATCCTTTTAGTATCGCGCTGATCACATAGAGAAATAGAAGGATGCTATTGTCTCTGGCTCACTGAATGTGGAGGCTTGTCGGCGCCAGCTAGTCAGCGGCGCCGACGCGCCGGCGCGTACGTGCGCGTATATAGCTCAGCGCTGACGGCCGTCAGCGCTGCGTGACTCGAAAACGCTACCTATAGCTACATACATATTGACCCATCAGCGCTGACCGTCAGCGTGACAGGAAAACCAGCCTAAGACCTTTGAAAAATATCTCCGCGAAAGAAAAAAATTCTCAGATTAATAGTTTAACAATTACCGTACCTGCAATGTTAATGTTCGTGCTACAAAAAATCGTTAATTAACTAATCGACAACTATTTGAAAAATAGTGATAAACTTTATTGGACCACGGATTAAGTTCATTGATCTATCCTGCAGGCGCCTGAATTTTTTCAATTTTTTATTTTCATATTTAATAGATGTAAATAATATTTATTCATCAAATGTACGAAGGGGGCGAGGCTTGCGCATGCCAGAGTACCCGTTTTTGGTCGTATTTTCAACCCTGTAGGAAAATTATAAATATTGTTCCTACAGTTCCGGCAGTTCGGACTTTTTTTTTAGGAAATTTCCTCCTCTATTTGAATCCTAGTTCAAATTTGAATTATCTCAAATAGTTTTTGAGATATTGGTGACCTCCTTCTTTTTTTTTCACTTAATTGTTTATAATTATTGCAATTTTTGCGAGCGGCCTCAGCATTTTCTCAAAAACTATCTACATGCCATTCCGAATCGAATGACACCTCAATCATAATTTTCGGAAAATACGCAAAAATGTTGACCTAAAACGTAGTTGTTGACTAGACTATTATGAGTCATTCCGGAATACCTATGAGTTCCAGTATTATCATAATATTACAATAACAACTAGTCAAATATAATATTATTAATAACTATATTTTTGATCTGTAGGAGGCCGTGGTAGGTTTCAAACCGCGCCAGTGATTTCTTTGGCCGATAATAACAACTGCATCCAAGTAGCCAGTATCCAACATCTCACTAATTGTGATCATCATTTCAACGATTTGTCACACGTTATACAGCATAGTGGAAACGGTTTTTCACGATAGATCGTAGCAGTTTTTCATGCCGGTAAACCGTAGCTGCTATGAATATTATAAAGTTTATTAACCCGTGAAGGTTACAAGGTTGCCATTAGCCATTTGTTGTTTCAGCGGTATCTTTAATCTCTTTCCTATTATTGGTTGGTAATGGCAAAATATCCTCGTTCCCTTCGGTAGTTTTGGAGCACCGGCAGATTTTCTACGGTCTAAATTAATTTAGTGACGATATTGTAGTGAAAGAGAAATTACCACTGTTCGATTCGATAATTATTAGTTGCGACCTAAATGAACGCATATATATATCACAGTTCTTCTACAACTGCTTGAGAAACTTGCAGTCTTCCTGTCGATTTTCCCTTGTTAATGTTTCCAGTATGCATGGATCTGTTTATAACACCTCTGATGTGGGCTTTCGGAGAAGATTCTAGAATCTGAGCATCAGGATATTTCGCCAGATATTCATTTTTATAATCCAACAGAGTAAATCCATTCACCATTGACTAATGTACCTTGCGGCAATAGAATATCACAATGAATTCGGTTTGTTCTAAATTATAAGGCATTGCAGATTTAAATAATTTGGAAACTCAATTTCAAAAATAATCCAAGGTCGAATTTAAGCGAATAACCGGAAAAGTGCGGTTAAGACCACTCCCTTGCTATTATAACCGATCGGTTATGTTTAGCAAGGGATTGGTCTTAACCGCACTGTTCCGGTTATTCGCTTAAATTTGACTTAAGAATTGATAATAATTCAATATTGGCTCTGGCTGTCAGTTTAAAAATTCTATGATAAACAGACACAAGAAGTGAGAAGCGGCAAATGAAAATCCAAAGCCAACTGCGACGTTACATTCATTTATGAAGATCTTGTATTTTCCACCGAATTTCAGTATAGAGAACCGGAAATTCTGTGCATTTGAGAATGATATATTTGCCGCTGATCCATAGACATTCTTTATATCTATGGACAGTATGGATTCATCACATTCCATGATTTACATGATCATACAATTTGGACACAGAAAAGCATCTCAAACGACCAATTCACATCTAACACAGAATTGCATCTACATTTATGAATTCTACTCGGTTTATGGTCGAGTTGGGCGTGAAATCGGTGCAATGCAACGGACCAGCTTCAGATAGAATCAGAATATGCTATCCTTTTGCCTCTCTCGCCATCCAACTTTTCCGTTAGTTGTGCACGCTTCAGCCTTGCTTGATCACATTTTTTTCTTTACGCTATGCATTCATTTATGCGTGAAGAATCGAAGAAATGAAATGTTTCATGTAGTATTGGCTAAGGTAGTTCGCTCTGGACCCACCCATCTCTCATTCTCTCTCCGTCAGATAGTACTTATCTGTGGTTTTTGCACGGATTTGTATCGAAAACTTGAAAAGCAAGACACCGTGGATGTTCTATTTCTATTTTTAAGTTTTACTGGCTATCGGAGAAGTGAGACAGGTGTTGGAGAGGTAGTTGGTTGATAATTAAGATTGCCTTTCCGGATGATTAAGGCAGGTAGAAAAGAATTAATTGAAAAATAACTTGGGAGTCGATTTCAGAGAGTGTACTATTCGAGAATTTTGAAGTTGAAGAAATGTAATGGGAATGCGGTTGAACCTCGATTTAATTTCTGAAATACGAGAGTTCCTATTCCTACGTGAAAAAAAGCGTATCTAATCACCTATTGAAAAACTGGCCAGGTGCAGTGGCGTAGCCAGACATCAGCTCTAGGGGATAACGAAAATTTCTCAAGGAATAGTAATTTACGTAACAAGTCCGGAAAATAGGTTTTTTTTGGACGAATAGACAAAATTCTGGGACGAGCGTAAGCGAGTCCTAGAAGTCCAAAAAACCCTATTTTCCGGACTTGTTAACGTTGTTTTACTATATTAAAAATTTGTACCTATACCTATGTTTTGCATAAAAAAATTTTGTCGCCTAGGTTATTGTGCCAGTTCATTGATAATAATTTCATCTTCGGAAATTGGCAGCTCAAATTGGTATTAGTAAATGTTTGAACTCTGGATCTTCCTGGGGGGGAAATATCTATATACAATTATTATTCCTGACTTGTCATGAATACTCAACAATTCATTGGAATATTCACTATATATTTGTGACTTGTGACTATTTGAATTACAATTCATTCATTTTATTCCATTTGAGGTTACCTACGTACCTTGAATTGAATTTTACATCGGACCAAAAGCTCCTAGTAATGTTGAGTGCAGGATACTAAGCATGACCATGGAACTCTATGATATGAGGTGATAATGGGAATACTTGAAATTTAACATCAGTACGCTGGAGGAATTGGAAAATTCCAATGGAGTGGTCCGTACTCAAACTGTAGTGATAGGTATCGTAGTGAAAAGTGGTCACTGTCGTCTACACATATTTGTTGTAATCAAATATTCCATAGACATGTTACGGGAATAATCATTCCTATCTCAGTATGTTAAAATACGAAACAACTCGAATGAAACAAAATTACAGTTCCACAACGTGCTCAGAATAAATCAACAAACTACCCAGTATGGTAAAGAATGAAACAACTGAAATTAGACAAAATTACTCAACAATTATAATCAACAAACTACTCACAAAAAGCAGGTCATTAAAGAACGTGAATTATGGTAAAAATGAAAAAACTGGAATAACTACGTGCCATTAGTGTTAAGGGGATGGGAATGATTTTTCCCGAAACATAATAATAATAATAACGTTTATTTCGTTCATGTCTATGAATATCTGATTTATTTAAATACAACAATTATGTGTAGACTTTGAGTCATTTTCCCTGCGAACTAGACAATGTCCTCACCCATTTCACATTTGAAATGAGCATATGGATTTGATGGTCCACCCAGGGAGAAACGTTTCCTGGTGGAATGAACAACTTGATCACCTCAAAGGAATGACCATCAGGAAAACTATATATGGAACAACATTCTGATGATTGATTCACATTAACATCTAGTGAACTGTTGACAATTTATGTCGCAACCATGGATAGCAAGACAAACTTCCAATTTGATTCCATATCTCATGAGATTAAAAACTAAAGTCAAGTATTTCTCCAAATAACAATATTTTTGAATATATGGTTTTTTAATTTTCTAGTTATACGATCTTAACGAAATTGTCCATAAATCTTTGTTCAGCATTCTACAACTAGTTACCAAGTTACAATTCGATCGGATATCGGTAGGTATGGGACGGATAGTTCTGAAATACAGAATTTTTGTTAATGATTTTTTTTATTGAATGGTTTCTTTCTGGATTTTCTCTCCCAAACTCTGAAAAATATCTATAAAATAAAAGATTAATTATTTTGTGATTGGTTTCTGCGTAAGAAACACAATATAATTGTCAGAAGCAATCAACTGAACAATGTTGCCTAACAAATAACAACGAAACAACATCAACGAAGAAACAACTATATCGTAACGTTTCGAAGTCTATATCAGACTCCTTCTTCAGACGAAACGAAAAAATCTTCAGAACTATTTTGTTGATTGTTATTCTGAGATTCGAGACGATTCTTGAATTTGAAGATTAATTTGACTTATCTTACTATTTTTCGCTATTCCTGAAAGGGAAAATAAATTCATTATTCCATACTTTTTATTCTCACTGTATGCAGCATGTAGAGATGATAAATCTTCCATTTTCAAGAGCCTCCCTTCGTAAATTTACCTCTGCAGTGAAGCCGTCTTTGAAATCAAGGTCAATCCTCCGAAACACACATAACATGTGGAATTTCAAATGTAAGAATTCCAATTTACATATTGTTCGACTGTGTAAAAGAATTCTTATCTTACGATTCAATTAATGCGGTAGATTTCCTGGAATTTTAATGAATGGTTGGTAACTCAGGTACAGAGTAGGCGGAAAGATATTTATTTATGAGATTACAAATTACTTATGCTCGATTTTTGGGATGCATTTGCTTTATATAAACAGTTTGGCAGATTGATAGAGGGCGAATCTTAATTATTTTTTTTCATTTAGGAAATCTCAAGTTTAAGTTGTAAGTAGTAACTTGTAGGAAATGAAGATAATTATTGGCGGATGGATCATGAGCAATAATAAACGATTCCATGATTTCAACCCTAATATATCATAAAATGATGGTACATTACCTTAAACCTGGAAAATCTAGGGTCAAAATGAGTACCGTAACTAGTATAACTCAGATGGCGTCTATAACGATTTTTATTGCCAGTCATCATCATTGTTTTGCTCGAACATTGGCATCTCTACTATATATATATATAGTTGACATAATTTTGTATAATTGTTGGATTGAGACCTTTGCTTTCAATGATGGAAGTACGTTTACAGGATGAAGGTCTGGGAATTAATCAAAAAACCACTCCTTAAAACAACGCCAACTAGTTTCGTTTTTATTCTAAAACCTTCTTCAGGGCTCTAAAATGAACACAAAATTTTTCTATATAGTACACATTATTAAATCGATTAGACAGGATGAAAATAATTCTATAAATAAGAGAACTGATATAGATAATTTAAATACTTACATCTTATTATTACCTTATTGATAAAATTAAAGGCAAGACTTAGTTCCTGATTTCAAAATGCTTAATCAACATTCAAACACCTATATATTATGTAATCTGTATGACATAATTCAGATTGTAAATATTAAATAAATGTGCCAGTGTTTTCTGATCGTTCTCTTTTGATGTTGTCTAGGGTGTATTCATTTCCAACTTTTAATGCTCTGACATCTAAACTATGTTGAAACTGTAAGTAACTCCCACAGATCCTCTTTGAATTGTATTTGTTCGTCAAAATTGAAAATATAAATATTGACTGTTGATAGGATAGATGTTGATTTTAATATTGCTTCTTTGTCTAGACAACTTTATACAGGGTGTCCCAGAAATCAACGATAAGCCGGTAACGGGTGATAGGCCAGGTCATAACAGTTATCAGAAAAATATTTAAAAAAATCTTTGTCATGTACTTTTCAAATTATAGGTATTAGAAAAAAAAAAAGGAAAAACTGACATCCTGTGATGATCTTTCAAGTCCTGTATCTAAAAATATTAATTTTTCGTCAGTCTTTTCTTTGTAATGTAAATATGAATAATCCTTCTGTAGATTACAGTTTAAAATTAGAACATAACTGCCTCAGTTTTAAATAAAATGATGGATTTTTGCCCAACATTAAAGTCAAAATAATTACATCATCCAACTTCAACCGACTGTACTGTAAAAAAAAATGTACAACACTGTTTTGGCAAGTAACATCAAAAGATGGCGCATTTAGTCTGGATTCCAAAATGGTATGATACTTGCTAGATTACTTCTTAGTTGAGGAAAATAATAATGTTTTTTTAAATGGAACCGGATTTCAGGCCAACTCTGTATAATTATTGGAAATGGAGCCTAGGCATCTTTAAGTCCACAATTTACAAGTAAAGTTTGATTTAAACGGTAGATGGAGAGTGACGTTATTTTGCCTAGTAAGAGTGAGACAGATGGTGACGCTAAGTGTGAGCGAGATAGATAGTGACGCTACTTTTATGCGAGAGTGAGACGAAATAAAAGGTGCAAAGTTTGAAATAAAATTCAGACATTGGATTTTTTCAGCTGACTTTAATTTAATTAGAAATTACAGCAAATGTTCAAATTGTTGGCCTTCAGCTGCAATGCTCTACATCTTCTTAAAAATGATAGCGTAATAAGACGCGTATAACTTCTTGAGTTAATGTATTCAGCGGCTTCTGTAATTCTTTGGTGCAGCTCGGCTAAATCTCCTTTATCGTTCCCCAGTCAAAGAAATCTGGGGTTTAAATCGGGTGAACGGGCAGGCCACGAAATTGTACCACCCCGCCCAATCCACCTATCGGGGTATTCTCGGTCGAGGAACTCCCGAACTGTGGGAGCATAATGCGCTGGGCAGCCATCTTGTTGGTACCACATGCTGCCGTAAATGTTCAGTGGCACTTCTTCCAATAAATCTGGTAATTGATTTTGTAAGAAGTCCTAATAAACCTGGGCATTTAAGTTCTCCGGCAGCTCAAATGGACCAATAACTCTACCATTCAAAATTCCCGTCCACATGTTTACCTTGTTTGCATTGCAACTGAAAGCCAGCAATTTGAACATTTGCTGTAATTTTTTGTAAATCTAATTAAATTAAAGTCAACTGAAAAAATCCAATGTCTTAATTTTATTTCAAACTTGCATCTTTTATTTCGTCTCACTCTCGCATAAAAGTAGGGTCACTATCTATCTCGCTCCCACTTAGCGTCACCATATGTCTCACTCTTACTAGGCAAAATAACGTCACTCTCCGTCTACCGTTTAAATCAAACTTTACTTGTAAATTGTGAACTTAAAGATGCCTAGGCTCCATTTCCAATAATTAAACAGAATTGGACTGAAATCCGGTTCCACTTAAAAAAACATTATTATTTTCCTCAACTAAGAAGTAATCTAGCAAGTATCATACCATTTTGGAATCCAGACTAAATGCGCCATCTTTTGATGTTACTTGCCAAAATAGTGTGGTACATTTTTTTTACAGTACAGTCGGTTAAAGTTGGATGATGAAATTATTTTGAATTTAATGTTGGGCAAAAATCCAACATTTTATTTATAACTGAGGCAGTTATGTTCTAATTTTAAACTGTAATCTACAGAAGGATTATTCATGATTACATTACAAAAAAAAGACTGACGAAAAATTAATATTTGTAGACACAGGACTTGAAAGATCATCACAGGATGTCAGTTTTTCCTTTTTTTTTCTAATACCTATAATTTGAAAAGTACATGACAAAGACTTTTTTAAATATTTTTCTGATAAGTGTTATGACCTGGCCTATCGCCCGTTACCGGCTTATCGTTGATTTCTGGGACACCCTGTATACGATTTATATACAATTGTAATGTCCCCGTTTTTCTAAATTTTTGCTGTTAATTTAATAATGTGTACTATATAGAAAAATGTTGTGTTCATTTTAGAGCCCTGAAGAAGGTTTTAGAATAAAACCGAAACTAGTCGGCGTTGTTTTAAGGAGTGGTTTTTTGATCAATTCCCAGACCTTCATCCTGTAAACGAACTTCCATAATTTTGTATGAGTTTTATATTTATCGAAACCACCCTTAGTCCCACTAAACACACAAAATTTCATCAAGATCTGTCAAGCAATTTTTGAATTCCTATAAACCGATCGCACCGCCACATACCCGGTCCAGTTGTGAATCTATAACACCTTGAGACCCACTCAAAAACAACCATAAAATTTCATCAAAATCGGACAAGCCGGTTTTGAATTCCAATAAACCGAATGCAGGGCCAACTACCCGCTCCAGTTGTGAATCTACAACACCTTGAGACTCACTCAAACAAAAACAAAAATTTCATCAGAAGGAGTGTGTCATTCGGGGCAGATACGTACTGATTTAATAGTTATTACCAATTATCAGCGTAACTTAGCACACTGAATGGCCAACGAAGGAGCTCCAGGAAACATAAGCCCTATTGTTACGAGCTGATGATGAGGAAAATCGCGCCACTTAGGGAAATCCTTACGAATTCCAACCCTACTTGATGCAGAAACCTTGAGTGATGTTCAGTGACGTTCGTTGCTGACAGAGGGAGTCAGGGACTGCAAGACAGACTATCTATGTGACCCCCATTGCGGCATAAAAACGCTCGGTTTAATGTGGTTAGAGAAAACTACAATCCAGTCAACATAGAATATGGTGAACTGTAGCTAATTTCCAATAACTAAAAGACACACGGTGAAATATTCATCGATTGTAACAATCAACAAATGTGGTCCGGGCTGGCTACCTCAGTGTTACCCCAAAGAGAAAAGCGTCATTCGGGGCAGATACGTATCGGTTTTATGGTTGTTACCAATCATCAGCACACTGAATGACAAACGAAGGAGCTCCAAGAAACTGTAGGTCCATGAAACCGGTACGTATCTCCTTTCCTCTTTGGGGGAACACTGAGTGAAGAGGTGATCAGCCCGGATCACGAGGGAATATTTTTTATATTTAAAATCGAGGAATATTTTTTCGTGTGTCGTTCAGTCTAAAATTGACAGATAGCGAGTGAAGTTAGGATAGCTTGATGGAAAAAGAAAATATAAATAACTCAATTCAAAAGGCTCTACGTGAACAAGCGCGCCAAAAAGTACGGACTTCAAGGCATTGCTTTTTTATATTTTTTTAAGTTTCTTTGACAATTCTGTTCATTACCACAGTCTGGTCTACGTATATTAGTTTTACCGTAGGCCGGAATAAAAAAAAGATTGCGCTTAGGGGACCCCCGTTAGCAACGCAATTGCTTACTCGTATTCTTCAAATCCGAATACCATTCAATATAGATCATCCAAATATAGTTCATCCAAATATAGTTATTTATAATTTCGTCCCAAAAGAAGGGGACACAAAATAATGATCGCTTAACGTAATTCACTTGCATTCTATCACAAACAAAACCATAAAGAGCCAGCTTATTTATGCGAATGCGCAGTTCACTCATCAGTGAATTTTAAATTGCAAAGTATGGATAGTCCAACTCGGTAACCACGCTTTTTCGTCGCAAGTGATCGTGCACGCACACGGGAGGTAGCGTTGCATTTTCGGTAGTGATTTTACGCCGATTGCATGTCTCTTGCATCTCTTATGGCGATTTCCATTGACACGCTCGGAGCACTCGAAATCGATCTCATCTGTCATGCCTCTGTCCAATTGAACCGAAAATATCTGTCAAATATGACTCCGAGTGATCCGAGCGTGTCAGTGGAAATCGCCATTAGTATAGATCTCGAATGACTTATAACTGAACCAAGCGTCACGCTGGCGCACCCGCGGTTGGTGTGGAATAGGGAGGTTGCGAAAATGGTAAAAAAAAAAATAAACTAACTGATAGTACGCCCGCTGAAACATTTTTTATACATAATTGACGTCATACGGAGCTGAAAAAATATCGTCAGGTGCACCGTGGAGGGAAGCTTTTGCGCGAATGTTCTATTGTCCATTCTCCTGTATTGGCTACTCTTAATCGAATTTACCATGGTGCGAAAGCTCCTGACTTCACGTCAGTGCTTGAACCAATTTTTTATTTCGTAATTTTTGTAAAATTTTCTAGCGGTACAGTTTTATAACATTTTACACACGTCTTTATGTCGATATTCTACAACTAGTTACCAAGCTTCAATTCGATCGAGTCTATATGTTTTGAGTTATCGAGGAAATAATATTCCAAATGGGTATAATTCCGAAAACCGTTGGGCTGATTATGGCCAACAGCGAACATAACTCTCCCATTCAGATGCGCAACCTACCCTGAAAATTGCTATCTCTTTCCGTTCTCAAGTTATTGTGACATAAAAAATATTTTTTAATAATTTTTTAAAAATTTTATAGCTATACGATTCTCACAAAATTTCACAAAAGTGCTTAGGTTTATATTCTACAACTATTCACCAAGTTTCAATTCGATCGGATTTATATTGGTTGAAAACAAAATTATTAATCGGAAACCATTGGTCCGATTATGCCCATTAACAAACTTGTCCCTCGTATTGGGATGCGCCACCTACCCTGAAAATTTCAAGTCGCTAGCTCTTTCCGTTCTCAAGTTTTCGTGGCAACGGCCGGACGGCGTATGTTCTGTGGAACATCGCGTTATCATTTTGCCCAAATGTCTGTAACTTTCCAATTTTTTGAGGAAAATGGTCTCAAACGATTTGATTCGACTCCCCGATGAAGAAGTCGAGGTCAAATTTGATTCTGTCTGGCCGTTGCCACGATAACTTGAGAAAGGAAAAAGCTAACGACTTGAAATTTTCAGGGTAGGTGGCGCATCCCAATACGACGAACAAGTTCGTTAATGGGCATAATCAATGGTTGCCGAGTAATAATTTTGTTTTCAACTAATATAAATCCGATCGAATTGGAACTTGGTGAATAATTGTAGAATATGAAACTAAGTACGTTTGTGAAATTTTGTGAGAATCGTATAGCTATAAAATTTAAAAAAAATTATTAAAAAATATTATTTATGTCACGATAACTTGGGAACAGAAAGATATAGCAATTTTCAGGTTTGGTTCTGCATCTGAATGCGACATTTGATTGTGTATATTGTGTATTTTTCTGTCGAATCACTGATATGGGAGCACATTTCTATAGGGTTTTTTCAGTAAAAGTATTATTTTTTCGTTTTTTTTTGCCACAGAACACAAGAAACGATTCTTCCGCGGACATATTTGGACTTGCGTTCGTTCGATCCACGAGGAGAATCGAAACTGTTTGTGTACGACAAAGATCCACACGGACAAGCATATGCTGCTTTGAAATTTTGGGGGGAGAGGCTTAGGGAGCCCGAAGGTCGTGTTAAGGGTTAAAGCAAGGCAAGAATATATCTCGAAATATGTGTTTAAAAGGAAGCAGCATAATAGCAATGCTCCAACATTTTTGCGCGTATGTTCTGGGGAACATACGCGTTATAGTTTTGCCCAAATGTCTGTAACTTTCGAATTTTTTGAAAAAAATGGTCTCAAACGATTAAGTTCGACTCCCCAATGAAGAATTCGAGGTCAAATTTGATTCTGTCCGGCCGGCCGTCCGGCCGGCCGGCCGGCCGGCTTTTGCCACGATAACTTGAGAACGAAAAGAGCTAGCGACTTGAAATTTTCAGGGTAGGTGGCGCATCCCAATACGACGGACAAGTTCGTTAATGGGCATAATCGGCCCAGTGGTTTCCGAGTAATAATTTTGTTTTCAACCAATATGAATCCGATCAAATTGAAACTTGGTGGGTAGTTGTAGAATATGACCCTAAGCACGTTCGTGAAATTTAGTGCAAATCGTATGGCTATAAAATTTTAAAAAAATTATTAAAAAATATTTTTGTTGTCACGATAACTTGAGAACGGAATGAGATAGCGGCTTGAAATTTTCAGGTTAGGATGTGCACCAGAACGCGACATTTCAGTTTGTTTATGAGCATAATCGGCCAAACGGTTTTAGAGTTATAGCCATCTGAAATTTTCTGAAATTTGGTGGTTTTTTGTTCCTCATTAACTCGAAAAACACTGAACCGATTGAATTCAAACATGGTTATTAGTTGTAGAATGCCAACGCAAAAATGTTTGCAAAGTTTGGTGAGGATAGCATTTGTAGAAAATTTTTAATAAATCATAGAAAATAAAAAAAAAAAATTCTATATATCAGTAACTATTCGTTCGAAATTGCTGAAATTTTGCAAGAGCCTACATAACGTAACTCTACTGCCAAGTTTCAAGTTTTAATACGATCGGTTAAATATTGTTGGAGATTCGAGCATTCTTGTGTGAGTTCAGTAGATGGGTGACCGTTGCCTCGATAACTTTCGAACAAAAGGAGATAGGGACTTGCAATTTTCAGGGTAGGTTGCGTATCCGAAAGGGAGAGTTGAGTTCGTTTTTGGGCATAATCGGTCTAACGGTTTCCGAGTTATACCCACCTGGAATATTATTTCCTTAATAACTCAAAACATAAATATTCGATCGAAATGGCGCTTTGTAACTAGTAGTAGAAAATCAACATAAAGACGTGTTTAAAATTTTGTAAGAACCGTACCCCTAGAAAATTCGAAAAAAATTACGAAAAAAAAATTTTAAGAATCGTACCCCTAGAAAATTTTAAAAAAATCACGAAAAAAAAAATTGGTTCAAGCACTGACGTGAAGTCAGAAGCTTTTGCGCGTATGTTCTATTGTCCATGCTTCTGTATTGGACACCCTTAATCGAATTTACCATGGTAAATTCGATTAAGGGTGTCCAATACAGAAGCATGGACAATAGAACATACGCGCAAAAGCTTCTGACTTCACGTCAGTGCTTGAACCAATTTTTAATCTTGGCTACGTCAGCTGACGGTCTTTCCACCACTACACAAGCAGCTGATTGTTGTTTTCAAGCTCTTAATTATTTGAAGAATCACGTAGCTCAATTTCATTCGGCGTAATATGACTTTATTTTAGGCTTTTTTTGTACAAGTTCATGCGAGCAGCTGACGCATAATCCCCCCTCTACGATGCAGCTCACAATTTTTTTTGCTCAGTATGACGTCAATTATTTATAAAAAAAAATTGGTTCAAGCACTGACGTGAAGTCAGAAGCTTTTGCGCGTATGTTCTATTGTTCATTCTTCTGTATTGGACAGCCTTAATCGAATTTACCATGGTAAATTATGTTGTCCATTCTCCTGTATTTGACTCTCTTACTTCGAATATACGGTATACGAATACGGTAAATTCGAATTAAGTGTCCAATACAGGAAAATGGACAACATAATTTACCATGGTAAATTCGATTAAGGCTGTCCAATACAGAAGAATGAACAATAGAACATACGCGCAAAAGCTTCTGACTTCACGTCAGTGCTTGAACCAATTTTTTTTTGAGTTATCAAGGAAATAATATTCCAGGTGGGTATAATGACTCGGAAACCGTTAGGCCGATTATGCCCAAAGTCGAACTCAACTCTCTCTTTCGGATACGCAACCTACCCTGAAAATTGCAAGTCCCTATCTCCTTTCGTTCGAAAGTTATCGAGGCAACGGTCACCCATCTACTGAACTCACACAAGAATGCTCGAATCTCCAACAATATTAAACCGATCGTATTAAAACTTGAAACTTGGCAGAAGAGTTAGGTTATGAAGGCTTTTGCAAAATTTCAGCAATTTAAAACTATTAGTTACTGATATATAGAATTATTTTTTTTTTATTTTCAATGATTTATTAAAAATTTTCTACAAATGCTATCCTCACCAAATTTTGCAAACATTTCCGCGTTGGCATTCTACAACTAATAACCTTGTTTGAATTCAATCGGTTCAGTATTTTTTGAGTTAATGAGGTACAAAAAACCACCAAATTTCAGAAAATTTGAGATGGCTATAACTCTAAAACCGTAAGGCCGATTATGCTCATAATCAAACTGAAATGTCGCGTTCTAGTGCACACCCTAACCTGAAATTTTCAAGACGCTATCTCATTCCGTTCTCAAGTTATCGTGACAACAACAATATTTTTTAATAATTTTTTTAAAATTTTCTAGCCATACGATTCGCACAAAATTTCACAAACGTGCTTAGGTTCATATTCTACAACTACCCACCAAGTTTCGATTTGATCGGATTCATATTGGTTGAAAACAAAATCATTACTCGGAAACCACTGGGCTGATTATGCCCATTAACGAACTTGTCCGTCGTATTGGGATGCGCCACCTACCCTGAAAATTTCAAGTTGCTAGCTCTTTTCGTTTTCAAGTTATCGTGGCAACGGCCGGACGGACAGAATCAAATTTGACCTCGAATTCTTCATTGGGGAGTCGAACTTAATCGTTTGAGACCATTTTCGTCAAAAAATTCGAAAGTTACAGACATTTGGGCAAAACTATAACGCGATGTTCCCCAGAACATACGCGCAAAAAGTTTCAGCTAGCGTACTGTTACTTAATTTTGATTTATTTTTTTCACCTTTTTCGCAGACTCCCACACCCGCACCCACCGCTACTTGAGCAGCTGACGATCGGTTGACAGTAATATAATCGTCGATGTCGATGTTAATATCAGTCGGCTTACTATGAGTTTTGTATTTGCAACGCTACCTCCCGGACTATTACAATATCGACTCAGCACCAGGTCCATTACCGCTAGACGTAAACCACTCCCAACGTAACCCATAAAACCCAAAAAGAGCCACTTCTCCTCTGCGCTTGTGCAATCTACTCGTGGCTGAAAGTCCTCCCAAAATCACACACCTCATAAGTTTCAGATAGATCGAGTGATCGGTTTCGGAAATATTCATAAAACTTTAAATGGCCATAACTGCGAAACCGCTTGGTGGATTCCGCCCATTAACGGAAATAACCGATATATTTGCGCTCCAAAACTAACTTGTAAATTTCAACTCTATAACTCAGGGCTTCCCAAACTTATTTTTAATGTGACGTCCTTGCGACTTTGCCATTTTTCACGACGCCCCTTAACTCAGCCCCCAAAAATATTTACCAATTTTAGTACTAGCCTAGTATGTATAGTAATGCATAGTAATGTATAGTAATGCATTATCAGCTCACTAGACTCGGTCGCATCGACATGCGACGCCCCAGGGCGTAGCGACGCACAGTTTGGTAAGCCCTGCTCTAACTCATTTCGTTCGAGAGTTGTCGAAGTTGTCGAGTTGTTCATATGCAGAAATAAATGAGAATTAAAATATTCAACCAAAATTATATTGAACGCAGCCACATCATACAAACAAAATCTTAGGAAACCTTATTGTTAGTAAAACTAGTGCAGGGGTCCGCTTCCTTTTGCCTGTATCCGCCAAGTGTTGATCTGACTCATAACGTATATACCTGGTGTCACCCATATGGTGATCATGAACGCAGATAAAATGGCAGCTTCTAACTTGGACACAGGATTCCTTGGTCTTGTTCCTTCTGTATGTCTACATCTCACTTGCCCGAATTTGATGAAAAATTTCCTCTGCAAAATACTACGGCGTAGGGCATCTACTAACGGTGATCTCATTTTCCTTCAACTTTGATAATATTTGGACAATAGATGGGCTTCTATTTGACAGACATTTGCGTTTGTAGTAAGGAAGATATCTAGATTTCTATAATTTCATTATATGTCCGTGTATATTCTGACATTTGTCAAACATTCAATAGAACCACTTTCTAGAGCAGGGTTGCGTTCGAATATTAACTCCGTATAGTATTATTTACTAAGGGCCGGTTTCTCAATTGCAGGGGCAAGTGGAAGAAGGAGTTATGTTACATATATGAGTTTGCGAGAAAATTAGATTTGAGTGAAGTGAGCTGGCATTTTTTGATGGAAGGTAGTTTAATAATTTGATTGGTGCAATTGTGAGGATTAGTTTTTGGATGAATTTTCATGATTTACAGCATTCTGCTATCATATCCCTTTTCGATATAAATTTTGATTCATGCGTACATAACTCCTTCTTCTTTTGCGTGCTTGATGTTTAATGTAACATAGTACCTTCTTCCACTGTGTATCTGCTCAGATATGGAGAATAGAAGCAAATCCTAAAGGGACAAGTTACATATGCACATAACACCTCCTTCCATGATATAACCGAATATTTTCAGAAAATGTCACTTGACCCCTTCTTCCACTTACCCCTTCAATTGCCAGTTAACCCAGGGTTGCGATGTATTAGCGATATTCATGAACGCGTAACACTCCGGTTACCCGCAGTCTTGAGTTAACTCGCAATTGAGAAACCGGCCCTTAATAGCGTCCGAAAACCGAAGTTGAGTATATTTTACTCTAATAACGATTTCCATTGACCCGCTCGGAGCACTCGAAGTCATATTTTCGTTTTCCATTGGACAGATGAGATCGATAATTTATCTTCCAATGACAAATTAGAGCAAATCTATTTGCTCTCGGGGCAATTATTTTAGCTCGCGTTTTAAAGCTCGGGACAGGAACAGAGCAAATTAAAATAATAGGTTTATTTGTTTTGAAATATGTGATACTTTTTGGCACTCTTGTTCCTCGGAACAGAGTGTTTATCAATTTGCCCAAATATCTGTAATTTTCGAATTTGTGGCTGAAAATGGTCTTAAACGTTTTGGTTCGACTCACTGATGGTTCGACTCACTGATCAAGGATCCGTAGTCAAAATCGATTCCGTCCGGCCTTCCGGCAGTTAACACGATATCTCTCGGATGGAATGCACAGAGTGGTATCGGTGTAACGAAGAGAAATTTTTTTACATTACAAATTTCAAATTCAATTTTTTTAAGATGCAGTTTCACCATAAGAATCGATTGATATTATTCTCAACTCTAACAAACTAATACTTTTGGAGATATGATTTTTCAAAATTTCAATAATTGATCGTAATTTTATGATTTCATAGAATGCTCTATGACGGAGGTTACACGGTCAATCTGACATCAATCATGGATTGATGTCAGATTGACGGGAAAATGATTGTATACACGTAGACTGATGGTCAGGATTGGTGGCAAGATTGATGTCAGATTGATGCCAGATTGAAACCAGATTGACCGTGTAACCCCCACCTGATTATAATTTGGTGATGTATTGTAATAACTGGGATAAGGTACGATGTATCAAACACAAATATTCGTTTTATTTTATTCACCCAATAAATCCCAAATAATAATACGCTGCATAAATTACGATGCACATATGAGAGGAGCGATAACAAAATATATGGTACAGGTGTTTACTCAGTTGGCATCTAACGAAGAATGAATATCGATGGAACTGAAGTACGCATGTTAAGAAATCCCTTCTTATTTAAAATTCAAACATCACGGAATACATTACAAATATCTCCTGCCCAAGTTAGGATCCAACTGATCAAATTCCACAAAATAATATTCCTCATATAACAATAGCAAAAGAATATACATTATACATTCATTACACTCAAATATTAAAAATTACTCATACCCTTTATTTATGAATCAAAAATTAACTCAAATTATTTACCATAGTAATATAAACGATAATCTCAATAATTTAGATCTACAAATTAACTGTAATTCAGTCTTTCTGGAGCTTTTATGTTTCTTTTAGGTCGACAAGAAACAGAAGCTGATACAGGAGAAACGATCTTATTTGAATGAATATCAGGTGAAACAGAAATACTAGTTTTCATATTCAGATCAGGCACAATTGAATTTCTTTGCGATGTTTGAAATTCCAGCGGCGGAGTTATTGCATTTCGTTTAGGTATTGACGACCTTTGCGGTGAAATAATCAATTTAGTATTTTCTGCCACAATATTTGGCGAGGTTGAACTTTCTGCGGTAGATTCTGAAGAAATTTCATTTGAGTCAAAACCAGAATTATTCAAATATGTTTCATCTGAAGGAAAGCCTGAACCTTCTAAACCTACCCCAGAAAATCTATCTTCAGTTTCATTAATGATTTCCTTACATGGCAATTCGGTACTACTAATGTGTTTATCCGCATTTTCAGCGCTAACACCTATAATCTGGTCCAAATGTCTGCGCCAAATAAGTGGTTCATACATAAGCTGGATACTATACAAACGGTTACCTAGAGCCTTTACAATTATTCCCTTAGCCCAAGTGGGTTTTAAAGGGTTACGATAATCTCTCACATGAACTACATGTCCAGGAAGAAAATTAACATTTCTTTTACCCTTATAATATTTTTCTTGTTTTTCGTTCAAACTTTTCGGATCGTCCCTTAATAAGTCGAATCTAGTTTTCAGTTTTCGATTGAACATTATCTTTGCCGGACTTTCACCGGTTTCTGAATGGGGTGCGTTTCTGTTATTGAGTAGATATCTACTCAAAAGAGTTTCTAAGGAAATTCCTTTATTGAGGGGATCCTTGAGCGCCTTTCGCAGCCCACTTTTAACGGACTTAACCGTATTTTCCGCAGCACCATTAGAACTGGGATGCCAGGGTGGAGACATAATATGCCTGATGCCATTCAACTTACAGAAATTTTCAAATTCTGTTGAAGTAAATTGTGTTCCATTGTCTGATATGAGAACATTAGGTAAACCGTAGCGAGCAAAGGTTTCCCTTAACTTTTCTATGGTTTCCTTACTAGTGATTTTTGACATTATAAAAACTTCTGGAAATTTTGAATAAGCATCGGTGATTACGAGGAAACTTTTGGAGCAAAATGGCCCCATGAAATCAATGTGAATCCTGTCCCAAGGTCCTTGAGCTGGATTCCACTTAATTAGCTTCGCCCTGGGAGGATCTGCTCTTTCACTCATACACACCTGACAACAATTTACCCATTTTGTTATGTGGTCATCCAAATTTGGCCACCAAAAATATTGCCTTGCCCTTTCTTTCATTTTTGAAATGCCCATATGGGTTGAGTGAAGCTCACGTAATAAATTTTGCTGTAATGCTTCTGGAATTATTATCCGATAGCCCCACATCAGTACACCCCTGTTACAATACAGTTCCTGTTTCCGCAAATAATAAGGTTTTAATACCTTTGACATATCTGAGGGCCAGGTACTTTCCAGGAATGTCACAACTTGTCCCAAAACAGGATCCTTTCTCGTCTTGTCCCTAATTAATTCAAATTTGACCGGCAGTCCTTCTTCAATAAAGTTGAAGTGGCTGGCTCCTTCTTCTATATTTTCAGACAATTGAAGAGGCAAACGAGAACACAGGTCAGCCATGTTTGTAGGACCGGGAATATATTTTAATTCGTAGTTGAATTCGGACAAATAAACTGCCCATCTCTGAACTCTCCCCGAAGCCATTACCGGAATATTTCTATTTTCTCCAAATAAGGCTAAAATAGGTTTATGGTCTGTACAAATCCTAAATTTCTGACCCAACAAATATTGATGCAACTTTTTGACTGCCCAAAATATAGCCAATGCTTCTTTGTGAATCACAGCATAATTTTTTTCTGCTTTCGAATATGTCCTCGAAATAAAACATATAGGTCTTTCTTTATTTTCGGGAAAAACATGTGATAGTACAGCACCTATACCCTTATCACTGGCATCACAATACAAGCGAAGGGGAAGAACAGGATCGAAATGACAAAGAACTAAATCTGATACCATTTCCTTTTTAGCACTGTTAAAAGATCTATCACAATCCTCTCCCCAACAAAAGGTTTTTCCTTTCTTTAATAAGTCATATAACGGTGCTAGCATCAAAGATATATTTGGAACAAATTTTCCATAATAATTGACCAACCCAATGAATGATCTCACGTCACTTACATTATTAGGTCTTGGGGCATTCAAAATTGCATCAACCTTTGCAGGGTTTTTCCGCAGTCCTTCTGCGCTAATAATATGACCCAAATAGCATATTTCTTTTTGAAAAAACGAACACTTTTTTAAATTGAGTCTAAAACCTGATTCTTTTAATCTTTCAAGCACCGCCGCCAAGTTGTTGAGATGATCTTGCAAGGTAGATCCGGTGACTACAATATCATCAATAAAAACAACAACATTGTTAAGACCTTGCAGCACCTTTTCAACAATGCTTTGAAATTTCTGACAAGCCGGCTTTGTACCATAAGGAAGCCGTTTAACTCGAAAAATACCCTTATGAGTGCTCCAACTCAAAAGTTCGGACGTTTCATCATCTAACTCTAACTGATTATAGGCATTTAGAAAATCCAACTTTGTAAATAATTTTCCACCTCTCAGTTTTTGAAATAGTTCCTCAATTTTAGGCAAAGGATAATTAAAATCTTCTAAAAACTTGTTTATTGTGGATTTATAATCAGCGCAAATTCTTATTTCTCCGTTTGGTTTGACAACTGGTACCAACGGTGTACCAAATCTACTGTTATTCACCTTAAAAATGACACCTTCTTTTTCCAGTTTTGTGAGTTCATGTTCTATTTTCTCTCTAAAAGCAAACGCTATAGAACGAGGTTTACAAAAAATTGGATGTGCATTCTCCTTCAATGAAAGATGTAGTTTTTCAAACTTATAGCATCCTAATTCTACTCTAAAAACTTCTTCATACTTTTTCAAAACATTTTCTAACAGTATTTCATCAGTTATACAAACCGAGTCAAGACTGTTCACATTGATTTTAAATAATTTCATGAAATCCCGACCTACTAAAGGTCGAATTCCATTTTTTATGATAATAACATCTAAATTTTTATTTAACTGATTGTATGTTACTGTGAAATTAATTTTACCTACTGGATTGATTACTCCACCATTATAGGTTGTTAACTTCAATTGAACAGGCTTCAACATTCGCTGAAAATCGCTGAAATGTTTGAGGAAAAATTTTTCTGGAATCGCCGTGATTCCTGATCCGGAATCAATTTCCACTAATACTGACCTGCCGTTAAATTTTACTTCCGTAGTAAAAGGTTCAATAAAATTGATTCGGTTTGAAATCTCAAAAATATCCATTTCATTCATTGATTCTTGCATTACCTGAGTTTCTCCCGTACCAACTTCTTTCTTTTCAATCTCAACAAAATTAACATTCTTACAAGCCCTAGCAATGTGTCCCAAATGTTTACATTTCTTGCATTTGAATTTTTTATAACGACAGTAAGAGAAATTGTGATTAGATTTACCACATGCATTGCACAATGATTGTTCAAAATTTGGAATTATACATTTTCCTTCATTCCTTATATTTAAATTATTTTTCATATTAGAATTTGACAAATTTTTCCTAGTAGTTTGTTTGAATAATTTGATCTTGTTGATTGGTATCTCAGAATGAGTAGAATGTTTAGATACTGCTTCACGATTTAAAGCTAATTCAACTAAATCAAAAAGTTTCTTTGATGGGTCTTCTTCAAAAAGTCTTTCTTGAATAAAACCACTTACTAAACCAGTCACAAATTTGTCCTTAAGGACATGTTCCAAAATTGATCCAAACTTACATGTGCTAGCTGCATTTTTTATTCGTGCAAACCATTCGTTGATTTGCTCATGGGGTCGTTGCTGCAGGGTGTAGAATTCTTGTCTCTTCCTGAAAACTGCTACCTTTGGAGAAAACTGTCTTGACAAAATTTGAACCAACTGCTCGTACGTTTTCGAGCTGGGTTGAGCTGGATCACAGAGATCTCGTAGTACTCGATATGTTCTTGAGCCCACCACGGTCAGCAATACCGGAGTTTTCCTGGGTTCTATGATACCATTAGCCAACATATATTGTTCCAAGCGTTCTTGGTATACTTCCCAATCTTCATTCATGTCGAATTCTCCCATGGAACCAATATTTCCAAAAACATTGACTGTCGATTCAACCATTTTGTTGCAGGAATTTAATTAATTTCCGACTGCGCCACTTGTAATAACTGGGATAAGGTACGATGTATCAAACACAAATATTCGTTTTATTTTATTCACCCAATAAATCCCAAATAATAATACGCTGCATAAATTACGATGCACATATGAGAGGAGCGATAACAAAATATATGGTACAGGTGTTTACTCAGTTGGCATCTAACGAAGAATGAATATCGATGGAACTGAAGTACGCATGTTAAGAAATCCCTTCTTATTTAAAATTCAAACATCACGGAATACATTACATGTATGTAAATCCAACATATGAGGTGAGTCATAGACCTACGTTTTTAATTTATTTCTTTAAGATGCTGTTCTTTCATAAGAATACATTGATATCATTCCCATTTCGCCCAAATTGGAAATAATGCGTTTTGAAAAGTTACTCCTCAATTATTCAAACTTTGACAAATCATATCTCCGAAAGTATTGGTTTCTCAGAGTTGGGAATGATATCAATATATTCTTATGAAAGAACTGTATTTAAAAAAAATTAAAACGTAGGTCTATGACTCACCTCATAATATGTTGGATTTACATACATCACCAAATTATAAACAGGCGGAGGTTACACGGTCAATCTGGTATCAATCTGACATCAATCTTGCCATTAATCCTGACCATCAGTCTACGTGTATACAATAATTTTCCCGTCAATCTGACATCAATCATGGATTGATGTCTCCGTCATAGAGCATTCTATGAAATCATAAAATTACGATCAATTATTGAAATTTTGAAAAATCATATATCCAAAAGTATTAGTTTGTTAGTGTTGAGAATAATATCAATCGATTCTTATGGTGATACTGCATCTTAAAAAAATTGAATTCGAAATTTGTAATGTAAAAAAAAATTCTCTTCGTTACTCCGATACCACTCTGTGCATTCCATCCGAGAGTTATCGTGTTAACGGCCGGAAGGCCGGACGGAATCGATTTTGACTACGGATTCTTGATCAGTGAGTCGAAACATCAGTGAGTCGAACCATCAGTGAGTCGAACCAAAACGTTTAAGACCATTCTCAGTCACAAATTCGAAAATTACAGATTTTTGGGCAAATTGATAAGCACTCTGTTCTAAGGAACAGAAAAAACTAAGAGGTAGGGGAGAATCATTTTCCATTGATGTTTCTCTGAGAGCGGTTTTTGACAGATCTCGGTCTCGGCTGGGTTAATTTAACTCCACAAAATTAACATAACTCATGCGACAGAAAATCTCTCATTTATTATTAGAGTTGCATATAATATGTGAAGAAAGCAATAATAATAATAGGTTCTTTCTGAATACAAATATAACCTACTCCGATATTGACACCTTCTGTCACTCGAACTCCAAATGAAAACCGAAAACCTTCGAATATTACATGAATAGTTGTCAACTCCAGAGTAAATTCATCAGATCTTCCAAAACTCTACTCGGTGTACTTAATATTCGAACGCAACCCAGAGATGGCAAACCTTTGGTGATGAACGTGCCCATATTTATATTAATATGTGGCTATTAGGTACATAGACAACATAATAATAGAAGAAGGTAACACGGTCAATCGTACATCAGTTCTGTCTGACGTTGATGTCAGATTGACGAGAAACAGATTATATAAGCCTAGACTGATGGTCCGGAATGATGGCAGATTGATGTCAGATTGATACCAGATTGACCATGTAACCTCCGTCTAACGAACCATAAAAAATTTGACACGTACAATACCTACATACATGACAACATATTTACAAAATATGATTCTTTTCAATAATTAGATACTCAGATTCGTCAATTGCCTGGGTTGTTTCGTCGAATGCCATCGATGACTGCTCATATCCAGACTTGAATGTACTGAAGAATGTTATAAGAATAATATTGAATCAAATGAAAACCGGATCGAAGATATTAGAAATATATTTTTGAATCGGTCTGCCTTCAGTGGATCTGAAAACAAATCTTCACAGTGATAAATGAAAAAATGTCATATTATTCATTATATGTGCTGAAGTTATTCTCAAAAATTTATATTTGCCGCCTCTAATTCTGTAATTCTATTGCAGTGAGCCATATCAGAAGAAGAGTCCGGAAAGATGTTGAGAAAGCTGAATTATGCTAAAACCACCTCTCGGAATATACCAATCTTTCATGGGTAGATCGAGCACATTCCTCCTGTTTTTACTTTACTTTGGACACACACAAGCCTACTTCTTATTAGTGGACAACACCCTCAAACCTGGAGATATCATCTTCAACACTTCCGTCTACAGACTCGGCTCTGAACGCCAGTATGAGATCAACACTAAGAAATCGGCATCTTTTGTGGGGTCCCTGATGAAGGTAGACCCCAAAACCGGCGAATTGAGGCTCAGAGAAACACTGAATTGTGATGAAGTATATTACCCTAATTTATTCACTGTACATATTGATTCAACTTCGAAGAGACTTACGGACATAGATTATTATAGTTTACCAATTCGTATCTTTATTGTTGGGGAACATTGCGATAGGTATGACGAAGAAGACGATGGATATCTCTATGACAGCTACAGAAGGAGGAGAAGAAGTGTTCCATCGAATCCTTTCCTGCAACCCCTTCACCAATCCGTTAAAAATCGCATAACTGAGGCCAAACAATGGATCTCCGAAACCTTCGCTTCATTTGCTATCCCCACCTCTGGCAAATGGAGGAAGATATGCCTCAGGAAATCTCAGTTTGTTAACTCCATAAGGGCTTTCCTCCCAAGAACCATAAGTGATTATTGCAATGTCACCTTCCACTATGTAAACGACGACAGGTTCATGATCGAGCATAGCCAGGGTGATCTTGTGGCTAGCAAAGACGTTTGTCTTGTAGAACCTATGTGGAAAGTAACGATTCTGTTTTCCACGTTTTGTCATGATGTGAGGGTGGTGAATACTGAGCATCGGTTAAAAGTTGTATACCATCATCAAGTCTTCAACGATTCGGATATAGCGAGAAGAGTTCGTAGAGAGTTGAGGAACCAGTCACCTTTTTTCGAACTCCACCTATATATTGCAAGCGTTTTGGAAGAATGTGAACCAGGTATGTATATCATCTTTGCAAATAAAAAATTCTACGTTCATGAATGTGTTGAAACCAGTCTTTAAAACAATTCACAAGCACCCCTACTACTACTGGTAAAGTAGGAATCTTCTTGAAATACTGTCAATCTAGATACAGGTTAGATGGTTTAATTGATTTCAACTAGATTTTCAAAAGTTTGCCAGATCAAAGTCGATTAACACTCGCGAGTGCATTTAAAGTCGACTTATTCTAATCACAGAAGAATCTAGTTGGACTCGGTGATCCTTTGGACTTGTGACTTCCTCCAGAGGTTGAAGTTTAGGATAAATCTAGGTAAATTATAGTTTCCTCTCCTTGGTAAAAGTAGTTGGAAGCTGAATTTTTTAGTCCAATCTGGCTTCCAAAAAAACATCCTCAAAAAATTCATACCGATTTTTGCAAGTCTCCTAAACTCGGGAAGTCAGTGCAGAGTTTAACTGGATCGGTCTGTTAATGTCTTGAGCTATGCTGTAGTGAAGTAAAGCTAAGTTTTAACAATAATTGGATAAAACACCTACAAATATACCGTAATAAATATAAAGATAAAATCTTTGATCAAATAAGTGGAAGACGAATTTTATTCAGTTATAAACAGAGGCATTCAGTTATACTGAACCGTAGGTCTAAGTGGTTGTATTCCTTTTTGGACTATCCTTGAATTATATCAATATAAACACTAATAGCGAATTCCATTGGTAGAACTCGTGCGCACTGAGTGCATGAATCGTATTCCATTGGAGAATTTCGTCTAGCATTTCGACGTCCAGTGCAACATTTATTGCACTCAGTGTAGCACCAGTGCACCACTGGTTTTGCCAATGGAATTCGCCATAAGGGTCGATTTATTCAACCTCTCCGTATTCGTCAACTAAGTGCTTGTTAAATTTACTGACCCCCTTTAAAGTAATAACATCTATTCATGTTTCACAGATGTTTCACATATTTGCAGATCACTTCGTATAACTGAGAGGTGAATAAACATTTACAGATTACTTTCCTTTCGGTAAGGTTACTTGACAGTTTACAGATAGGTGAATATATCGGCTCTAAGTCATATTAGAGCAGTATTTGAATGTTTTCAACGTTAATATATACGATTGAAATCATCAACTTCATATGCACTTAACCTTCTTACAGGCGTTGTAGTCACAACAGTCAAAGCCAGAGACCCTGAAAATAGTCCAATAATCTACTCCATGACCAGCCTGTTAGATTCAAGAACCCAATCAATGTTCGACATCGATTCCAAGACAGGAGTCGTTACAACAAAAGTTAAACTCGACAGAGAACTAGTCGACGTCCATTATTTCAGGGTAACAGCCACGGACGACAGTTTCCCCCCTAGATCTGGGACCACCATGCTCCAAATTAACGTATTAGATGCCAATGACCACTCTCCAGTTTTCGAAATGACCGAGTACGACGCCAGCATCAAAGAAAGTGTCAGTATCGGTTCTACAGTTATAACTTTGAAAGCTACTGATCAGGACGTAGGTAAGAATGCTGATGTGGAGTACGCCATAGAGAGCATAAACGGTGGGGGAGTTTCTACTGAAGAAGAAGACAATAAAGCGTTTAAGATAGACGCTAAAACTGGGGTTATAACCACAAGGACGATGTTAGATCGGGAAAGTACAGAGGTTTATACGCTATTAGTCAGTGCCACGGATTCCGCAAATCCACAATCCGCTAGAAAGTCATCCACTGCAACTGTAATCATTCATGTCCTCGATGATAACGACAACTACCCACAATTTTCGGAGAAGACTTACACTGTTTCTGTCGATGAGGATATCAATTGGGCGTCCAATCCAGTCGTTCTGCATATCAAGTAGGCGTAGATTTTTTTTTGAGAAAAGGAAGAGTACTTGATTCAACATGGAGATGGTTAATCCGTAGATTTCATTTAAATAAATAGGTAACTGGTGCCTCGGCTGAAATGTGAGCGGAAACCATGAAGTCGTGAAAGTCACACCTTGCACTGAGCGTAGTGAAGCGGAAAAAATTCTAATAGAGTGGAGGAATTGACTATTTATTTCCTGAGTCGGAAAAAAATCTGTCTATTTTATGTCTATCTATCTGCAACAGCAGATTTATCTATACCTGTCTATGGTCAGAATAGGCAAGTGAAGTCGGCTGTCACTATTTCATGAATTGTGTATTCCGAAATGTGAGCGAAGTGAGACAAATTTCAGAAGCTTGTTCCGAAATTATTTTCGCTCACCAATTTCTGAGATTTTTATATTTTTATACAGAAAACGAAATAAGAGATCTGAGAGAACTTATGTTCTGTACCGAAATATAAGAATCTTCTGGGAAATTGCTGATGAGATAAACCAATTTTGGAACAAACTTCTGCGATTTTTCTCACTTCGCTAACATTTCGGAATATACATTTAATTTCTCCGCTCATTGAATTTGTTGCCTCAAAATCTATCAACTAAACTCCATTCACTTTTATAATGTCCCCCAGTTGGCCATGAAAGTTTGACACATTTCACCGTGTATATTTTGAAAATGTTAGGTTATAGTCATTTTCCTGTCAGATAACTACGCAACGTTGTCCTCTCTACATAGAGGTCGTAGTAATAACGTATTTTTCACAATCTGAATTTACTTCGGAAAAATAATGAATTTGAGGACGTATTATGTGAATTCAACAATTTCAAAGAGCTGTCGACTATTGAAGAAAAATTTTCCTGTTGTTACTGTAAATAATATTTCACGTATATATTTATAAACTGGTTGGAAGATTCAGTTATGCCATTTTCTTGAACAAAAGAGATCTGAACAAGACACCATCATAGACATAGAATAATATTTGTCTATGGACATTGGACACCATACATTTTTACCTATGATACAAGCGCACAAGATAAAAACCTCAAAGAAAATACACTGTCTCTCTGAATAAGTAAAGAGAAATTGAAATTCGTTCAAAGAATAGAGTGACATATTCATAATGGACGGCATCTTCTTCAGGAACCAAATTTCTTCTTCCTTTTGGATTAAGACTGACAAAATATCTTGAAATCATATCTGCCACAGAAAAGGAGATAAAAAAATCAGCAGGAAATAGTGAATAATATTACCTACATTTGGTCCCTGACAAGGAAATATTTTGACCAGATCTGGCCCTCCAAGCGATGGTGTTTCAGATCCTCAGGTTTACGCTACATGTCCATTATATTGGAGAATCATCTCCGAAAGATTCCTAATTTTTTATTTTTCTATCTAGCTGGTTACGGCAACTTCTTTTTCCATAGTATAGGCTTTTTGTCATTTTGTTTGATTCAGTTGAACCTGCTTGATCGAAGGAAACCTTCGATACAGTACAAATTGAATAAGGACGGCATTGGATATTTTTTGCAACCCTTGGAAATCTAACCTTTGGGTCTTTTACACTGCCGGAAAGATTATCTTGTTGAAAAAGGCAGCTCTATCGCTAAGTATATCAGATGGTCTACTAGTAATGTTCCTATCTGAATTTTTCGACCTCCATGCATTCTGAATTTCACCATTTTATGTTAAAGAGACGAGATCTCAGGATATTCTCTCCATATTCTTACACATCCATTAGATCACTGTTTGATTCAGAGCCATCCTCAGAAAATTCTAAATCTGATTCATAGTCCTCCAATGGAATAATGTATGGAGGGATATAGGCTATTGGAAGGTTACCCATGTGTTTCGTCCAGTCCTCTGTGATGAGTCTTTCACAATGTAAATATAAATTTTGCCACAAATCTATTGTACATTTTTAACGAGCCAAACTCTTATAAAACGCCCATGCCATTTCAATTGGATTATAGTGACAATGATAGGGGGGTAATCTAAGACCCTCATGTCCATACTCCTTTAACAGGTCATCAACTACATATCGACTCTGTCTGTCAGTTCGAATAGGTAATATCAAATTCCAGAGTTGTTTCTTAGTGAAATTTTGATTGAAATCAATTTTGTGTTTAATCAACCAATAATGCATCTCACTTTTTTTGCTGGAAAATGTGGGTGGTTTATCCAATTGCACCGAATGATATGGTGCATTGTCCATTACAACCACACATTTTACAGGAATCTTAGCTAAAGATGGAATCAGTTGATCAATAACCCAATTTTGAAAGATTTCACTGGTCATTCTCTTGTGATAGACACGGTCAATGTTCTAAAATCTAAAATGAAATCACAACCCTCTAAAAATCCAAAATTACTTCCTGCTTGTAAAACCATGAAATGTTTTCCTTCTGATTTAATTTTGGATGGATTACTCATCATATCAGACTTGTGTGACGAACTGAAGAACCGTTTTGGTAAATCCAAGATTCATCTAGATACACAAATCTGTTATTTCCATCAAACGATTTATACTGTAAACATTTTCGCTGGAAAGTAATTTTGGCTGCAACAACATGTTTCTGTTTATATAAAATTTTGCGTTCATTTACCCTTTTGTATTTGTAACCCATTGATTTTATAATTTTAAAAAGTGATGTCCTCCGTTATATTCCAAATGTTCCTTTGCAAAAGTGAGTAGTGTGTCAATCGAGAAGTATTCATTCATTATAATTCCAAATTTTTCGTTGCAGATCTTTTTTCAAAATAAATTCTTCAGTCAGTGTAATTTTGGGTGCACCAATAGAAGGAAATTCTTTGTAGTCTCTTTCACCTAAAATCTTCCTGATTGTGGTGACGTGCAGCTGAAAATATCTATTCATATAAAATATAATACCTTGCTTTTCACTCACATACCCCGAAAATGTTAGATAGCTTCTCATAAATTATGCATTCCAAAACATCAGGGTCATTATCGGAATAAGCAGATTTCAGTTCTGTATAGAATATCCTGATACTTAGTCTCTGCTTCTTCAAAACTACTTTCCGCATTTTCAATTTCAAAGCGAAGAGTTCTTTGTTATTCAAAGATAATGGTCTGTGATAATATATTGTCTAAGAATGAAGATTATTTTGGAAGTAGAAATTGGCATTGGCAACGTCTCGGAGAATTAGTTTGACATTGACGATATTTCAGGAGTGCCAACCTGCCTCAGTTTTAGTTACAAAAATGTGATAGACCTAAATCATGGCCAACCGTGAGACTTTATAAAAGTGAATGTTATATGTTATGTCAAAAATGAATAGAGTAACAGTTGCAAATCCCCTGAAATTTTTACCATTCACGTTTCGAAGTAAGAAGAATAAATTTAGAAAATAGGATTACATTCAATTTCCGAGGCCGAAATACTAAACCTTTCTGTGTGAAATCTACAATGTCTCTTACGCACGCGTTCTTTATCTGCATAGTGTATTTCATTGAAATCTATGGATAAACGCTACTTTGTTAAATCTCGTTCAGTTTTACTTGTTTAATTCATTCCTCTCTAATTCACACTTCTTCCCCATTTCTTACGCCCCAACGTTTCCAGGGCATCAGATGCGGACCAAGGCAATAATGCAGCTATAAGATATGCCATCACTAGCGGAAACACGCAATCCCAGTTTGCGATCGACAGTTTAACCGGAGATATATCTCTCGTGAAACCTTTGGACTACGAAACCATACGAAACTATCGTCTAACTGTTAGGGCACAAGATGGGGGGAGTCCAGCAAGATCCAATTCCACCCAGGTTTTAATCAATGTAAGTTGAGAGGAGATTTTAATGTAATCTGATATAAATTACTTAATTTGAGTTCGGAACACGATCTTTGGAAGTCACACCAAAAAGACTAAATTCATTGGTATACCTGACCTAAATATATTTATAGACATCTTAATGTCCATAAATGGGTGTATGCACTGATTCGCTTACCCTTTCCCATTTTCCGGACATTTACTTTCTTGTACGTAGCGCTATTTAAAAATCACAGGATTTATTTTCACTCTGATTTGACTTCTGTCAAACGTCTGTTCCTCAGTCGATGACAGTTTGAATTAACTTTTTAGGTTAGAATTCCGTATTAAGATAAGCGTCAACATATCCGCACCGTATGTATCGGACGCATCGCATCAAACGGATTAATTATTCGCCATGCGTCCACTGCATCGGCAACGTACGGAACTACGACGCTACTATGGCAACAACATCGTTGGCAATGCCGACATTGCCGACAGTGCCGACGAGCGATCCGTACAAGTAGACGCATTTGTATGGATTTCTATAGAAAGAATACTAGGATCCATTTGATGCGATGCGTCCGATACGTACGATGCGGATATGTGGACGCTTAGCTTTAACGAAGAAGGGAATCTTATCTGCCAATATTCATCAAATTTGGGGGTTAATTTTGCAGATTTTTATAAAAAATATTCGCAATATTCCACGTTGATCGACGAATGAAAACTACGCGATTGACATGGTGGCGCCGCCAGAAGACAGTACCCAAATTGGTCGAATTTATACCTGTCAACGAACAGTGCTTACACTATGTTTTACTGAAAATTAACGCCTTTTAAAATTTTTTCTTTGGGTGGTATGTGTTCGGAAATTGTGTTTCGCAAAGGACATGAATTTATTCTCTACTCCATTTCAGGTCAGGGATGTCAACGACAATGCTCCCCGTTTCTACACTTCCTTATTTCAAGAGAGTGTTTCTGAGAATGTTCCAAAGGGCTATAGTATTGTTAAAATCCAGGCCTATGACGGCGATGAAGGGCCTAACGCTGAAATTAAATACACCATGTCAGAAAGGGATGCTAGTGGGGGAAGCACCAAAGATCTTCCAATTGCCATCGATGATCATACTGGTTGGATCTTCACCACGAAAGAGCTGGATAGGGAGGACAGAGCAAAGTTCATGTTTCAGGTAAAATGCCGTCATATTAAAGTCATCTGTTATTCCTGTCGTAGGCTACATTGGAACCCATTCAACTAAATAGTATATTTAGAATGATCCGATTCAGATCAAATATGCGTTGTTTTGTTCTATAACTTGTTGCGATTTTGTAGGTAATATCACTGTGCCTCTCTCATAGAAGCCCTCGTCCCAATTGGCAAAAAATTGAGACAGTCGATTTCCACAAGCCTATGTTGAAGCCAATTTTTCACCAGCAAAATTGTTCACCATGGACAGGAACAGATGGTAATCACTTGGTGCCACGTCTGGACTATAAGGTCGATGCATAAGAACCTCCCAACCAAGCTCCCGGAGCTTCTGGCGAGTCTCTATCGATGTATGTGGCCTGGCGTTGTCCTGATGGAACACAATTCCTCTCCTATTGGACAAAGCAGGCCGCTTCTGGACGATTGCTTCCTCCAGACGGTCCTATTGTTGACAGTACAGTTACGAGTTAACAGTTGTGCCATAGAGGAGCAGCTCATAGTAGATAATCCCCTGCCAATCCCACCAAACACACAGCACCGTTTCCGCCGGTTCACCGCGTTCCTACCACGACCGGTTTTGCTTGACGTTGTCGTAAGTGGTCCACTTTTCATCACCAGTCACCAGCCGCTTCAGAAATGGGTCAATTTTGTTGCGATTCAGCATCGTTTCGCAGATGGAAATTCAGTCAATGAGTTTTTTCTGCGATAACTGGTGTGGCAGCCATACATCGAGCTTCTTCTGGAGTTCAGCCTTATTGAAATGGTTCCAAACGGTTTTGTGCAATCTTTAGCTATTGGGCAATCGAGACAGTGCTTACATGAGGGTCGGACTCGACAATGTCCATGATTTTATCGACATCGATAATTGGCCTACCAGTACGTGGTGCATCTTCGAAATCGAAATTACCGGAATGGAATCGACGACACGAAAATTGCGCGTGATTGGCTGTTACAGTATCAGGACCATAGACACTATTTACATTTTCAGCCGCCTGGTTGCATTTTCGCCTTTATCGAAGAAAAACTGTAAAATATTGCGTATTTTCTCTTTGCTAGTGTCCATCTTTGACGCACGCTCAAACTTAACTGAGTCAACTAAACATAAAACTGCCAGGATAGTTTTTCTAGTACAAAATCTCATCTTACTAACGCCATCCAGTAGAACCCGATCGGCCTTATACAACGCGAGATACATATAACTAAAGTCATCTAGTGTAAAAATATTGGATTTCTTTTCACTGCACCTTATGTAAGTATAAGTCAATACGTTTGTACGTGACTGGCTGTCACGAGTAAAGTATCACAAATAAAACCCTGAAAACGCACACAATATGACAATGATATAATTAAGTTTGTCGATCTTTTTTCAGGTGTACGCTACCGATCAAGGCAAGCCGCCCCAATCAGCTAGCGCCAGTGTGATAATAACCGTTCAAGATGTGAACGACAACGATCCCACGTTCGAGCCTAAGATATATGAAGCAGTAGTTGCTGAAGATGATCCTCCAGGTACTCCAGTCACTACAGTCTCTGCCACTGACGCCGATGAAGATACACGCCTCCATTACGAACTGACAAACGGAAACGTTAGAGGAAGGTTCGCTATAACGTCTCAGAATGGTAGAGGAGTGATAACTATCGCTCAACCTCTCGATTATAAGCAAGAGAAAAAATACATTTTGACAGTCACTGCCACAGATTCTGGGGGCAGGAGCGACACCGCCACAGTTTATGTCAACGTCACCGACGCCAACAATTTCGCTCCTGTTTTTGAAAACGCCCCCTATACTGCTAACGTAAGTTCTTTTTTTAAATGAAACCTACCGATCCGATATACACTATTTTTGTTGTTGTAATATTGTATGCATTAATCAATCAATTCGTTTTTAGGTATTTGAGGATGCGCCAATTGGTACAACGGTCCTAGTGGTTTCCGCAACTGACAACGATGTAGGACTAAACGCACAGATAACTTATTCTCTCGCTGAAGGTCTGGGAGACCCGTCAGTGACCGAGTTCGCTATTAACCCGCAAACTGGTGCCATAACTACCACTAAACTCCTAGATCGCGAGATCAAAAGTGGTTACCTCCTAACTATAGCGGCCAGAGATGGCGGGTCCCCTTCTTTATCCGATACTACTGACGTTGAAATATCCGTGACTGACGTTAACGACAATTATCCCGTTTTCAAACAGTCCTCCTACTCTGGTAGCGTTCCTGAAGATGCGTTAGTGGGTATGTTCCTCTTTGATTTTGTATGGTAGATATTTCAAGGGTGATTTCCAGGTACTTCTGTGGTCCAGGTGTCAGCAACAGATGCCGACATTGGTTTGAACGGAAAAATACGTTACACTCTCAGCGAAAAAGATCAGGAAGAGGGCTCTTTTGTAATAGATCCAACCAGTGGAGTGATCAGAACCAACAAAGGGTTAGATAGAGAATCTGTAGCTGTATATGAACTGGAGGCTTATGCCATTGATAGAGGATCACCCACACTCAGTAGTTCTGTACCTGTCATCATTCGAATAGAAGATATAAATGATTCTCCTCCAGCTTTCGATTCTGATAAGATAACTCTTTACATACCGGAAAATAGCCCTATTGGTAAGAATTTCACAACATTTACCATTTCATCCCGTTATTTTGTGTAGTTACCCACTAAAATATCAGCTTTATGCCAAGATTACGCCATTTTGGATACTTGAACACCAGTTTTTTCTTGTTCTAATTTCTTGAGAGATTTCATGAAAATTTCCTACCCTTGCATAATTTATCCTAAACACATCATATTATCCATATATTTCAATATATTAGAGACAACCAATATCACATTGCTCAACAAAGCAATATCGTTCAAATATATTGTATATGGCGCAAAACTTTTTGGCAGGAGTTTGATGTTGAAAACCAAGGATGATCAACTGATCACATATATTAGTGATCAAACCTATTGTTATATACGACTGTAGTCTAATTTGGTGGGCAAAACTGAAGGAAAGATCATTGCAAGTTGCAATATATCATCACCTTCCCCACAGTAGAGCTTGTAAATAGATGTCTATGGTTCTTTGGACGAGATCCCTCATGACTATTAACGAAAAAATTTTAAACTAGCTTATTATTAGGTACCTACCTACTTATGGATTAATTCTTTTTATACCACATTCGCTACCTTCCTCAGCCACGCTCGCCGCTAATTGGGTAGCTGACGTTCGGTACGCTTTTTAGTCAGCTAATAGTTGGACTATTATGAAGGTGAAAAACTCATATTTCCATATGATTTCTCCAAGTAATTATATGTGTTTCAAGGTGTATTATATTTCAATTCAATACGTGCTTCATTAATTAGCTGATTAATATCTTGAACTCTTTTAAAGGTTCTACCGTTGGCTCTGTCCACGCTAAAGATCCAGACGAAGGTCCAAACGCCATAGTCCAATACTCCATCATAGGCGGTGAAGATTCCGAAAGTTTCTCCCTCATAACCCGTCCTGGTTCAGACAGGGCTGAACTCATAACCATGATCGAACTAGATTACGAGAGTCCGAAGAAAAAATTCGACCTAATCGTAAGAGCTGCTAGTCCGCCACTCAGAAACGATGCACACGTCGAAATCTTGGTTACCGACGTTAACGATAATGCTCCAGTCCTTCACGATTTCTACGTTCTCTTCAACAACTTTAGGGATCACTTTCCTTCTGCTCCGATCGGGAGGATACCAGCCTTCGACGCCGACGTCTCCGACAAGCTCTTCTACAGGATTTTATCGGGTAACAACGCAAACTTGATAGCCTTGAATGAAAGCACGGGACAAATACAACTATCGCCCCAGCTGAACACGAACGTGCCTAAGATTGCTTCCATGGAGGTGTCCGTCTCGGACAGTCTGAACGATGTTAAGGCCATCATGCAGCTCTCTGTGGTGCTAATCACCGAAGAGATGTTACTGAAGTCCATCACCGTGAGGTTGAACCAGATGACCAAAGAAGCCTTTCTGTCGCCTTTGTTGAATTTTTTTATCGATGGATTGGCCGCTATTATTCCTTGTCCGAAGGAGAATATTTTTATATTTAGTATCCAGGTAAGTTGGTAGATACTTTCGATAGATCTTAGCCTACCCGACTAGGAGATATTCTTCCTCTTCTCGGTCAGCTTTTTCACTCCTTGTCAAGATAAACATAATCGCAGTTTTTATTCTATGTGGAAATTAGGTGCGGGAAATGCATGATTTTGAGAATCTCTGTCAGTTCATTGAAGGCTTCTGATTTCTCAATTCAAACTTACGACTCCTCTATGATTCCACTATGATTACATGCAGAACACAGAAGAAAGGTGAAATGTCACCAAGATATCCATTCGTGAAGATCCGATTGGTTTGAAACCATAGCTTGCACCATATAGTGGGAAAACAATATGGAATATATGGCTGTGCCGGACCTATCGCCTTTCTACAGCCAGAGTTTACTACTTGATGTACCTACCTTTAATTTCAATCATTCAATTATTAGAATAGAAGAAAAATTGAAAACAGAGTTGAAAATTCGAGGATTACCTCAAATGGTTCATGTGCTCGTGTGATATATGAAACTCTGCTGCGGCCCGTTTCCTGTGCTACCACATACTCGTGTTTTAATGGCTATCATTACATGATAATTGCATAATATACTATTATTATTGTTATGGAATTGCTCCTCAAAAGAACTCACTACTGCTTCATTTTTTCAGGATGACACAGATGTCCAATCCAAAATTTTGAATGTTAGTTTCTCTGTGAGAAGACCAGATGTGCCTAGGGAAGAATTTTATATGCCGCAGTTTCTACAAGAAAAAGTTTATTTAAATAGGGCTATCTTGGCTAAATTAGCTACTGTTCAGGTGAGTCATAAAGAACATACACGAAAATTTTTCTAAATTCTGTAAGGTCAGATATACATCTGATGTGCAATGAGTAAGATATTTTTGTTTTCAAACGATTCATTCACAGGATCACCGGAAAGTTCAATGTCTCTGTCAGCGCCAGTTTTACTTTTACCTCCACTGGAGGGAAAAGTGTTGCTATGAAAACTATAAATTATTTACCCAGCTTTGTTGGCTAAAGCCTCGTGAATAAATATAAATGAAATCCAGAGCTGATGCCTTTTTAGCCTTAAATAGTATTTTTTCAGTCTTATGAACCCTATTCTGCGTTTTTGACGCCCTTGTTCCTGGGGAACAGAGTGCTTATCAATTTGCCCAAATGTCTGTAATTTTCTAATTTTTGGCTGAAAAGGGCCTTAAACGTTTTGGTTCAACTCACTGATCAAGAATCCGTGGTCAAAATCGATTCTGCCCGGCCGGTCGTAACCACGATAATTCTCGAATGGAATGAGCTCGACAGTTGAAATTTTCAGAGTAGGTTTGGGAAATTGATATCTCGATTAAGTTCATTATTGGGCAAAAGTTTCGGACTAACGAAAAAGACATTTTTTTTACATTAGAAATTTCAAATTAAAATTTTTTAAGATGCAGTGTCGTCATAACAGGGTTTTTTTTGCTTTTGTTTTTCCCTAAGCTCTTGTATCATACATCGAATTGTATGGTACCCAGTTACACTAACCGCTGCTAATACTTTTTGGCGCTATTGTTTCTCGGAACAGAGTGCTTATCAATTTGCCCAAATGTCTGTAATTTTCGATTTTTTTGCTGAAAATGGTCTCAAACGATTTGGTTCGACTCACTGATCAAGAATCCGTGGTCGAAATCGATTCTGTCCGGCCGGCCGGCCTTCTGGCTGTCTGACCGGCCGTCCGTTAACACGATAACTCTCGAACGGAAGGAGTTAGAGGATTGAAATTTTAGGGTAGGTTTGGAGGGTAAATAGCTCGGACGAGTCCGTTAAAGGGCGAAATTCACCAAGCGGTTCCGGAGTTATGGCCGTTTTTAGTAAAAACATTTTTTATGAATATTTTCGAAACCGATCACTCGATCTATCTGAAATTCATCATCAGATTGTAGAATAATGACCTTTATACGCATGCGAAGTTTTGTATTGATCAGGTAGCCGTAAAGTGTCAAACAAAAATTTTTAAAATTTTTAAATTTTGTTTCTGCAATAACTCTCGAACAGAATGGGCTAGGCAGTTGAAATTTTCAGAGTAGATTTGAGAGATAAATATCTCGGTTGAGTTCCTTAGTGGGTAAAATAGGCCGGATGGTATCGGAGTAACGAAAAAAAGATTTTTTTTTAACTTTCAACTATTTCAAATTCAATTTTTTTTTATGATGCAATTTCACCATAAAAATCCATTGATATCATTTTCAACTCTAACATGCTAATACTTTCGGAGATATGATTTTTCGAAATTTCAATAATGAATCGTACTTCTATGTTTTCACAGAAAGCCATAATTATTTTATCTATGAATTATTATATGATGTACGAGTATGTTCATACTCGTGCATGTCATCCTGTTCTATAAGGGAGAGTCAAATTCATTTCAATTATTTTAATTTGATTTATTCCATGGTGCAGTCCTCATTCTTAGATTGCTCATTTAATTTTGATAAATAAACTATTATTTGAATTTCCTTTATGATGCAGTGCTATCATAAGAATCCATTGATATAATTCCCAACTTAGAGAAACCAATACTTTCGGAGATCTAATTTGTCTGTTTGAATAAGAGCGCCAGAAAGCTCCTGTCCACAGGGCTTGAACCAATTTTTATTCAAAAATTCGAAAATTATAGACAATTGGAAAAATTGATAAGCACTCTGTTGCGAGGAACAAGAGCGCCTAAAATGAAATAACACGATATCCCTGTTGGCCCAACTATTAAATCCATAAACACAAGAAAATACTATTGATTTCGACATTTGAACTAATTTATGATTAATTTAATTACTTTAACATATAAAAGAAAACCAGAAAAACAACTCTTGAGCATCCATTTCTCACAAACAACTGTTAATTAATGTACGATTATACGATCTCAAAGCAAAACAAACTCCGTTACCTACTCCTAAATCTTGATAATCTCTGATAATTCTACCCTCTATGATCATTAAACGTTCTCCCCCCGACTTGTTTTCGAGCAGTCGAGATGTGGTCGTCGACGGCGCGTCGTTGAGTCTTTAGGGGTCGCTTCACACGTGTCAACACGACACGGTTTTATATACGGCAACGACACAAACGCTCGAGCTTTCCCACAGGCTCGCTTCACAGTCGTGTAAACGACACCGGCATCCGATTCATGGGTGAAGGCTTGAATTTTAGCTTTCACAGTTATCCGGCACGAGTCGTGGTTGTGTGAACGACACACAGCTGCCGTGCACGACTCGAGGGTGTCCGGCAGTCCCCCCGAGTCGTGAACGGCAGTCGTTCAGTGACCATGTCTGCCGGTGTCGTTTACACGACTGTGGTGTATATGTGAAGCGAGCCTTGTGGGAAAGCTCAAGCGTTTGTGTCGTTGTCGTACATAATACCGTGTCGTGTTGATGTGACCTTCCTCGACGAAATCATTGCCATCTAAAAGCACCGATGTAGTGCTTGACGGCTGCACGTCGCGGCGGTTCGCGAACGTTAGACGTCGTATCGAAATCCCAACTTTAGGCTCCACATATCGATGTAAAACACGTGTTGAATATTTGTAAGGAAAGAAATAATACCATTAAGTATGCTGTACCAATGATTCCGGAGGAATCACGAAACCATTACGATTGCTATTTTTATGCCGTAAGGCGGAGGTTACAAGGTTAATCTGGCTTCAGTTCAGCCTGACATCAATCATGGATTGATGTCAGATTGAAGGGAAACTGATTCTATACGCGTATATTGTTCTCGTCAATCTGACATCAATCCATGATTTATGTCAGACTGAACTGATGCCAGATTGACCGTGTAACCTCCGTCTAAATATCAAAGTTTATCTTCTTTTGTTTCAGAGAGAGAATTAACTTTATTAGCATACGACCGAAGTCTTCCAGCCTTCTTTTGTTTCATTCATTTGGAAATCTATTATTTACAGATACTACCGTTTGATGACAATTTGTGCGTGAGGGAACCATGTCTCAATTTCGAAGAATGTCTAACCGTTTTGAAGTTTGGAAACGCCTCGGACTTCATTAGCAGCGATACTGTTTTGTTCAGGCCGATTTACCCGGTTACCACGTTTACCTGTCAGTGTCCAGATGGATTTACAGGTGCGTTGACTTTGAGTTTGTTCAATCCCTTTATTTTTTCATGATCACTCGTTACTTGGTTGGAAAAAAGATTAGATGTATCCATTTCAGGCTCTAAGGAACATTATTTGTGTGATACTGAGGTCAATTTGTGCTACTCCTCGCCATGTCTGAACAATGGGACCTGCAAGAAAAGAGAGGGTGGTTATACATGTGTATGTCCAGAAAATTTTTCAGGTAAGATTACCGATAGTTAATAAATGATAATAAATGTTAATAACTGTTTATTTATCGATACATTACATATAGAGCGCGTCACAGGAGCTCTTATTTTCCTTTCGGGAATATGTAGATAGTTCATAATATCACCAATACTTCATATTCATTTTTTTGCCAAAATAATCGTTAAAAAGCTACGGGCCTCTGGCTACAAATAAAACCGGTTTCTCCTTAAGTAGGTTTTCCAGTGGAAATTGAAATTTTCTTAAGGATGGATAGGTAGATCAAAAATTTATTATATTAGTGACTTATCTAAGATGTCTATTTCTCAGGTAAAAATTGCGAAATGCACACCAAGGAGAAGACCTGTAAAGCCGAATTGTGCAAGGATGATTCAACATGCAATACTAGAAAAGTCATCATAGAGGATATATGTGAAGATTGCTCATTGGAGAACAAAGCCGAATTGTATACACCGTTCTGTGAATTGAAGAGCAGGAGTTTCGGGAAGAATTCCTTCCTTACTTTGCCTAGTTTGAAGCAAAGACACCGTTTGCACATAAAGCTGGGGTAATTATCAATTTTTTCTGTTTATTAATCAGCTATTTACATTCTATTTCTATGATTCACATACTGAATTTATTTCAACTAATATATAATTACATGATTCCAATTCCATATTTAATAGATAGGTTTATTTCCAAAGGTCCATACTGTATTTATATTACTTTGTTAGATATTGCTTATTTAGCATTTTGCATCCTAGCGCGTGGACCTGCATCGCACATTCCTTAGATAAGATAATCTTATAAATAGAACCCTATTAGATTTTCTCGAGGAGAATTGCATAGAGAATTATATTGAGAATTAGATCAACATTGTCAAGCTCAGTGTATCGAGTTTTTCAAATAAACCATTTTTGTTTTTAAAAACGTGATTCTTCCCCGAAAAGACGTAAATGGCGACGAGGACGTGATGTTATTAGTGATTTTACAAGAAAAAAAAAACACGTGAATTTTAATTCTTTGAATGACATCAAAGAACCCGAGAACTCAGAATAAGTGCGACGTAAATTCCAAAAGGAAAACCGAGTACGAACTGTATCTCAAATAATATTGTGCCAGTCTCAGTGTGCGAAGAAAAGTGCGACGAATCAACCCCTAAAATTCATCCACGGAGAATCTTCCAGAGGCTAGCAGTTTCAACAACAACATCGAATTTGGAGAAGAATCCGATTGATTGAGTGGCGCCCTTCAACGACTTCAATAAAACAACTTGGTGAGCATTGAGCAATTCCTTTACTGTATTCCCCAGTTTTCCTAACCTGGTCAAAAGTTAGTCAATCTTTTTCCCCACAGTTTTGTGCGTAAAACTTGTGTCATAGTTTTTTCTAGGTTTCTTATTAAAAAACCGATTATCATAGTTTTTTCTAGGTTTCTTATTAAAAAACCGATTACCATAGTTTTTCCTAGGTTTCTTATTAAAAAACCGACTAACGCGAATTAAATAATTGTATAACTCGAACATAATATTTCCAAGATGACTCAAGAAAGTAATCTTTTTGATAAAATCAAACTAATAGATTTATTTGCAAAACCAATTCTGCCTTTCGATGGTAACCAAGCAAACCTTGCACGCTTTATTAATCATTGCGAGAAATTTTATAATAAATTCAAAACAACCGAAGTATTGTTAAATGAAGTAATTATTGATATTATAAAAAGTAAACTAACTGGAACAGCGAGCGAAGTAGTAAGTAGCAATGAAAGAATTACTCAAACTTGGAATGATTTAAAAATATTTTTGGAATTAAGATTTGAAGAAAAAATTTGTCTGTCAGTTCTATTTTGGGATCTGCAAAACGCCCAAAGACTTAGACACGAAGATGATTTAGAATTTTTGGAAAAGATCGTTGAATTGAAAAACAAATATGATTCTCAGATTGAATTATCAGAATTACCAGTATTAGAAAAGGAACAAGAGAAAAATATAGCTTCACGAGTAGCAACCCGCGTTCTCTTGTATAATATTAACGCAGAATTACGAACAGCCCTTAGAGGTCGACATATTATGAATTATGATGAAATGGTTACTTTTATTAGACAAGATTATTATTATTATCAACAGCCATTTTCACATTACAAAACTCAAATGAATAGACGTCAAAGTGAACCTCAGAAAAATATCCCCCAAAATAATCAAAGAAATTTTAATCAAAATAACCAAAGAAATTTTCCTCAAAATGTTTATAGAAATTCTTCTTATAATAACACTAGAAATTTTCCTACGAATAATCGAAATCAAAATTATCAAAGGAATTATAGAGAAAATCCTTTTAATCAAAGTTCTCAACAGAGATTTCCTTCTCAACCAATTCAGTTTCAACAACGCGCAGTAAATACCTATTACCCGACGAACCGTCAAGTATTTGGACCTAGTACGTCACGAGAACAGAATGTTAATGTATTTAAGCCCGATCCAAATAGGAGAATCCAAACTCCACCAGAAAAAATGTCAATTCAAACAAGAAATTACCCTCAGAAAAGACAAAATTATTCTACCCAATATCAAACAAATCCTAATAAGAAATACTTCAGTAGTGAACAAAGTCCCAACTTTACATTTGAAGAATTAACCCATATTCAGTCAACTTCACAAGACCCCAAATTTAATCATAAATCAATTCCTGAATACGAGCGTGATTTACATTTAAAAGAAAATTTTCGAAAACTAGCCCTAAACGATTCATTGACTTAAATCATTCGTTAGATCATACAAATCAATTACCGTATATTGAATTTAAAAATCCAAAATGCAAACTACTAATTGATAGTGGATGTTCCGTTTGTCTTATGGATCCAAAATTTGCTTATAATAATTTCCACCAGAATATTTTTAATGAAAAAACTACCTTAACTGCTTGCATGAAGCAAGAAACTTCTAATGAAAAAGTGTTAGTACCATTATTTTCAGAATTTCAAATGAATGATTGTCATCCTTTTGTATTGTATAAATTTCATAAGAATTATGATGGATTAATTGGTGCAGATTTCTTAAATAAATATGAACTTAACCTAGATTTCAAAAATCAAAAATTAACTAATGACTTTTGTGAAATTCCTTTTGAATACCAACAAGTATGTCAAAAACCTACGAATATTCCAGTAGACCTTACTCATTTAGAACCAAAAATTAGTAGTCAATTGAAGAAAATATTCGAAACAAACGTAGATGCTCTTCAGTTACCAGGTCAACCACTTAATTTTACGAATAGGATAAAACATAAGATAAGAACGAGCGATGAAAATCCCGTTCATGGTAAAATTTATAGATATCCAGAAGTTCATAGAGAAGAAGTTCAGACTCAAATTCGAGATATGTTAGACAAGAAAATTATTATACCTAGTATATCACCATGGTCCTTTCCAGTAGTTATTGTGCCTAAAAAACAAGACTTATCTGAAAAAAAGAAATGGCGTATCGCGATAGATTACAGAAAATTGAATGATAAAACAATTGAGGATAAATATCCACTTCCCCAAATTGAAAGTATATTAGATAAACTTGGTAATAAAAAATACTTTACAACGCTAGATTTAGCCTCCGGATTTCACCAGATTGAGTTAGATGAGTAATCCATTGAAAAAACGGCTTTTACTGTTGAAAATGGTCATTATGAGTTTCTGAGAATGCCATTTGGACTTAAAAACGCCCCGGCAACTTTTCAAAGATTAATGAACACTGTATTAGAAAGATTTATCGGAAAAAATTGTTATATTTACATGGACGATATTATTATATTTTCGGACACTGTTGAACAACATTTGGCCGATATTCATAATATTCTCGAAGTTCTGAAAGAGGAAAAATTAAAAATTCAACTAGATAAATGTCACTTTTTCAATACTGAAATTGAATTCTTAGGACATATTATCACACCTGAAGGAATTAAACCAAATCCAAATAAATTAAAAGCAGTAATTAAATTTCCTATCCCAAAAACTCAAAAAGAGATAAAATCATTTCTCGGATTAGTCGGATATTACCGAAAATTTATACCAAATTTTGCGAAAATTTCTAAACCCCTAACTGTATGCCTGAAAAAAAATGCGAAAATTAATATTAATGACCCGAATTATATTGAAGCATTTGAAATATGTAAGAGAAATTTATTAAACCACCCAGTATTAAGATACCCAGATTTCAATAAACCTTTCATTTTAACTACGGACGCATCAGGATTCGCGATAGGTTCCGTATTATCACAGGGTGATCCACCAAATGATCTACCGATTTCTTTCACAAGTAAAACATTAAATTTAGCAGAATCTAGATATAGTACCATAGAAAAAGAACTACTTGCTATTGTATGGTCGTGTAAACATTTTAGACCTTATCTATATGGAAGAAAATTCACTATTTATACCGATCATAAACCTTTAACCTGGCTATTTTCCCTTAAAGAACCAAATTCACGTCTCATGCGATGGAGAATAAAACTTGAAGAATTCGATTACGAGATAAAATATAAGAAAGGCTCAACAAATAATGCAGACGCCCTAAGTCGAATTATTTTGGATTCAACTGATGAACTAACATATCAAAATTTCTTAAAACTTTATGAATCCAAGAATATTATTGATGCACCGAATGTAATAGAAAAAGAAGGTAATCTATTTGAAAGCCCTGAAAACTATGCTCTAGCACACTGCGTATCAAATGATTTTTATATGAACCAAGGTATTGCCCTCGATTTCAAACAGAAATTTGGTCAAGTGAACGAACTTAAACTTCAAAATAAATCAATAGGTGAGATTGCATCGATCCGAAACGAGAATCGTAATATTTATTACTTCATTACTAAAAATCTTCACTCTGATAAACCTGAATATGAAAAAGTTTTCAAAGCACTTTTAAACCTTAGAAAATTATGCGAATATAATGATGATAAATACATAGCTTTGCCGCGAATTGCGTGTGGATTAGACCGATTAGAATGGTCAATTATCTTAAAAATAATAAAATATATCTTTGCAGACTCAGATCTGAAAATAATCATCTATTATTTATCCAATAGACACCCAGTAAAATCTATACATACATACTTCTAATGTAACTACTATTAATGAAAATTTAATCGATATTAATGGAATAGAAGAAGATCTTATTTCAATGGCAAATCAAGTAACTGATGAAGAATTAGACGAATGTCTAAATTTATTAGGTCACACAAATGATAGACTACCTGCAATGAAAAATCAATTAACCGATGAAGAATTAGACGACCTTTTAGGCAATACAAGTGATGAAATACCTGTCCTAGATAATTCGAATTCAAGTAAATTGAAAACAGGAAATATAATTATTCACAGTGATGCCACAATTCATAGTAGCGTTGAAAATCCAATTTTCGAAATTCCTTATACAGAAAGAAGTTTAAATTCATCACCTTTACAAATAATAATGAGAAAATTCTCAAGTTACCATGTCACAAAAACAAAATTATTTGGAGACAAAATGAGATTGCGAGTTTCTATAAATTCGATAGAAAATGATCTATTTAAATTTATCAAAGAATATGTCCAACCTAAAAAGTCATATACCATATATTTTGCATCCCCAGAGTTAGAAAAACCTCTTATACAAACTTTACAGAATAAATTCGATTATAATACATTCAATTTGAAAATCTCTAAAATATATCTAGAGGATGTCGAAGATAAAGAAGAACAACTTCTAAGAATTCAACAATATCATGAAACCAAAACTATTCATCGTGTATATCAAGAAAACTTAACTAGTTTAAAGCGCAAATATTATTGGCCGAACATGAACAAAGATGTTCAAAATTATATAAATTCTTGCGAAATATGTCAGAAAAGTAAATACGAAAGAACCCCAATCCAATTACAATTTAAACCAAACCCAATAGGATCAAATCCTTTCACACACATTTATTGTGATACTATTAGATTTAATCAAACATATTGTCTAAGCATTGTAGACTCATTCTCCAGATTTGGACAATGTTACCCGCTGTCACAAAAGACAGGCACGGAAATAGTAGATAAATTATTAATGTATTTTAGCCATTTTGGTACCCCCAATAAGATAACATGCGATAATGGACTAGAATTCAAAAAAAAAGCACTGACGTGAAGTCAGTACTCTTTGGCGCGCGTGTTCACGGTGGCTAATTTGAATTGAATGATTCAAAAATTAACAGTGCTGTATCTAAGCTGCCATCAGGATAGAGTAACAAAGTTGGAAAAGAACACAAGTGACTCTCCTTAGTCGCACAAGCTCTTAGAAGATTTGGGAGGGTCAGTATAATCCTAATCATGTTTATAGCACGCGCGCCAAAGCAGATTGACTTTTTACACTTTTTGTTTCATTGTTAAGTCAATCTGCTTTTGCGCGCATGCTATAAACATGATTAGGATTATACTGACCCTCCCAAATCTTCTAAGAGCTTGTGCGACTAAGGAGAGTCACTTGTGTTCTTTTCCAACTTTGTTACTCTATCCTGATGGCAGCTTAGATACAGCACTGTTAATTTTTGAATCATTCAATTCAAATTAGCCACCGTGAACACGCGCGCCAAAGAGTACTGACTTCACGTCAGTGCTTTTTTTTTTTTTTTTCAAGTTCCTTTAACAAATATAGCTATCAATACAGTTTGGCTGTTAGTTTTACCGTAGATCAGAAAAAAATTCGGTTGTGGGTCCTCCGTTAGGGACGAAATTGCATCTTCTCCAAATCCGAACGCATTTTAATATAGATCTACCGAATATAGTTATTTATAAATTCGCCTCAGGGCCACCATACAGACATTTCAAATCGGAAACAACGCTATTTCCCCCAAACTGACTTGTGTCCGTGCACTGAATTGACATGAATATTCTTTTAAAACCTCACAATATCGGCTCATTACTCCCAACATAACCCAAACAACCCAAAATCATTCACTTCTCGTCTGCGCAAGCGCAGTATACTCGTGGCTGCAAGTCCTCCCAAAATTACACACCTCACAAAAAACTCCGATTCTCCAACACTAGTGGTACAGGAGATATCGCTTCTTGAATCCACGCATGCGCAGACCCTCACCAGGGGATTCTATAGCAGAAAAGCATCCGCCACCCCAAAACCCCAATCCTCTCTGACGAAAGCACCACCAGTTAAATCACTGATGGTCTGCTCATGCGCATAACGAAAAATGCCTGTAAGGGGTTACATCCATTTCGAAATTAGCCCCAGGGCCACGGTACGGACACTTTAACTCTGAAACAACGCTACATCCCCCAAACTGACTTGTCCTTGCACTGAATTGCTATGAATATTCTTTTAAAACCTCATAATATCGACTCAGCACTCCCAACATAACCCATCCAACCCAAAAACAGTCACTTCTCTTCTGCGCATGCGCAATCTACTCGCGGCTGAAAGTCCTCTCAAAATAACACACCTTACAAAAAACTCCGATTCTCCAACACTAGTGGTTCAGGAGATATCACATCTTTAATCCACGCATGCGCAGACCCTCAACAGGGGATTCTATGGAGGAATAGCATCCGCCACCCCAAAACCCTATTCCTCTCTGACGAAAACACCACCAGTTAAATCACTGATGATCTGCTCATGCGCATAACGAAAAATGCCTGTAAGCGGTAACATCAATTTCAAAATTAGCCCCAGGGCCACGGTACGGACACTTTAACTCGGAAACAACGCTACATCCCCCAAACTGACTTGTCCTTGCACTGAATTGCTATGAATATTCTTTTAAAACCTCATAATATCGACTCAGCACTCCCAAGATAACCCATCCAACCCAAAAACAGTCACTTCTCTTCTTCGCATGCGCAATCTACTCGCGGCTAAAAGTCCTCTCAAAATAACACACCTTACAAAAAACTCCGATTCTCCAACACTAGTGGTTCAGGATATATCACATCTTTAATCCACGCATGCGCAGACCCTCAACAAGGGATTCTATAGAGGAATAGTATCCGCCACCCCAAAACCCTAATCCTCTCTGACGAAAACACCACCAGTTAAATCACTGATGGTCTGCTCATGCGCATAACGAAAAATGCCTGTAAGGGGTAACATCAATTTCAAAATTAGCCCCAGGGCCACGGTACAGACACTTTAACTCGGAAACAACGCTACATCCCCCAAACTGACTTGTCCTTGCACTGAATTGCTATGAATATTCTTTTAAAACCTCATAATATCGACTCAGCACTCCCAACATAATCCATCCAACCCAAAAACAGTCACTTCTCCACTGCGCATGCGCAATCTACTGGCGGCTAAAAGTCCTCTCAAAATAACACACCTTACAAAAAACTCCGATTCTCCAACACTAGTGGTTCGGAAGATATCGCATCTTGAATCTACGCATGCGCAGACCCTCATCAGGGATCTGAATTCTATGGAGGAATAGCATCCGCCACCCCAAAACCCCAATCCTCTCTGACGAAAACTACAGCAGTTAAAGGACTTCTCATCTGCGCATGCGCAATACGGAAAATGCCCGGAAAGGGCAGCATGAACCTCAAAAACATATGTTTCGGCATTAAAAGCAAAATATTCCGCAAAATAGTAGTAATTTTTTTATTTTTTTCATGTCACGTGATCTTCACGAAATTTTGCAAAAGTGTTTGCTTTGGTTTTTTGCATCTAACTACTGAGTTTCAATTTAATCAGATCAGTATTTTTCGAGTTATCGTGAAAACAAAATTTTCAAATTTTCAAATTTTTTTTTTGCCACTTTAGGGCCGTCCGTTCAACACAAAACTTCGCAGGCATATAAAGGTCATGATTCTACAATCTGATGCCAAATTTCAAAAAGATCGAGTGATCGGTTCCGGAAATATTCATAAAAAACGTTTTTATTAAAAACGGCCTTAACTCCGAAACCGCTCGGTCGATTTCGCCCGTTAACGAACTTGTCCGAGATATTTACGCTACGAAACTACCCTGCAAATTTCAACGCTCTAAGTCGTTCTGTTCGAGAGTTATCGTGCTAACGGCCGGACCGGCCGGCCGGCCGGCCGGACCGGACGGACAGAATTGAATTTGACCTCGAATTCTTCATCAGGGAGTCGAACCTAATCGTTTGAGACCATTTTCGAAAAAAAATTCGAAAAATACAGACATTGTGACGAAATGATAGCACGCTGTTCCTTGCGGAACACGCGCGCAAAAATAGTGTTGTACAGGATTTTTCCAAAATTCATAAAATAGAAATTCATTACATAACCAATTATAACCCAAATTCTAACGCTATAGTAGAGAGGTTTCATTCTACGTTGATAGAACAATTAAGAACGATCGGAAATAAAAATACTTTTCAAAATAGACTTTCTCAAGCATTGCTTAGCTATAATAATTCTAATCACTCAAGTTTAGAGATGACACCTATGCAAATAATCAAAGCAGACTTAAATTATTCACTACCTATTGAGCGGACACATAATGAACAAATTCAGAATTATGTTGAAAATTACGTCGATAATCTTAATGACATTTCAAAACAATTGGAGAAAAATAAGCAGAAGAATATTGAACGTTTAAGAAAAACTAATGAAAAGAGATCAGCAAAAGAAAATCATCCCTTAAATAAAAATCCTACTTATATTAAAAAACCAATAACACGCAAATTAGACCCAGTTTATAAAAAAATAGATGCCCGTGAAATTGATGAAAATCGTATTGAAGATACTAAAAACAAACATGTTTATCATAAGAAAATTTTAAAGCAAAGGAAACACTAGTACAGATTTTATTTCAGACTTAATAATGCTGTAAGCTTTGCGAGATTATTAAATGAATTTATCTTACCTTTCTCAAAGTACTCAAAATTAATAGCAAATGTTAATGTAATACTCTTTCATCATTTGAAAGATTACTATCAATTATGTCACACGAAAGTTATTTTCAAGAACAAAGTTTTATTGTTCCTAATATCAATACCATTGGTATATAAAGAAAATTATGATTTATACAAGTTTCACTACTTAACTCAACAAAATCCTTCCTTTCCTTATACCAACTCCTATTTGCTCTCACAAAAGGAAATATTGAAATGGTCAACAAAACAGTGCCATCCGATAGAAGATGACTATCTATGCGATCAAGACTCCCTTATAGAATCCCCGATATGTATGCAGAATATCTTGAAAAACCACACCGAAGACTGCCCCAGAAAGAGAACAATCATTTCTCCAGACCTAAAATTATTGGAAGACGGAAGTGTATTGTCAATTGGAAACAAGAAAATCCAAGAAAAATGTCCCCAGCAAACCAAATACTACTTCATCCCTTCCATGGCAATTCTAAGAACGAAATGTACCATAAGCAACTTACAGAAAGAAATTACTCCCACTACTTCCATAGACGAAGAAAAATACATCATTCTACCAAAAATTATGTTACCCTCCAAGAACCTGTCAAATGAAGAATTCAAGAAAGAAGAAATGGAAATCCCCAACATAGAATTAGAAGATTTAGAAGAATGGAATTTCCAACCTTCGAAATTCACATTGTTAATTTTATTAGTATTAATTATTTTCATAATAAGCATTTATTTCATTTTCAGATATTTAAGAAATAATATTTTTAATAAAGCCACACCTCTTAAAGGTGATACCTTTAATTTAGCCGAGGAGGAATTACATGATTCCAATTCCATATTTAATAGATAGGTTTATTTCCAAAGGTCCATACTGTATTTATATTACTTTGTTAGATATTGCTTATTTAGCATTTTGCATCCTAGCGCGTGGACCTGCATCGCACATTCCTTAGATAAGATAATCTTATAAATAGAACCCTATTAGATTTTCTCGAGGAGAAATGCATAGAGAATTATATTGAGAATTAGATCAACATTGTCAAGCTCAGTGTATCGAGTTTTTCAAATAAACCATTTTTGTTTTTAAAAACGTGATTCTTCCCCGAAAAGACGTAAATATATATACTGATGAAACCGAATAAAAATGATCGAAGAGGTTACATCGAATGCCATCCAAATACCTACGTACGATTTTTTGTAACTTGAAACGCATCGGTCATTTCTGATTTGATCATAAAATAAAATGTGAACTACTAGAATCACCACTAATGATACTCCAACAAAAAAAATCACTAAAGTCCTGACGTGACTTAAGTCTAATTGAACGCACTTGTTCATGTTGACCAATCTGAATTGAATGATGTCATAATCAAGCGTGCGCAAACAACTGAACTGACGTCTGTTTCAGATAAAAATTGTATCGGTAATTTGCAAAAATATTCGGAAATCGTGGAGTTCACCCGGATAACGGTAGTATTTCTTTTTTTATGGTTTTGGTCCTAACTAGAGTTGGGCATAATCGAATGATTTCAATATTCGATATGTAGGTTTCAACAATCGAATGATTACTCGAGATATTAATCGTTCGGTGCTCATCTCAATCTTCATAGCGTTAGCGGCTTCTCTTATCCCTTATCTTGAATAGGTTTTGACTCGGCTCTATAAGAAAGTGTTCAGTATTTACAGTTTATCACTTTATTACGTTTCGCGGCTTCAAGATTATGCTATTTTTGTACCATGTTTATTTCCAGCTGTTCGAAACTCGGCAACACAGTTCCGTCGAAAATGGTATTTTCAACTATTGATCAACCTCCGTCGTAATAGATTAGCGCTAAAAAATCATTTTTCTGAATGGTGATATGTAATTCACCTGTAATTTTTTACTTTATTTCATTCTATTTTTCTTGAAACATATATTCAAACATACAGGGTGATTCAAAACTCTCAGCGAAAAATTAAGGTATACAGGCTGATATTCTTGATAAAACAGTAAGAATAACATTTTTGGATATTTGGCTTTGTTTCCGAGATATCAGACTTCGAAGTTTCTGCATGTCATCAATTTTCAACTTAAATACATAATATATAAATACAAAAATAAATAAATCAAATCTTCAAAAATACCACCATTAGCATCGATATAGGCTTGGCAACGCATAAATGCTACAGGCATGTTTTGCCTATTTTGAGCGGATTCGACTGCATTAATAATTCGTTCCATTATTTATTCTTTATTATTAATTTCCACTGCGTAAAAAAGTTGTATTGTCCCATATAAAATTATCCAAAGGATTCAAGTTAGGTGATCTCGCAGGCCATAGCACCACGCCGACCAATCCATCTTCTATCAAAAGTTTATTTTAACTAGGCGACAACATTTCGTCCAACATGCGATGGTGCCCCGTCGTGGTGATAATACGATTGTATACCAACCAAATCCATAGGAAAATCTTCTAGCAAATTTGCGAGATCGTTTTCTAATAACTGCAGGTACGCATCGGCATTCAAACGATTAGGAAGGACTTGAATTGGAGTAATTGTTCGTTAAAGACTCCGTCTCATATATTAATAGAGAATCTTCATTTACAAACTCTTTTCTTGCATGCCAGCAGCTTTTAGAACACGATCTCGCAAATTTGCTAGAAGATTTTCCTGTGGATTTGGTATGCAATCGTATGTGGTATCAGCAGTATCACCGCATGTTGGACGAATTGTTGTCGCCTAGTTAAACCAAACTTTTAATAGGAGATGGATTGGTCTGCGTAGTCAGGTGCTATGGCCTGAGAGATCACCTGATTTGAATCCTCTGGATTATTTTGTACGGCGCATCTAAAACAACTTGTTTACGCAGTGGAAATTAATAATCGAGAACAATTAATGGAACGAATTATTAATGGTTGGAAAGTAGTCTGGGTTGAATATCTTTTTTTACATTTTATAAACATTTAGCGTGAAAATAGAGTATTTATGTTTTGGATGGCGTATCATGGTGTGTGGAACTTTTTGAAATTATTTTGAAAATATTTTTATTTATATTTCGGATGAAATCGGATGATTTCAAAGGACATTTGCAGTGCTTTGACACGTATCAAAAGGATGAAGGACATAGTTATAAAATAAAGGACTGTCCTTTGAAATAAAGGAAGGTTTAAACTGGGAAATTGATGATATGCAGAAACTTTGAAGTCTGATATCTCAAACAAATTCAAAAATCCAAAAAAAATAATTCTACATTTTTTATCAAGAATATCAGCCTGAATACGTTCCTTAATTTTTCGACTAGAGTTTTGAATCACCCTGTATATTACACGCTGCTTCATCTTAAATTAAATTTTCGTTCTATTTAATACCTCCAATTAGTTCCTGAATGATGGAAAATAACATTTCAGAGATGTCCCATCTCTATTCCTAACAGCCCACCATGAATTATTCGATTCATTGCGATGGAATGCTGGAAAATCTCCGTCGCCTGCAGATGACATTTCTACAGTAATTGAAAATTTATTCTTGAAGTATACTGGGTTGTGTTCGAATATTAACTCCGAAGAGTAATATTTACTATATTGCGTTCGAAAACTGAAAGGTTGGGTAAATTTTACTTTTTGACTGACTGTCGTTCGAAATGTCAGAGTATTCTACTCAGAGTTCATTTAACTCCTGTCAAAATTGACATTACTCGTGGGACGGAAAATCTCATATCTTTGTCTCACTGTTTTATGAATGTTCTGTGAGGTAATTTAATAGTTTTACTAATGCTCACAATATATATTTATGATTAGAGTTACACATATGTGAAGAAAACAATAATAATAGGTTCTTTCTTAAACCAACATAACCTATATTGCGATATTGGCACCTTCTGTCACTGTCAGAGTAAACTCCAGAGTAAATCTGTCAAACCTTCAAAAACTCTACTCTACTCCGTGGAGTTAATATTCGAACACAACTCTGGAATCATATTTTATGAATTTACTTCCACTTTTATCGCAGCAAATAACCAATTTTGAACTAAGTAACCGAATTGTATTCGAAAAAAACTTTGTTATTCTAGCGCCGATGCAGAATACAATTCACCAACAAAATTCCAATGTTGAGAGATGATCTCGCGGTTGTAATGCATGCAACACCTCTGATAGTGGTATGGATTGAATTTTTTCATGGCTTTCTGTCAAATCTTTAGTATAATTGGATCATTTTAACTTCCCGCTAGAGCTAGACTAATTAATATTGCCGAAATTTCTGCCATTTTGAGTATTTGACATTCTCTTCTCTGTATTCTCTCAATCCTTGTGTTTATCTTACAACACAAATTTATGAACATTCGCCAAGTTTTTAATAAATCAACAAAAGTAATCAAAAATAAACTGAACATAGAGGCATTTCGCTCATCTTCATGAAACTTCCTTAAATACAATGCTTGTCTAATTGGTTTATGAGGAGTTCTACCACCTGTTGAAAATGATGAGTTGCTCGAACCGCAGTTTGGGGAGAGTTGAACATTGCTTTTTAAAGGGAAAAATAAAAACAGTTTGCAGCTTAAATCACTGATATATTAAACAAAACATCACAAAATTATATTGAATGATGAAGAAACACACTTCTTATAAAAAAATGGGTTCAAGCCCTGTGGACAGGAGCTTTCTGGCGCTCTAGTTCAAACAGACAAATTATATCTGGTATTGGTTTCTCAGAGTTGGGAATTATATCAATGTATTCATATGATATCACTGCATCATAAAGGAAATTCAATTCAAATAATAGTTTATTAGATAAGTAATAATAAATTACCTTGTAATCGATCAAAAATTTCCTGATCTACGTTCATCAAATTTTCTCCTCTCTCGAACTACAGAATTATGCTTTCAATATTTACGTGATATTTTCAAACATTTTCGGGTGAGGTCCCCGTTGCATCGCTAAAATACGAGTATTTCAACCCCAATATTCTTGAAGTTACAATATTCCCTTCTGTCAAGTTGACTTTATGACAATTCATACAAAGAATATACATAGAATAATTATATCAATCTGTGAAATACGATTTACATTGAAATTTTGAAAAATCATATCTCCGAAAGTATTAGCTTGTTAGAGTTAAAAATGATATGAATGGATTCTTATGATGAAACTGCTTATTAAAAAAAATTTTATTTGGAATTTGTTTTGTAAAAAAAAAAATTTTTTTTTATTACTCCGAAACCTTCTGTCCGATTTCGCCCAGTAACGAACTTAGCCGAGATATTCATCCTCCAAACCTACTCTGAAAATTTCAACTCTCTAGCTCATTCCGTTCGAGAGTTATCGTGCCTACGGCCGGACGGCCGGACCGGCCGGACAGAATGAATTTCGACCACGGATTCTTGATCAGTGAGTCGAACCAAATCGTTTAAGACCATTTTCATCGAAATATTCGAAAATTACAGACATTTGGGCAAATTGATAAGCACTCAGTTCCGAGGAACTAGAGCGCCAAAAAACAAAACTCAACATATTCTTTAATATTCCAAAACCATCATAATTATTAAACATTTTGTTAACGAAATTAAACAATTCAGCGTATGCAAGACATTTTCGTCTTTACACTCGGTTTCGCTATCATCATTGACATTTAAATTTTTTTTCCTTTTCTAGCTTTCTTTCTCTGGGCTTTCTGTTTTGAACATTTTCTAGTTTTCAATGTTTCCTTTCCTTTAGTTTTTACTGCAACGATATCTTTTTTGTCGTCTTCCAGTTTAGGATTTTGTTTGGTTTTTATTATTTTCTTTCCTTTCTTATCAGTGCCTTCTTGAACCTTCTTATTAGTTTTATTAGTATTATTTCTATTTTCTGATTCAATATCGCTATTCGCAAAAACTCTGTTCTTGATATTCATCTTTTGGTTTTTTATTAAACCATTCTTCGTAACATTGGACCGTAATGCATTTTACTGCAAGATAGTTCGTACCAGGAGTTTTCCTTCAGAAACAGTAAATATCTGTGACGCTTTATATCGACTAGTTTTCCTTCAAATTCTTAGTGTATTTCTTTCTATCTATTCCATAATCAATAGATGTTTTTCTTAAAGATGCATCCTCTTTTACCTCACATATAGCTTTTTCCAATTCTGTGACGGTATGCTTTTTTATTTTGCGTGTTGCTTCAGAAGGCTTGTATCCAAAAGACATTTTTCATTCAATTAACCTGTGAGAGAAAATAAGATTGAACATTGAAAAAAACAAATAAAATGCATATAGAACTTGCGTGTTAAGGTTTCCGAATTGTTTTTAAATTTAGTAAAAAAGTTTTAAATTTCAATATATATTAAATGCCATCATACAAACAATATAGAGGGAGACATGAACCACTGAGCATATCTCCCGCACTCGCCATGGTGCAAGTCTCCCGCATGTACTACTTTGACATTACATTTTACTCACAGAAAAAACGATGAATCTTAGCGAAAAAGTACTAAGCACACCTCAAATTACAATAATCAAGCAGTACAATAGTAATAACACGCAATACGTACCTCTATAAACACGGTCGCAATCTCAAAATAACATAAATTAATAAAATTTACTCCACTGTAACAAATACACTTTTTCGAACCTGAGAGCCAAACAAACTGGCCATTGTACAAAATGACAGCTTGGTGGTTATGGGCGTCCCGTGCTGTACCAATGACCGTCTTGAAGTTTCATTAGCACGAAATTTAAATTGAGTTTTGACAGATGGTTCAACTCTCCCACCTGAGCAAGTCTCCCGGACTTCCCCTATATCTTAATGGATATTTTGAACGCACTGACTGTGCTCAAGTATCCACATTCGATCAGTTCGCTCAAATTAAAATGGGTTCAAGCCCTGTGGACAGGAGCTTTCTGGCGCTCTAGTTCAAACAGACAAATTATATCTCCGAAAGTATTGGTTTCTCAGAGTTGGGAATTATATCAATGTATTCATATAATAGAACTGCATCCTAAAGGAAATTCAATTCAGATAATAGTTTATTAATCAAGATTAAATGAGCAATCATGAGAATGAGAAAAGCACCATGGAAGAAATCAAATTAAATCTGGCCAATTTTGCCCAATAACGAACATAACCGAGATATTCATCTCCCTAAACTACTCTGAAAATTTCAAGTACCTACCTCATTCCGTTCGAGAGTTATATCTATGTCTATGGATGAAAAGCAGTCTCACTACTCTCAGATCTCTTACTTCATGTTCAGTTCCGAAATGTAAGAATTTTTGAGAAAAACTAATATCGGAGCAAACAACTGAGATTTAACTCACTTCGCTCACAATTCTTCGATTGATTACTTCAGGAACATCATTTGACATTATGACAATTCATATTCATACATAGAATAATATCATTCTGTGACAACCATAGATTAAAGGTCTTTAATCTATGGTGACAACGTTGAAATACGATTTATTATTGAAATTTTGAAAAATCATATCTGAGATTTTTCTCACTTCGCTCACAATTCTTCGATTGATTAGTCTCAGGAACATCATTTGACATTATGACAATTCATATTCATACATAGAATAATATTATTCTGTGACAACGTTGAAATACGATTTATTATTGACATTTTGAAAAATCATATCTCCGAAAGTATTAGCTTGTTAGAGTTAAAAATGATATGATTGGATTCTCATGATAAAACTTTTTATTAAAAAAAATTTAATTTGGAATTTGTTTCGTAAAAAAAAAATTTTTTTTTTGTTACTCCGAAACCGTTTGTCCGATTTTGCCCAATAACGAACTTAGCCGAGATATTTATCCCCCAAACCTACTCTGAAAATTTCAACTCTCTAGCTCATTCCGTTCGAGAGTTATCGTGCCTACGGCCGGCCGGACCGGCCGGACAGAATGAATTTCGACCACGGATTCTTGATCAGTGAGTCGAACCAAATCGTTTAAGACCATTTTCATCGAAATATTCGAAAATTACAGACATTTGGGCAAATTGATAAGCACTCAGTTCCGAGGAACTAGAGCGCCAAAAAATAATACTATAAGTAATTTTTTTTTATTGCTTTCCTTTCAGGTTCGCCTCGCAGTCGTTAAACGGTCTCCTGTTGTATAACGGAAGATATAATGAACATCATGACTTCATTGCGCTCGAAATCGTCAATGGAAAAGTGCAGTTCTCGTTTTCGCTTGGTGATAAAACAACCCAAACGACCGCTAATATTCCTGGTGGAGTTTCAGATGGCAAATGGCATACCGTTGAAGTCCATTATTTTAATAAGGTGAGTGTAATTCAATCGTTTACGAACCAATTCAGGTCATTGTATTGTGATATATATCTGTTACCGATAATTTTGTATAACGGCGTGTTGATTAAAAACTGCATGAGTTCATTTTTGGCGCTCTTGTTGAACATAATATGATCTAATGCAATTTTTCTATGACAACCGGCGGAAATACAACATTTTCTAGGAATTTTAATGCCTGAGTGGAATTCATTGGACCATTCCCTTCAAAAAATTTCAACCAGCCATATTAACGCATATGATACAAATGACTTAGCAAATAACCAATATTCTTGAGTATCAATGCAGCATGAAAATATCCGGGTTTTTGCACGTGTGCTTTAGGTGAATATTTTTGTGATGTTTTAAACCATCGAAAACATTCGAGATGATTGTCAAAAAGATTTTATCAATTTAAATTACAGTTAGTATTTGAACAATAATAATTGAGTGAATTTTTTTCGGGAAATAGTCCTTCATACACCTCTCGTGCTTGTCAAATCATCAAATATTTGGCAAGCACTCGGGATATAACTACTGAATATTTCCCGAATAAATTACTGATCTCAAAATGACGTTACTATAATTGACGTAGGGATGATTTCATTACCATTTGCAGCCACGGTGACAAAAAATTACAGCTGTGATTGCATCGTCTGCAATGCAATTACCACTGTAATTTTTCGGTAATTGTATTTCAATTATGAGAAAACCTTGACAGAAGGAAAATATCCGTATAGTGTCGTGGGAGACATTTCCGCTTTCAACTGCATAAGAATGGCGAAAAAGTAGTTTCGTGCACTAATAGAAATTTCTCAAATGTTAATTGAGTTTCGTTTTGAATGTCTGAAATGAGCTATCCTGGTGCTGTCATCGGACAACCTCTTTCTTAGGCTGGCCTTATACAGCCGGAATGTCTCACTTAATTCATACTCTTAATAATTCATATTATTATTTGAGAATACACGGAATTGCATACTAATTTGCTATTCTCCTCACACATTCTGATTTTTTCAGAGTATCAATTTCTAGATTTTGCAAGCTTTCAGAATTCAGACAATTAATTCAGAGAGACATTCCGGCGGTATGAGGCCGGCCTTAGTTGTACCGTTATATTCTTTGTTTGTTTCGCGATCTTGGTGTGGATTCATGGAACATAATTTAACAATTATCAAGTAACAAGTATCAAATAACAATTGTAAATTAATAAGTATAAAAATGTAGCATTCATGCAATCAAATTAACAATTAAGAAGTAAAAAGTAAGGATGCGCACAAGTCGGATATTCAAGGCATTCATTTTCCAAAATAACCTCTGTTCCCTTGATAATCAGTTATAATATCACAAGAGCATAGACAATATTCGATTATTTACCGATTCACGTGACGTTTTCGCGAAACATCACGAGAGCGTAGCTCGAGTGATGTTTCGCGAAATACGTCTAGTGAAGAGGTGAATAATCGAAACATATTGTCTTTGCTCGAGTTGGTATTCGTTACGATTATATAAAGAGTAATATTTTAATTCTTTTATTGATTAATATTAATATCGAAAGTTCAATTATTATAATACATATTTGATGTATTGTTATTTTCCGAATTTGTAGTGTTGGTACTATTGCTGACACTGGATGTGGAAGGATTAGGTATGTTTCTCATTTTCTCAATTATTTGTCTATGGTGTTCTGCAGTGAGTTTCAAATACGGTTTCAGAGATTCCGATGACGAGTGGCCTGTTATTTTGGTAATTTCTTGCAAGTTTGCCCCTGAGTGTGACGAGATACTCACAGCAGAGGAGCGATTCGAATGATTCGTAATTTTCCTTTTTTTCGTATCTAGTCCGATACTTTCAGCTGCTGTACGTGTCCATTTACTCAACTGATTTAAACGTACAGGGCAATTTTTATACCATTTTCCTGTTTTCTGCCAATTAATATTAGGTGTTAAAAAAAGACGATTGGTTGTGATATTTGGAGTCCTTTTGCTCAATAATTTATCCAAGAGACGTACTGGACACTGATTCGTGGACTCTTTATTCGTTACCAACCATTTAGAATTTGTGGTACGTTGTTCACCACCTTGTGCTGTTTTTGAAAATACTGGATTGTATTCGATTCGTCCCGTATTTTGACCGTAATTGTCGAACTCCTTTTTGAAATAGTCAGTTAAGCAAAAGGCTGCTTCATTACCACGCCATGCCAATTCCACAGCACAAATTTGATAAAATTTTTTTTGCAAACCATCTGGTGTATTTTCATCGAAACTTGAAATAATTTTGAGTATTTCATTCTTATTAAGAGCGGCTGAGCTCTCTTTTTTCCTGTCGGGGATTGCTTGTAATTTTTTCCTCTTGGCTGTACGGGCCTTTCTCGCATTTTCGAAAATTGTATCTTTAAATGGATTTATTTCTCTGTTGAAGTCTTCATGAAACTTTTTCTGTAAGAGTTTAGCAGAAATATTCCAAATGGTTTTAACTGTACTTTCTTTATATTCTTTTACATCTGCACGTTTCATATTGAATGCCCAATCTTTCAAAATATTCGCTACTTCATCATTTGAAATATCAGCACGAAGTTTGTAATTTCGATGTTCACAAAACACCGTGAACTGTTTCCAAACATAATTATGTGTCTTCGTGGTATTTTCTGGTGTTAAATTAACAATTTCTTGGTCAATTTCACCACTTGAACTCAAACCAAAACGATGCATCTTCAAAAATGCAATTCAAATCATTGACATTTATCGTCACTATGGAAATTATTCCAATATGGCTGGAGGCGAATCACCAAAACGATTATATACCGTCGTCAAGCGGTATATTCAGTTATCTATACGACGTTACTAAGGGAAATTCAGGAATTCTATTGGTTCATTATAACATGAGTTATATAATCGAAAAAAAGTGTTTAAAATTCCATTTTCAAATGCGATAGTGAGGAACCCAATGAAACAACATGTATATACACAAATATTTCACGACCTGTGGTTATTTATGTCATCGGACCGACTAATCCGTGTTCATCTGCGCACTAGTTGCGTGCAAGTACCAAATCTCGTTCAATTAAAGTAGAAAGTTAAAAGTTGGCCAACTTCTACTTCTTATTTATTAATTGATAATTGTTACTTGTCTGCATGAACACTCTCATTGAAAAATAACAAGCTCAACATTTACTTGCTATTTGTAATTGTTAATTATTATGCCGGGTCCAGACGGGTGTAATAATGTAACGCGTAATGTAATGCGTAATGTAAAGCGAAATCTCTCTTACGATGAATTCGCCTTACATTACGCATTATATTACGCGTTATATTACACCCGTCTGGACCCGGCATAATGCGTAAGGGGGCGTCCATAAATTACGTGAGGTGTTTTCTTGAATTATCTGAGCATTAGTGAATGATCTTAATCGTATTGCGATATACGCTTAAGATTAACTCTTAAGCATGTATAATCTGGATTAAATGGACCAAAATAGTATAATTTTTTTGTTTCAATCAGAAAAAAAAATTGCGTGATATTTGCCGAGACCCCCCCCTCTCTCCAACGTAAGATTAGACGAGATTTGAAAAAATTCGGAAATCTTGTCTTCATTGCTTTCGCCCAATCAATTTCTGAAATATACCATCAAAGTTGAATAATCGATAATTCAAACTGAATATTTGGGAAACTGTGTACTTGAAAAAATACGTAGATTTAATTATAGGTATTCTAAAAACATCTAGCCTTTCTACAGGGTGGTTCATTTTATTGTAGAATATTTTTAACGGTCGATAAAATGTTCAATTTGAAGACAAAAATGTTCTATGGACGTGGGCATGGAGCAAATTCTTCATAACCAAGCTACAGGATGTTTAATTTTCCAGATTTTGTCGTTTTATCTTCTTGTAGTTCCCGATATATTTGGGTCAAACTTTGAGGATGAGGAACTTAGTGGATTTTATATGGAGTGATAATTATATCTAACTATTGTGAGAATCTACAGGGTGATATATTTTTCAATGATACTCTCCTTTTTTAACCCCAAAATATTTCTGTTGTATGCCACTGATTTTCCAAAGTACGATTTCATTTTTCGCTTCTTTTAAAAGCTAAACTTTTCGTTCCAAACATCTCGGAAACTAAAAGAGTTATTAACAAAGAAAAAAAATCTAGAATCTTGAACACCCTGTAGCTTGGTTATGAAGCATTTGTGGACATATGTTTATAGGATATTTAAACAAGTTGGAAAAGCACTGTGTTCAGGATCTTTGGCGCGCTGATAAATTTAGAGCCAGAGCGGTCACCCATCCAGTTAATGAACTCGCCCAAGGCTTCGATATTTCGGCAATATCTTCACCAATATAGATCCGATCGTGTTCAAACCTAGAATTTTAATGTAAAATAAGACTTTGAAGGCCCTAGCAGAATTTCAACGATACATATCTGACGGGTAGTTCCTGAGATACAGAATTTTTGCGTGCTATCATTTCACCCAAATGTCTGTAACTCTCGAATTTTTTGCCGATAATTGTGTGAAACGATAAGATCTGACTCACTGCATTCAAGGTCAAATTTGATTCTGTCCGGTACGTGGTTCCCACGATAACTTGAGAACGGAAAGAGATAATGATTTGAAATTTTCTGGGTAGGTGGCGCGTCCAAATGCGACGGACAAGTTCGTTAATGGGCACAATTTTTTTTTAACCAATACAGATCCGATCAAATTGAAACTTGGTAACTAGTTGCAGAATACGACATAAAGACGTATGTGAAATTTTGTGAGGATCGTATAACCAGAAAATTCGAAAAAAATTATCAAAAAATATTATTTATCTCACGGGACTTTCCTCAATAATACAAAGATACGAAACCGATCCAATTCAATCATGGTTATTAGTTGAAGGATGCCAACGTGTAATTTTTGAGATATTTCGTGATGATCGTATCACTAGAAAATTTTAAAAAAATTATTGAATATCATTGTAAATAAATCTATAACTCAGAAACTATGCGTCCGAAATCACTAATTTTTGCCAGATCCTTCAAAACCTAACTTTACAGCCAAGTGTCAAATTTGAACACGATCGGATTCATATTGGTGGAGATCAGAGCAGCCTTGGGTGAGTTCAGAATTAAAAATTCTGCGATCATAGACGAATCTCTCATTACTCAAATCTGTCATTAAAATAGTGCGAAATGTATTAATATCTCATCAAAGCTGAGAAAAAGGTCTATATGGTTGGTAAATTCGATTAAGTTCGTTCAATATTTTTTTAAAATTTTTCCATACATGCGATCGTCACAAAATTTTGCATAAGTCTTCGTGTCGGTATTTTTCAACCAACCACCTGGCTTCAATTCGATCAGTATTTGTCGAGTTATTGGGAAAACAATATTTCAGATAGCTATAACTCTGAAACCACTCAGTGGATTTTGCCCATTAACAAAATTAGTCGACACATTTAGACTTCAACACTACTCTGAAAATTTCAACTTTCTAACTCATTGCGTTCGAGCGTAATCATGCTGACGGACGGCCGGACAGAATACATTTTGGCCTCGGATTCTTCATCAGTGAGTCGAAACTAATCGTTTGAGACCATTCTCGGTCAAATATTCGAAAGTTACAGATATTTGGACGAATTGATAGACACTCTATTCACCTGAACATCTCGCCAAAAACTAACAAACGTGCATTGACAATAAGGAATTCAAAATTACAACAATTCTTTTGTCATTTACTTGTATGTATGCCGCCATCTACAGGAGCGAAAACGAAGTTTTAACTTTGTTGCCCTCTAAGTTCCATATTTAATCGAATCGTTGGGCCCTAGGGTTTTATACTTCATAGATCTTAGTAATTAGTAAATGAGGTTTATAAAATCGAAATATTTCATGATATTTTGCAGACCGTGAAACTAGCCATTGACGATTGTGATACCGCATTAGCTCTTAAATATGGTGAAGAATTAGGAGACCAATGGGACTGCGCAGCTTATGCAGAACATGAACTGGAACCAAGATGTGAATCACCGACCGAAACATGCCATAGATTCCTCGATCTAACAGGGCCCTTAGAACTGGGAGGCTTACCATCTTTACCTTCGATGTTTCAAACTAAAAATGTCGACTTCGAGGGATGTATTGCCAATTTTTATATCGACTACAAGCTGATTGATCTTAATGAGTAGGTTTTTATTTATTTCTTACGAATAACGGAGTAAAGTCAGTCGTATTATATTTTTCAATCTGTTTATTTCTCAATTTAGTTCAGGAAGGAAGGAACACTTTGAAAAAGAAGAAGGTACTAAACATATTTATACGGTTTTGTGTTAAATGGGTATTTGTCTCGATCCATTTACGAACTTGGTGGAACTATGAACTATTAATCGAATGTAATGTAATGTGTTTAAGACGGCTGTTCGATGTTGTGTATTTTTATTTAGCATCCCTCGCAGGAACGGTATGACTTTAAGAGTTCAAATTTGGTGGGTATATTCGAAATGGATTTAACTATCACATGAATGTCGAGTTTGTTTTATTCTGTAAATTGAAATTCTCTTTTCTATAATTGAAGCAAATGGGGGATTTCAAGCTTCTGTGTCAGTTCATCAAAAATACCCATGCAAATAGTACAATTTCCCATAGAGAAAGAATCTCCAGACATTTTAGTTGAGGAGACTAATTAGTAATTCCAAATATGAAAAGTGCGGCAACTAGCCAAATTTTAATATAAAATGGTGGATAGTTTCTACTTTGTCAAAATTATTACTAATTTCGAATAGAGAGCGTCATGGTATATTCAATCCAGCGCTTATGGGAATGTGATCAAGATCATACATTGAATACACAGTGCGAGTCTCTAACTTAGGCTAACTTCAGTGAATCAAAGATAGTTTTCCTGTTGTAAATATGCTCGGACAGGTCGATGAGTATTTTAAATGGTGCTCCTTTTGATGTAAGGTAATGTTATACAGTATGTCCCAAATTTGAGATATGACGGCATTGATAATTTTTTTAAATGGCTGTACTGATTTTTCTTTATGACTATACTTGAACACATCCGTACCAATTAACAAACTTTTATTCATGTAGTTCGAAGATGAAGAAATCTGAACAACTGATCTATCTGATATCAACTCAAATATGTTTCATCAATAAATGCTCAAAATGTTGTCCATTATAACTAACTGACAATATCCTAAACGAAACTGAAACTAGTTTTGGACATTTCTAATTACTTCGGAGGAAATTAGCCTACACTCCTGTGTTATTCGTTCTTGCAAATGCTCAATGTTTCAAGTACCCCCATTAGAAATATGTGTTAAATCTGGAGACCTGGTAGGTAATTCAAAAGGTCCGCTTTTACCAATCCATCGACCTGGAAATACATCATCCAAATACTCACGGACAGGTCTTGCAAAAAGGGGAGGCGCACCGTCTTGTTGAAACCAGATGTTTCTATTCGGGACATCGGCTTTTCCCGGATCAGAAAATAGAGTAGCCCAACTCGAAATTAGTATTTCCTACAAGAATTCTAAATATCTAGCTCCATTGAGATTTTCTTGGAAGAAAATGGGTCCTATTATTCAATCACGAGCTTTTTCTTGATGTTGAGTGTGGTCTTTCCTCATCCAGTGTGGGATGTAATCAGCCCTATGACGACAGTTTTTACGATTTACCTCACCATATGATGATATTTTATTTGAAATGTGGATACAGTATGAATATTTTATAAGTTAATTGTATATCGCGTACAGGCTTAAGCCTCTGCGATTTATGTTTATGACACAATAAACTATATTATTATTATTATTATTATTATATAACGTAAACGTTGGTTCGTCAGGAAACAGGACGTTTTCTATGTTTACAACATTTCTGTCTTACTAGTAGATCCATAAGTATTCATTAAAGGATGCGGTGGGAGATATACTCATTATTAAAAGGTTTCTTTTTGGGTTTTCTCTCCCAAACTCTGAAAAATATCTATACAATAAAAATTGATTATTTTGTGATTTGCTTCTGCGAAAGAAACACAAGATATTTGTCAGAAGCAATCAATCGAACAATGTTGCCTAACAAACAACAACGAAACAACACCAACGAAGAAACAACAATATCGTAACGTTTCGTAGTCTATATCAGACTCCTTCGTCAGACACTTCGTCAAGACCTACCGATCGGCGCCCTTAAGAAAACGGTTGACGAAAATTAACATAATATACACATTTGAGCGAAATGATAGCGTCCCTACCATATTTCAACCCTTTACAGCGTAGATGATGAACTTGAAAAAATGTTTGATATAATTGGTTGTTATTCACAGAAATCTAAACACCAATTTATAGACAAATCGAAAAATTTAATCAAGTTCATCTTCCATTGATGAATATCATTCAATTGTACATCGATACCAAAAAAAGCCAACCTCTCAAGACTATTTGAATTCATTTATTATTTATGGTGAAAATGATAAATCAATATCAAAAAGTTGCAACGATTTTCCAAAGATTTTTTCAGAATAAGAGGAACACCGATTCTCGTATGTGTAGTTCCAATTCTCATTCAAAGCTGGTTTTCCTGTTGTCTTCCTGAACATTATCATGTTGTCTTTTATTTCAGTCGTAACCGAATATTTTTTTAGTTTTGTTAGTGACAATGGAACAACATCTGGATGTCCAGAAAAAAAATCATTCTGCAGGTCTTTACCATGTCAAAATGGGGGTACCTGTAGAGACGGCTGGAATATGTACCAGTGTGTTTGTCCTAGAGGTTACGGTGGCAAAGATTGCAGTGAAGGTATATATCACCTTAAGTCATTTGTTCGACTAATTAACACTTTTAATTTCAGTTATAAGTTTGCCATGGCAATTTTCCGGAGACGGGACATTATCTTTCAACCCTCTGTTAAGACCAATCCAACTACCTTGGTTGAATGCTCTGTCTATCAGAACCCTCCAGGCAGATACCTTCCTTATGTCTATACAAGTCGGCCAGAACAGTTCAGCAGTAGTGTCGGTGAGAACAATATTTTTTTCAATCCGACATTGAAGGAGCATTTTTGACGCTGTTAAGGTAGAAAAATTGGAAAAGGACTGACGTGTGAGTCAGTATGATCTGGCGCGCTTGTTTAAATTCATAGCCAGAGCGGTGACTCATCCAGTTATTGAACTCGCCAAGGGCTACTTGGCTTCCAGAAAAAAAAAAATACTTCCAACAGTATAGATTGATATAACTTGTCTGTAAAATAATATTTTGAAGGCTCTCGCACAATCTCAACGATATCTGATGGCGGATAGTTTCTGAGATACACATTTATTTTTAATAATTTTTTAGAAATTTTCTACTTATACGATCGTTACGAAAGTTTTCGTGTTGTTATTTTTTTGAAATTTTACAAAATTTCAGATGACTATAACGAACTTAGTCGAGATATTTGAGCCCCAATCCTTTCCTGCAAATTTAAACTCTTTTACGCATTCCGTTCGAGAGTTATCTCGCTTACAGCCGGACGAAGATAATTAACTTTGACCATGGATTCTTAATCAGTACACGAGTGCAGTGAAATGAGGGGAGGAAGTGTATTCCATGAAACTACCGCCCAATATAGCGATAATATTCATTTAGTCGAAAGTCATGGAAGCAGCTATCAATATCGGAATGGTTAGATACCTGGAGAGCAAAGGTCTCATCATTGATAAATAATACGGCTTTCGCAAACTAATCCAGTTGCTTTGGTCATGTCCAAAGTTTTCGATCGGGTCTAGCATCAGGCTCTTCTGAAAAAGCTATCATCATAATATGGCTGCTTTCAATGGTCTGTGAGTGGATGAAGAATTTTCTTACTAACAGGAGCATTCATATGTCCGTGGATGGTGTCAGTTCCGAGGTTTTCAACGTGAGTGGAGTGCCCCAAAGCTCAGTTTTGTCACCCCCCTTCTTCCTAATCTATATATGTTTGAGAACCACATGATGAGCTTCGCGGATGACAACATGCGGATGTCTTCTTTCACCAGTGACATATCTTTGGGCACCGTTGAATCTCACCTCCATTTCTATGGAGCTGGCAGTAACTTAGTTCCTTGAACCATAGCCCACTATATCTGACTAGCCTGGAGCCTGGAACATGATAAAATGGTAATACCGCTATGGGTCGTACGCTAGGCGATTCAGTCGAACGTTTGTTATTCTAAATGGACGATTACTTCTGATTCTGGAACTAACCAGTATTGTTTTTTTTTCAGTATTTGTGGTATTTTTGTGTATAACGGTGTGAAATGTGAATGAATGCAATGCAGTGATAAATATGGTCAGACATTTATGTTCGGTGATTGAACTGCAGTGTGTAAATAGTGGAATTTCCTTTGGATTATTTCTACTTGGAGATGAGCACATTTCAGTTGATACTATAGACAAGAAGATGGACTAAAAATATCAGTGAAAAAAAGAACTTTAATTTCTTCCGATTTTATGAAAGATTTTAATGACCTTTCTAATAATTTGTCAAAACAAAAATTGATACATCTGGATGGGAGATCAAGAAGCTCAAAGAATCTCTTTATTTTTATATATGTATTCAATTACGAAAAGTCTTCATCTGTAGATGCTTCAGTTGAAATCAATATAAGGACCTTATTCATCTTGAATTATTCATTACGAATGTTCAGATTTCCTGCAGTGATTTGAAATGGATTCCATCTATGAATCAGATGTATAAATTTTTATTAAAAGTATTCTTTCTGGGTTTTCTCTCCCAAAATCTGAAAAATATCTATAAAATAAAAATTAATTATTTTGTGATTTGCTTCTGCGTAAGAAACACAAGATATTTGTCAGAAGCAATCAATCGAAAATGTTGCTTAACAAACAACAACGAAACAACATCAACGAAGAAACAACTATATCGTAACGTTTCGGAGTCTATACCAGACTCCTCCGTCAGACACTTAACGAAAATCTTCAGAATTATTTTGTCAAATTTGACTTCGGTGAGCAAAGGAAACGAACGACAGCGTGAGCAACTATCAACAAAATAATTCTGAAGATTTCCGTTAAGGCTCGCTTCACATTAACACGACACGATTTTATGTACGGCAACGACGAAAAACGCTCGAGCTTTGTGTAAACGACACCGGCATCCGATTCTTGGGTGAAGGCTTGAATGATAGCTTCACAGCTATCTGGCCGAGTCGTGGTCGTGTGAACGACACACGGCTGCCGTGCACGACTCGAGGGTGTCCGGCAGTCCCCTCGAGCCGTGCACGGCAGCCGTGTGTCGTTCATACGACCACGACTCGGCCGGATAGCTGTGAAAGCTATATTTCAAGCCTTCACCCAAGAATCGGATGCCGGTGTCGTTAACACGACGGTGAAGCAAGCCTGTAGGAAAGCTCGAGCGTTTGTGTCGTTGCCGTACATAAAACCGTGTCGTGTTGATGTGAAGCGAGCCTAAGTGTCTGACGAAGAAGTTTGACATAGACTGCGAAACGTTACGATATACAGGGTGATTAGCGAGAGAAGATAAGATAAACACACTGGTTTTTTAAATATAACTTTAATCAGCTATCGATTTCGGCAAAATACTTATACCATCATCAGGCTGTCTGTCATGACATACAGAAACAAGCTGCAACTTATAAAATGTAGTACAAACATAAACGAGTTTTCATCTAGTCAAGGAAGATATCATTAGTCCAAGATATAAAATTAAATATAAGAAAGTAAACAATATATATATAATTTAATTTTATATCTTGGACTAATGATATCTTCCTTGACTAGATGAGAACTCGTTTATGTTTGTACTACATTTTATAAGTTGCAGCTTGTTTCTGTATTTCATGACAGACAGCCTGATGATGGTATAAGTATTTTGCCGAAATCGATAGCTGATTAAAGTTATATTTAAAAAACCAGTGTGTTTATCTTATCTTCTCTCGCTATAATCTACACACTGATGGAGAAATACATCAATTTCATACAGGGTGATTCTTTGACCACTGCATTAATTTTAACCAAAGATTCCTCTCACCAAATGAAACACTTTTTGCGCGTATGTTCTGGGGAACATCGCGTTATCATTTTGCCCAAATGTCTGTAACTTTCGAATTTTTTCTCAAAAGATTCGAGTTCGACTTCCCAATGAAGAATTCGATGTCAAATTTGATTCTGTCCGGCCGGCCGTCCGGCCGTTGCCACGATAACTTGAGAACGAAAAGAGCCAGCGACTTGAAATTTGCAGGGTGGGTGGTGCATCTCAATACGACGGACAAGTTCGTTAATGGGCATAATCGGCCCAGTGGTTTCCGAGTAATAATTTTGTTTTCAACCAATATAAATCCGATCAAATTGAAACTTGGTGAGTAGTTGTAGAATATAAACCTAAGCACGTTTGTGGAATTTTGTGCGAATCGTATGGCTAGAAAATTTTTAAAAAATTATTGAAAAATATTATTGTTGTCACGATAACTTCAGAACGGAAAGAGATAGCGGCTTCAAGTTTTCAGGTAAGGATGTGCACTAGAACGCGACATTTCAGTTTGATTATGAGCATAATCGGTCAAACGGTTTTAGAGTTATAGCCATCTGAAATTTTCTGAAATTTGGTGGTTTTTTGTACCTCATTAACTCGAAAAATACTGAACCGATTGAATTCAAACATGTTAATTAGTTGTAGAATGCCAACGCGGAAATGTTTGCAAAATTTGGTGGGGATAGCATTTGTAGGTAATTTTTAATAAATCATTGAAAATAAAAAAAAAAAATTCTATATATCAGTAACTAATAGATTGAAATTGCTGAAATTTTGCAAGAGCCTTCATAACCTAACTCTACTGCCAAGTTTCAAGTTTTAATACGATCGGTTAAATATTGTTGGAGATTCGAGCATTCTTGTGTGAGTTCAGTAGATGGGTGACCGTTGCCTCGATAACTTTCGAACGAAAGGAGATAGGGACTTGCAATTTTCAGGGTAGGTTTCGTATCCGAAAGGGAGAGTTGAGTTCGATTTTGGGCATAATTGGCCCAATGGTTTCCGAGTTATACCAACCTGGAATATTATTTCCTTGATAACTAAAAAAAAAAATTGGTTCAAGCCCTGACGTGAAGTCAGAAGCTTTTGCGCGTATGTTCTATTGTCCATTCTTCTGTATTGGACACCCTTAATCGAATTTACCATGGTAAATTATGTTGTCCATTCTTCTGTATTAGACACTCTAAATTCGAATTTACTATGGTAAATTCGAATTGAGTGTCCAATACAGGATAATGGACAACATAATTTACCATGGTATATTCGATTGAGGGTGTCCAATACAGAAGAATGGACAATAGAACATACGCGCAAAAGCTTCTGACTTCAAGTCAGTGCTTGAACCAATTTTTTTTTTCGTGATTTTTTTTGAATTTTCTAGGGGTACGATTCTTAAAATATTTTTTTTCGTAATTTTTTTCAAATTTTCTAGGGGTACGGTTCTTACAAAATTTTAAACACGTCTTTATGTTGATTTTCTACTACTAGTTACAAAGCTTCAATTCAATCGAATATTTATTTTTTGAGTTATTAAGGAAATAATATTCCAGATGGGTATAACTCGGAAACCGTTAGACCGATTATGCCCAAAAACGAACTCAACTCTCCCTTTCGGATACGCAACCTACCCTGAAAATTGCAAGTCCCCATCTCCTTTCGTTCGAAAGTTATCGAGGCAACGGTCACCCATCTACTGAACTCACACAAGAATGCTCGAATCTCCAACAATATGTAACCGATCGTATTAAAACTTGAAACTTGGCAGTAGAGTAAGGTTATGAAGGCTCTTGTAAAATTTCAGCAATTTCGAATGAATAGTTACTGATATATAGAATTTTTTTTTTTATTTTCTATGATTTATTAAAAATTTTCTACAAATGCTATCCTCACCAAATTTTGAAAACATTTTCGCGTTGGCATTCTACAACTAATAACCATGTTTGAATTGAATCGGTTCGGTATTTTTTGAGTTAATGATGAACAAAAAACCACCAAATTTCAGAAAATTTCAGATGGCTATAACTCTAAAACCGTTTGGCCGATTATGCTCATAAACAAACTGAAATGTCGCGTTCTGGTGCACATCCTAACCTGAAAACTTCAAGCCGCTATCTCATTCCGTTCTCAAGTTATCGTGACAACAAAAATATTTTTCAATAATTTTTTTAAAATTTTCTAGCCATACGATCCGCACAAAATTTCGCTTAGGTTCTTATTCTACAACTACCCACCAAGTTTCAATTCGATCGGATTTATATTGGTTGAAAACAAAATTATTACTCGGAAACCACTGGGCCGATTATGCCCATTAACGAACTTGTCCGTCGTATTGGGATGCGCAACCCATCCTGAAAATTTCAAGTCGCTGGCTCTTTTCGTTCTCAAGTTATCGTGGCAACGGCCGGACGGCTGGACGGCCGGCCGGACAGAATCAAATTTGACCTCGAATTCTTCATTGGGGAGTCGAACTTAAACGTTTGAGACCATGTTTTTCAAAAAATTCGAAAGTTACAGAGATTTGGGCAAAACTATAACGCGATGTTCCCCAGAACATACACGCAAAAAAGTGTTTCATTTGATGAGAGGAATCTTTGGTTAAAATTAATGCAGTGGTCGAAGACTCACCCTGTATAGTTGTTTCTTCTTTGATGTTGTTTCGTTGTTGTTTGTTAGGTGATCGCTTCTGACAAATATATTGTCTTTCTTACGCAGAAGTAAATCCTCAAATAATTAATTTTCATTTTATAGATATTTTTCAGAGTTTGGGAGAGAAAACCCAGAAAGAAACCTTTTAATAATGAGTATACCTCCCACAGTGTCCTTAAATTATTGTATAAATTTTTGTAGAAAAATTATTAGAAAGGTAATTAAAATTTTTCATAAAATCTCAATAAAGGAAATCTTCTATTTCACTCATATTTCTATACATCACCTCATCCCTTTTAGACTGAGGATCTGTTTTTAGAGTTGGTTTTGAAAGGTATTTTGGCAAATTTGAAAACATCTTAATAACGGCACTTTCTCTTAATATCAGACGTGTCAATAATAAAAATTTGATTGTTGCATCGGACTGAAAAAGTTTAATTTCTTTAATTACATCGATGCCATCGAAGTAGTTTCCCAAAAACTACGCTATAAGGAGTAGGAGAAAAATGTTGCCACGGGATACTCTTTACCCATTGATCCTTCAGCACTTCATTTTTTTGGAAAAGTGAAACGACTAACATAATTTCCATTTCCTAACCATCTCTTTTAGTCTAGTCTCAACTGAAATTTACTCACCCCCAAGTAGAAACAATCCAACACTTTATTTACACACTGCTTAATCACAAAATATATTGCATTATATTGCATTAATTCACGCCGTTTACTTATACACAAAAATACCACGAAATACCGGCGACTCTAATTCCATACCCACAAAAAAACACTTACTGCTTAATTCCGAAGTAATAAATATAACAAGATGATACATTAACAAACGTTCGTCTGGGGAACTCAATGCGCTGTTGCAATTTTATCATGTTCCAGACTTTCCATTATTGTCGGCATCAGTGACTGAAGCCTCTTGATTATTGGGACCACATAAACTTTTCCGTTTAGGTTCTTTTAATGTTTGAAGAAAATCATCTTCAGCGATGGAGATCAGTTTTGGCTTTATAGTTATGAGCAAAATATACTTTATTGGACAGTAACAAACTCACATGTACTCCAAAAGACAACATGGATTCGCTTCTCATATGGACGATATTGAATTACATGTTCATTATGTTTACTGCACCTACATGTTCATTATGTTTAGTGCGCCTGGAAAGAATTTCAGCCCAATATTTTTTATAACTCTGTGTTTCATTTAAATAAGAAATTGTTGTCTTTATTGAAAAATCCGATTAATGCAATATTTTTTATCAAGAATAATTACGTTTCGATATTTGCAACTACCTAATATTTCAGCTGAGAAATGGAGTGCTGGCTTACACTTTCAATACTGAAGAGTTTGAGTTGAAAACGAAGGTGTTATCAGATGGACAGTGGCATCATATTGAGGTTACTTGGCTGGGCACTGAAATCAAGCTCACAGTAGATTATGGAGATCACAGCGTAATTATACCATTCTTCGAAAAGATCCAAGGCTTGTATGTTGGTAAAATTCTTATTGGAGGCCCTGATAACAGTTATAGCAGCCTCAATGCTGGATATAATTATCTAGAGGGTATGTTATTTTGAAGTGAAAAATAGTTATAAACTGACTTAAAACATTATTTTCTTTAGGTTGCATTCAAGATGTCAGGATTGGAAACAACCAAACATCACTAAGTAGACCAACGGTGAAAGAAAATGTGCAAGAAGGTTGTAATGTCCTAACTGAGTGTCAGAGCGAGTGTACCGACAACGCAGAATGTATAGTAGAGTGGGGTAAATCACGATGCGAATGCGACAAAGGTTACGTCGGAGCTCTTTGTCAACCGATCTGCAACATCAACCCTTGCGAGCATGGCGCTGAATGCTTCGAAAATCTAGATTCCTCCAGGGGTTACCAATGCAAATGTAACTCCTCCGAATATTCTGGCGAATATTGCGAAGACAAAATGGCCCAACCATGTCCTTCAAGTTGGTGGGGTTATCCAGTTTGTGGTCCTTGCCATTGTGATGTAGATGCTGGGTATAATCCAGACTGTGATAAGATGACAGGACAGTGTTACTGCAGGGAGAATCATTACCAACCCAAAGAAACCACGAAGTGCACCCCCTGCGATTGTTATCATGTTGGATCTTACGGTTCCCAATGCCATCAAGAAACCGGACAATGCAAGTGTCGAGAAGGTGTCATTGGACAGAAATGTGATTCTTGTCCAAACGCTTATGCTGAGGTCACCTTGAAAGGTTGTGAAGGTTTGTATGTTTTAGTAATTAATAACATTTTGCTCTTCAATTCAACCATATTTCTGTAGGATTTTCATATAAATCGCCGAATTACGCTCCTAAAATTACGTATTTCATGTCTATAGTTTTCAAAACACTGGTTCTGATATTTACACACTTTATTTACAATACAACTCGATTATAATATTTACAGCTTTGACAGAATTTACTTTAACAATTACTAAAGTTCGACAAATACCGCAATATATTTTAAATTCGTCTAAGTATTCGCTATTCGTCTTAATTCTACTGTCTTCGTCTTATCCCTGCTCAGAACTCACTCCCTTTTTGCCGATTCCTCATACTCTAGGTACCTATACTCTGTTTACCTCCCCGCATTTCGGTTTGCCCTCGAACTAGGACTGGGTAGTACGCCCAAGGTGGTGTGCAACGATTGGTAATTCCCTCGCTGAAACTACTCCGCCTTCGATCAATAGGATTCCATGGGAACGATTCCACGGTTTTAAGGCAATTCCAGGAATATAGTCGTTGTTTATGTTACATCACAAGAGCCCTTCGAGTATTATAAAATCCAGATATAGATGTCCCGTTAACCCTGACCTCCTTGGAGACGCCAGAGGGTTGGGGCTCGGTATTTAATTAAATACTTCATCTCCTGTCGGCTGATACATCGTCTTTGGGATATGTCTAGGATCGCTAACGGTATGATAATTGGGTTGGAGTGCCGGAGGACGCGGAGAACGTCTGATGTGTCGATAAAGCGTCGCTTGCACCTTTAAAATTTAATCCTAGTTCTAATTATATACAAGTAGAATTGCAATCCCTATTGAAATCCTACATTTCTTGTTAAATGTGGTCGGCATATCTTCACTTGGTCCATTTGCGCCACTTTTCCCACTCCTAAGCTCGGACTTTGTCCCAATTTCTAACCATTTGGCGTTTGGTTCCTCCATCATACTCTCCATCTTATTGCCCCTATGATCCTAATCTATTACTTCCTCTATCAGTCAGTCGATTACAAATAATATTCCAGATTTCCTAAATGAAAATATTTTCTAGTTATATATGATGGTTGTCCAAGAAGTTCCGCACAGTCTATCTGGTGGCCAAGAACTATTTTTGGTTCCGAAGCTATCGAGTCATGCCCCAAGAATTCACAAGGAAGAGCTTCAAGAAAGTGCGATAATGAGCTGATTGGTTGGCAAGAACCAGACTTGTTCAACTGCACGTCTGATAAATTTGTGCTTCTGAGGGAAGAGGTAAAATCTTGCAATCATCATCTGAATATATTTTTATACAATGAGCAATTTTCTAGCTGTCAAACTTGGAGACTGGATCGCTGAATATGAACACATTCGTTGCTATCAAGTTAGCTTCAGATTTGTACAAAGCTACAAAGATGACAACGTTATTATATGGAGCTGATATTTTGGTGACTTTTGACTTACTGAAAGAACTAATGCAGTATGAGTTCAAGCTTTTTGGGCTTAATTTAACACATAGTCAGGATAAAGACTACATTCGGGTAAGTTTATATAAAAGAAGAAATATCAAATTATCTCCCAAATCTCAAAATTTATTTTCAGAACATTGTGTATTCTGTGAATACGGTATTGGATACCAAGTATAAAGAACATTGGTTGAGAATAAATAAACTGACTAATGAACCTATAGATAAGTTAGTGGCGCTTGTAGAAAAATATCTTATGGTTTTGTCTTCAAGTCAACATGACACTTATACCAGTCCATTCGAAATTGTTTCACCAAATATGGGTATGTATTGAAATTGCATTATAGAAATCATACACACCGGTTGGGTCTTCAAGTTGTACATTAATTTTAACCATGGATTCCTATCATCAAATGAAACACCTTTTTATTTTACCATTTTCCAGCTTCTGCTCAGAAAAAAAGTAATAAGAGTTAAAGATTTTACAATGTTCTACTCCACACCTGCACTGTCTTTAACGATTGAACACAAAAACACTTACTGGATTCAATATATCATAATTATATCAAAGTCCGAACTTCAATGAAATTGTTTGACAAAACTTATTAACTCGCTCAAGTCTTTTAAAGAAAATTAGTGCGCGGGGTCCCTACGCGCGGAAGAAGTGAAACTTCGTAATGTGTGGAAATGAAAATAGGACGGGGTAGAAAACTACACGCATTCACTCTCGCTCTGTCTCTTTCTATTTCCCCTCCCCAGGAGCGTTGAACATTTAACGCAACAGTACTTTCATACCCCCTCCATGGTAGCGTTAAACGTTTAATGCAACCTTGTTGGAAGTCGCATTAGAAGTTTCACTTCAACATTTTTTTTTAATAACAGGTATTTATTGCTTCCGCAATAGGCCATCGACCTTGGTCCTTCTGCCTTTCAATAATCTTTGTGCTGCATTTTTGAAAATAACCCTTCCTGAATAATAAAACATTGACTCCAACTCGATTTTCATTGAATATCCACAATATCAGTCGGAAGATGCAGATTAAGAATTTTACGAATAATTGGGATGAATATGAGGAATGATACTTATAATTATTGATATTTAACATTTTTAACACTATATGAAGAAATTCGTATTATATTCACTACTGGGGATAAATAGAGAAAAATTCAAAGATTAATACAGATCTTGGTAAGCGTATTCATCTATTTCTCAAAAGATAACTACTTTGCGATTCAAGTTGTTTGAATAATGAATGCCTTTGTCTATGGTTTTTTATTAAGATAAATAACCTATTCAAAGTTATCTGAAATAATGATAATAATAATAATAATAATGTTTATTGGCTGTTAAGTACAATTTCGCTCAGAGCTTCAAACAATATCGACAATTCTTGAGAATTAAAAATACGGTACAAAAAATCAACGAAACAAACATTAAACAAAACCTCGAAGGTAATTTCAGCCCTAGGGCAGAAAAAACCTTGTATGAGGTTCAAACTTCAATGCTAACAATGAACTTAACTTCTACTATATGTAATGTACGAAATTCAAGTCAATTACTGTGTTTGCTGCTGAAAAAAAAAACACAGAAGAATAAAAATAAAAAATAACACGAATTCCATGCCCTCAATAATCATCAAACATGTACATAAGAGTTCTTGATGTCTATACAATTGATTATTACATCTCTTGGCACGTTTATAATCCATTCTTTCAAAACTTTTTTAAATTCCCCTAAAGGATGGCGTTTAATACTATCAGGAATGAAATTATAAGCTTTAGGGGCCAGATAAAGATGTGAACGCTGACCAACACAGTCCTGCATGTTGTCGGTAAATTAATGCAGGTGAATTTACACAATTCACAAACAAGCTGAAATTTTAACTAATCATTCATCAAGAAATTAAAATTTGATTACTAAATATTCTTAAGTTATACTTTATTAACTTATTCCTAAGATGGTAATTGTTAATATAACCAATCAATTTGGAAACAAGCGAGATTGAATTGAAATGCATAGAAATATTATGTGACATGAAAGTCTACTTACTACTACACCTCTTTCTATAAGTGTAAACTTTGAGATCAGTACACAGTCTATGTCTTTATTCGAGTACATATATATTATCTGTTATTCTATTCCAGATCCGGGCTGATAAAAACAGTTCAATTTCTGGAATATTTATCATATTTTATGACATTCAATGAAGAATATCTCGAAAACGGTACGTTTTTAGGAGAAATGATGAAGAATAATTTAATTCTCCAAAATGATTCTTAAAATGACTCGAGATAACGTTCATATACTTTCATTATGCTGTTTTCTCACGGTTTTATGAATTAGCGCGTCTATAACGAGGAAACCAGTAGAAGTAGGATAAAACTGTTAATTGGAGATATACCGCCGTATTCACAAAGCATTCAATCCCCGTTAAGAGATTGAATGCTTTGTGAATACGGCGGTAAGTGTCATAGTTATAGAAAACTTCACACCAACATTCATTTCATTTTGAGTAACCATGTCAAAGCTACAAAAGGAAAACTATTTTGTTTTTTCAAATTTCAACAGCCTGTATCTTTTTTCCTGTGCCGAATTTGGAAGATGGTAAATGGAAAAATTGTTTTATTTGATGAGAGGAATCTATGGTTGCAATTAATGTACAACTTAAAGACTCACCCTGTATAAGAGCCATCTCTTATGGGGACATTTGCTAATTGATTTTTAACTATTAGTTCTAGGATTGGACGTAGTAACAGCTGAATCCTTGTATGGATTCGAAGTAGAAATCCCTAACCTAAGCAATCAAATGTACACGACAGAAAAAATCGTGTTACCTGACACCTCTGATTTTTTGAAACCAGGTTTGCAAAGTTTAACTTCACAAGGACCTCTGGTATCTTTTCCGAAATACAACAATTATATTTTGGACAAAACCAAGTTCGATCTCAACACTAAACTATACGTTCCGTTGAAATTACTTGGCATCGAACCTGTGAAAAGTTATGAACTTGTTACCAAGCATTCGCTACCACAAGAAGGCGCCGTTGTTAGCTACGCCCAGTACAAGGAAGCTGGACTTTTGTTTCCTAAGAACTATGACGCATCAGTAGTCAGCAGATGGGGTGTAGACATTACACTTGGTTCACCTATCATATCTGTCCATATTCTGGTGCCTGAATATGTGGAAGCAGTGAAACCCTTACCCTTAGACATTTTGAAATTCCAAGACTTCAAAGAGTCTGATTTAGTTCAAGATGAAAGACACCGTTGGTTCAAAAAGATACCTGAGGATGGCGGTATGAAGATTCACAAGAATGATCCACAGTTCTTGATTTATAACAATAGGAGAAAGAGGGACGATATGTCAACGAAAAGACTATTGTACAAGAGTCTTACTGGAACACAACTGAGTAAACCAATTCGTTTAGAGATCTGGCTGAATTCTAGTGATACTATATTTAACGAGAGGTCTAATCCCCAGTGCGTGCATTGGTCAACTGCGAGAGGGTAAGTACTTATATATTCTGAGTTATTAAAAGGGTTTTAATTCTGGGTTTTCTCTCCCTAACTCCGAAAAATATCCATAAAATGAAAATTAATTATTTTGTGATAATATCGAATTTCAGAATAACTATCAACAAAATAATTCTAAATATTTTCGTTAAGCGTCTGACGAAGGAGTCTGATATAGACTCCGAAACGTTACGTAATAGTTGTTTCTTAGTTGGCAACATTGTTTAATTGATTGCTTCTGACAAATATCTTGAGTGTTTTACGCAGAAGCAAATCACAAAATAATTAATATTTATTTTATAGATATTTTTCAGAGTTTGGGAGAGAAAACTCAGACAGAAACCTTTTAATAATGAGTATACCTCCCACGGTAACATATTCTGAGTTGTTAGAGAGTTAAATTTCGATTTTATAGAATTGGAGAGTGGTCGAGGGTGGGCTGTAGAACTGAGCTATCAGAGAATTGGTTCGATGTTGATGAAGGCACACCTCTAATGATAAACTGTACATGTAATCATCTCAGTACTTACGCTGTTTTGGTAGATGTTGTTGATCTTGAGGTGAGAACAGGTTTTCAAATATTATATGATTTTACTCATTGTGAAATATTTCAGTATATCCCTGAGCCTTCGCTGTTGGAAGACGTCACAAGTTACAGTTGCTTCAGCATCTCTTTACCACTTCTCTTAGCCACCTATTTGATTCTTGCTCTAATAAGAGGAGTGCAAACGAATTCAAACGTTATTAGGAAAAACTTGGTTTTCTGCGTGTTTCTTGTCGAATTGCTGTACTTTGTGGCTCTGAAAGCAAGGAAATCTTTCGTTCATAATGAGGTGAGTGGCGTGACTGAATATTTTTCGCCATGTTAAATATATTCGCCTATTCTTTCAGATATGCTGTAAGTTGATAGCTATCAGTCTTCATTATCTCTGGCTGACTTCCTTCTCTTGGATGTTGGTGGATGCCATACATTTATACAGAATGTTGACGGAAATGAGAGATATAAATCATGGTCCCATGCGATTTTATTACTGTATGGGTTATGCAATGTCGGCGGTTATCGTGAGTTTAGCAGTGGGGGTCAGAGCACACCAGTATGGAAATTTCTATTTGTGAGTATTTCACAATTCTATAATATAATCTTTGGTTATCTAAGCAGACTAGAATGCTGTATAACATTGCATTGAATGATTATTTTCAAATTAATTTTAGCTGCTGGATGTCCTTGTATGAAAGCATCATTTGGAGTATGGTAGGGCCCATTTGCATTATGGTTTTGGTGAATTTTATCATTCTTGCACTCTGTATAAGAGCAGCATTCACTATACAAGACCACATACTAGGATTCGGAAATTTGAGGTAAGCATTTGGAAACTTTTTTCTCTTTAATCTTTTTCACCGTTGTTATCTTTGAAGGACTCTGCTGTGGGTTTCTGTGATAGCTTTACCTCTAATGGGATCTACCTGGATCTTAGCCTTGATGGCAGCCTCTGAACGACATCCGATTTTCACACCAGCTTTATCTGCAGCAGTTTTGATTCATGCCGCGTTCTCCTTGGCTGGATACTGCTTTGCCAATGAGAGAGTGAGAGAGAATCTTTTGAGGTTAGATCATTTTTCTTCAACTCAAGTAAAGTTGTTCTAATGTATTCTTGCAGGTCTTTGATGAGATGTATGGGGAAAAAAGTGCCTTTGTTGGAAACTACATCTGTTGGAGGTATTCCAAGTACCAGTAGTCAAAATATAAACATTCAATCTGTGAGTTATATCGAGAAATAATTTCTGAACATGCCATTCAATCAAACATTTTACAGAGGTCCGCTTTGGCCTACCACTCTGGTTTGGATCAACGTCGGAATATGGGTATTTCGAACTCGAGCACTACATCTAGATCCACCACGAAAACTGGTTCAAGTCCTTATAGGTAACGATTTCAGTATCATAGACATCTTCATTGCTCTACACATTTTTATTTTCAGGAGTGATACACATTTAAGGCATACCTCTACCAGTACCTCAAATTATAACTCTACTAGTGACGTCCCATCATACCTGAGGGGTTATGATACTGGCTTGCACAAACATAGGGAGTTACCAGAAGAACCAGAAGAAAGAAGCAGAGAGAGAAGAAGAGACAGCGATAGTGATTCAGACGGATCTGAAGGTCGGAGTCTGGATTTAGCGTCGAGCCACTCGAGTGACGATGACGAATCTAGCAATAGAAGACATAGGTTAAGAGGTTAGTTCACATTGGTTCGTTGGAACAATCCAACTTTCCTGCTGTGTTCATGTTTGTGAGAAAATCTTTCAATTTTTCTGAGAAAATCTTGTAGTTGGAATAATTGTGTTAATGTGGAATGTATCCATATCATGCCTCCAAATTGTGCTATGCAGAAAAACGATTTACATTGTTGTGTAAGTTTCATATGGCCATATGTTTGTGTTTCTGACCTTTTTGGCGCTCTTGTTCCTCGGAACTGAGTGCTTATCAATTTGCCCAAATGTCTATAATTTTTGAATATTTGGATGAAAATGGTCTTAAACGATTTGGTTCGACTCACTGATCAAGAATCCGTGGTCAAAATCGATTTTGTCCGGCCGGCCCTCCGTTAACACGATAACTCTAACGGAATGAGCTAGGCAGTTTAAATTTCAGAGTAGGTTTAGGAGATAGATATATCGGTTAAGTTCTTTATTGGACAAAATCGGCCTGACGGTTTCAGAATAACGAACAAAATTTTTTTTACATTTATTCAAGTTTTGAAAAATCAAAACATAGAAGTACGATTTATTATTGAATAAATGCTGTATTTAATTATTCTATCTATGAATTATTATATGATCTGTGTTCTTACATGTCATCTTATTTTTCTATGAGAGATAATTGCCAAAATTATTTCTGGTTTGTTATTCTTGATATAAAATACACCTCCTGTTTTAGAAAACCAAGTATGATTGAAAGCAAAATGACCAATGAAATATCCTCAGCTGTCGTAGAATTATTAGGATGATATGATATTACACTTATAAGGTGATAATATAATGCCCGTGAATAATCCATATGATTATGGAAATATTTACTTTGGCAAGATACATAATCAAATTGGGTTCAGAATATCTCCAGTAAAAACAAAACTGCAATATTGGCTAAGTTTAAATTCATATAATATAATTTTCAAAGTACATTTGAGGAAGTTCGTTATTGGGGAGAATCGGTCTGTTTGAATATAATTTCTTTCATGATGCAGTTCTATCGTAACAACCCATTTATATCATTCCCAGAGATCAATAATTTCGGAGATATGATTTGTCAAAGATTGAACAAGAGCGCCAAAGCTCCTGTCCACAGGTCTTGAACCAATTTTTTTTTATCAGAATTCAATCTTCATCAGAAAAGCCTAGATACATGCTATCAAAACAGAAGACTGGTCTTATAATTCAACGAAATATGGTATAGTATTTTCCAGACCTTTTCAGTCTGATAAAGGTTGCATTGATTAAATTCAGTTCATACATTTCTGTGAATCATGCTTTACTATATTTTATCCGCCGTATTCACAAAGCATTCAATCTCCGTTAAAGTCCTAACTGAGATCCTCAGTTAAGGATAAATTTGAATCGCAACCTCAGTTAACGTATTTAACGGTGGTGAAACAGGCCTGTTTCACGTTAATTTCCACGTTAACTGATGTTGCGATTCTTATTGATCCTCAACTAAGGACCTCAGTTAGGAGTTAACGGACATTCCGCCGAAATCACAAAGCATTCAATCTCCGTTAAAGTCCTAACTGAGATCCTCAGTTAAGGATAAATTTGAATCGTAACCTTAGTTAACGTATTTAACGGTGGTGAAACAGGCCTGTTTCACGTTAATTTCCACGTTAACTGATGTTGCGATTCTTATTGATCCTTAACTAAGGACCTCAGTTAGGAGTTAACGGACATTCCGCCGAATTCACAAAGCATTCAATCTCCGTTAAGTCCTAACTGAGGTCCTCAGTTAAGGATAAATTTGAATCGCAGCCTCAGTTAACGTATTTGACGTTGGTGAAAAAGGGCTGTTTCACGTTAATTTTCACTTTAACTGAGGTTGCTATTCAAATTTATCCTTAACTGAGGACCTCATTTAGGACTAAATGGAGATTGAATGCTTTGTGAATACGGCGGAATGTCCGTTAACTCCTGAGGTCCTTAGTTAAGGATAAATAAGAATCGCAACATAAGTTAACGTGGAAATTAACGTGAAACAGGCCTGTTTCACCACCGTTAAATACATTAACTGAGGCTGAGATTCAAATTTATCCTTAACTGAGGACCTCAGTTAGGACTTAACGGAGATTGAATGCTTTGTGAATTTTATCTTCTACGTGAGTACCTGGCATATTTACTAGTACTTGCCGTAATTATCTGCCAAATACACCGAGTATTAATGCAACTTTGTACATTAAAAAATTCTTAAAAAGTTAAGTCAGGAGCTTTTGCGCGCATTTTTCATTGTCTATTTACGCCTCATACGGAGTCGATCGAGCTGAATTCGGTACTCGATTGTAAAATGGCTGCTAGAAGGTATGTGCGGAATTTCACCGAATTCTGAAGAATAGTTTCACAAATATAAAATTTTTGAAGAAAATCAAATTTATTTATTTTTTTCTAGTGATACGATATTCAGGAAATTCTCCGAAAATTAGCGCGTCGGCATTCTACAAGTAATGACCAAGTTGTAATCGGATCAGATTTGTATATTTTGAGTTTATGAGGTAATAACAACAACATGTATGATTGGTAAACTGCGAAACCGTCTAGCCGATTATGCCCAACAACAAATTTAACTGTCCCATTCGGATGCGCAACCTACCTTGAAAATTTCTTTCCGTTCGAAAGTTATCGTGGCAACGGTCACCCATCCAGCTACAGAACTCACACAAGGCGGCTCGGATCTCCAACAATATAGATTCGTTTGCGTTCAAATTTGGAACTTGGCTGCTAAGTTAGGTTTTGAAGGCTGTCGCAAAATTTCAGCGGTACCAGATAAAGAGTTTCGGAAATAAATTTTTTCAATGATTTTTTTAAAATTTTCCAGTGATATGATCTTCACGAAATTTCGCAAAAATTTGCGCGTCGGCATTCTTAAACTTATTACCGTGTTTGAATTGAATCGGATTAGTTTGTTTTCAGTTATTGAGGAAATACCAACAAAATTTCAGATGGGTGTAGCACCAAAATCATTTTCCCGAATACGAAAATTGCAAGTTGCTATCTCTTTCCATCCTTAAGTTATCCCGAGATACATTATATTTTTTTATAATTTTTTTCTACTGATACTATCCTCACGAAATTTTCTCAATGTTCTTTGTAAACTTGGCAGTAAAGTTAGGTTTTGAAGGCTCTTGCAACATTTCCGATATCGGACGGATATTTTCTGAGATATAGAATTTTTCAATGATTTTCAATTATTTTTTAAATATCTTCTAGTGATGCTATCCTCACAAAATTTCTTAAAAATTTGCTCGTCGGCATTCTACAACTAATAACCATGTTTGAATTGGATTGGGTTCGTATTTTTTTAGTTATTAAGGAAATAATAACAAAAAATCAGATAGGCTTGGCCGATTATGCCTATTAACAAAATCAAATGATGCATTCGGATGCGCAGCCTACCCCGAAAATTGCAAGTCGCTATCTCTTTCCGTTCTCGAGTTGTCCTGAGATAAAGAATATTTTTTTAAAATCTTTTCGTGATACGGTCCTCGCTAAATTCCACATACGTCTGTATATCGGTATTCTACAACTACTCACCAAGTTTCAATTCGATCGGATTTGTATTGGTTGAAAACAAAATTACTACCCAGCAACTTTGGACCGATTATGACCATTAACGAACTTGTCCGACGCATTTGGACACGCATCCTATTCTGAAAATCTCTTTCCGTTCGAAAGTTATCGTGACAACGGCCGGCCGGACAGAATGAAATTTGACCCCGGATTCTTCATCAGTGAGTCGAACTTAATCGTTTGAAACCATTTTCGGCAAAAAATTCGAATAATACAGACATTTGGGCAAAATGTTTGCACGCTGTTCCCCAGAACATGCGCGCAAAAATTGGATAAGCACTACGTCAGCTCAGTCTGCATTGACGCGCTTGTTCGAATTCAGGTACTTAACCCGCTCAAGGATGCTTGGTTTCCAAGACATAACAATTGGCTCATGCACTGACGTGAAGTCAGGAGCTTTTACGCGCATGTTCTATTGTCCAATCACCTCTATTGGACAATTCTTAATCGAATTGCATAGACATCGTATTTTTTGAGCTCTTGAGGAAGTAACAACCACATTTCAGATTTATATAATAACTCCAAAACCGTTTGGCCGATTACGCCTTTTAACTCTAATGTTGCATTAGGTTTCACAAACTATCCTTTAAATTGCAAGTCGCATGTCTTTCCGTTCTCAAGTAATCCTGAGATAAATAATATTTTTTACTAACTTTTTTTTTAAATTTTCTAGCAATACGATACTCACAAAATATCACAAGCTTTTTTGCGTCGATATTCTACAAGTACTTTCAAAGTTTCAATACGATAGGATCTATATTTTTTGAGGTTTAAAAAAATATTCCAGATGAGCATAACTCTGAAACGCTTTGACCGATTACATCCAACAAAGAACATTACTGTCCCATTTGGATGCGCAACCCACCTTGAAAACTGCAAGTCGCTATCTCTTTCCGTTCGAAAGTTATCGTGAAAACGGTCACCTATCCGACTACTGAACTCAGTCAATGCTAAGTAATCATTAAAGGATACTGTGGGAGGTATACTCATTATTAAAAGGTTTTTTCTGGGAGAGAAAACCCAGAAAGAAAACTTTTAATAATCAGTCAATGCTGCTCAGATCTCCAACAATATAGATCCGATCGTGTTCAGATTTGGAACATGTCTGTGAAGTTAGGTTAGGTTAGGTTAGGTTAGGTGAAGTTAGGTTTTCAAGCCTGGCAACGGCCGGACCGACATGATCAAATTTGACCTCGAATTCTTCATCAGGGAGTCGAACCCAATAGTTTGAGACCATTTTCGGCAAATAATTCGAAAATTACTGATATTTTGGAAAAATGATAACGCCAAGTTCCCCAGAACACACGCGCTAAAATACCTCCAACAATATAGATCTGATCGAGTTTAAATCTAAAACATGGCTGTAAAATTAAATTTCTGGGATAGCTGATGGATAATTTTGAATCCTCGTGCCTGAGGTCCTCGGGTTTGTAAGATTGTAGCCCTTAGGGCATGAACATTTATTTCTACCCTTGCTACATAAATAACTAAAATAAAATTATCAGACTAGTTTTATTGTTTGATGACATGAATCCAGGTTACTTGCCTTGTCTGGGAAATCCCATTTCAATAGGTAACACTTCCAATGGTAGAGGAAATGTAGGTACCTGAAAAATTATATTTTACCCTCTTTTTTGTTGCATTTCATTACGACACAATATGACGGCATGATCATCTACGGATTCCACAATAAAAAAAAATATTATTCCAACTAGGTATTTTATGGGAATTAAAAAAAAATAGCAGGAAAGTGTGGTTGTCGTACCTCACCCGACATCTGTTACACGTTCACGTATCTGATATTGAGGAAACGATCGTATTTTTATTGGTTTGTCGTATTTTAGGAATAGAAAATCGTCAAGGGTATTTGCCAAATATAACTGAAAATGTGGTATCCAGATGTGGTAGTCCGCCATCTCTGAACGTTGTGACCAACTCGCAATTATTCCCTTCAGTTCCTCCGAATTATGGACCAAGATGGACTAGTCAACTTCCAGAAAATTACTTGCACAGTCCAAACAGTAAGTTTTCGATATTAAAACAATATTCGAGCTCTTTTTATTCAGATTTGTTCGACAAAAAAACTCCAAGCAAGCCCAGAAAGCCTTAATACATATTTGTTGATAGATATGATAGCCTCAATACATACATATTGTAGTACAGCAATAGTATGCAATTAATTCAATTTCTGAATTGTTTTCAGTTCCTGAAGTTGGTCGTTGGTCAGCCGAGACAGGTTCAGATAACGAGATGTGTCAAAAAACGAGCTCACCAAACCCTCTGCCCAATCCTAATGTTCCCTCAGATACATGCATCCCTCATCTACAAAGCGAAAACTATATGGTCCGGCCACACTATGATAATCACTACAACCCCAAGAGCCAAGTCTTCAAAAATAGCTATGTGTCTAAGATGATGCCCCACGATAACATGAACTATCAAGAGTATAATGAGAGAATGTCGGATATAGAAGAGAAACATCAGATGAATGATAAATATCTATTTCCTTACACAGGTAAAAACTATTGTCTTATTCACTGCTGATTATTAAATTATTACAAGGAGAAAATATCACTTACCCAAATGTCAATTTTTTATTCATGCCCTCAGATACCATGTCAGAAGGTTTGTATTTGTTGACTGACAAATTTAAATTTATTTTTGCGAATTTATAGTTCAAATATTCCTTTCTTGAAATATCAACGTGATATCAGTAACATATGCCTTGTTTTGACAGCTGAGGAGGACCACGCCCCGATGCACAACATATATCCCGCCCACCAGGCAAGCCACAACGATGTTAATAATCCCTGCATGGATTACCATGGATCGGCGATGGGTTCCCGAATTGGATCTGTCTTAGGTTCTTTCCATGGATCGGTGGGAGGTAGTGTGCGTAGTTCTCCATCTCCTCTGATGCCTCCTGTGTCCATGATGCAGACTGGACACCACCCAGACCCTCATCAGTGAGTTTTAATTTTTTGTAATACCAATTCAAGAGAATGTTTAATAATATTGTGGTGATGGTGGGTAGAATATTGAATAATTGGTTTTAACATTAATGTAACATTTGGGAGTTTGAGGTTAGGTGCTTTAGAAGCCCTAGTTTCTGCTTGTCTTCTGGTGAGAAAATAAAATAAAATAAGGAATCAAATGAATCAATATAATATGGAAATTTAATATGCTCAGGGAAGCATTTATACAGGAAATGTGACAAAATTAATAATAAGAACAAGTTGGAAAGCCCCTGTGGCCAGGAGCTTTGGCGCGTTTCTTCAAATTCATAGACAGAGCGGCCTCCCATCCAAGTACTGAACTCACCCTAAGGCAATATATGGTTATTGGCGCGCTGTTCATCTGAACTAGAGATGTGCCGGATCATTGAAAATATGAATCCGCGGATGTGAATACGGATACGGTTCACCAGTTTCTAGATCCGAGAATATGGATACGGATCTAGACTGTCTTACGAGTCATTCCATTTGAAATCGTCTAATTGACAAAGCCGACCCATTTTAGAATTTTGTTTAACTTTGAGGAACTCTTCCTTAGGGTCCCAAAGAACAAAATTTACACGAGTTTGATTTTTACTAGCGCTTGTTTCTGACTATTTAAATAAAAACTTCCCAAAATCGATATTTTTAAGCTTTATCAACTTTTGCTTTAAAATTTTTCTGTTTGAAGATATCTATATAATCAAAGCGGAATTCTTCGGGGAAAAGATAGTAGTTTAAGTGTAGGTAACGATAATTGGCTCAATCAATACCTTTGAATAATGGCAGCGTGCTAAAAATGAGTGTTTTTTACTCATTTTTCGTAAATTTCAATCGACTCTGGTGTCTTAACTATTGAGAATTAAAAACTTATGCTGCGGGGGAATTAAGTATACATATCATAGATAAAATTCAGCCACGGGTCGACCTGAGCAGCCCACTCTTAATAGAAGAAAACTTTGCTTGAAATTTTGAAATTTAAAAAAATCCCATTATTGAGGTTATAAAACGAACGTGTTGACTGTGAAATAAAAATCTAAAACTCACAGAATCTACTGTTCTTACCTCCAACTTTGAATGACTACATCATTTGTTTTGTTATTTTTATGTTTAGTGCATGTACGAGCTGTTTTTTTACAGCAAAAATCACTTCAATTTTTTATTTTTTTCCAATTGACTCCTAGTTTTTATCTCAGAAAAACATTCGGATTTATATATAGAATTTTCATATATTTTCATGTATGCTTGTAGAGGTAAGCTCATTCGTATAATTTGACCGTATTGCATTTTAAAGTAAGCAAGAATACACGTTAATTTAAAAAAGTAATCAACAATATCGGTACTTATTAATTATATTATGAAAAAAAAATGTGCGTGTAATCTTTACGCGCGATTGAAGTAAAACGTAAACGTTAAAGAAGTTTTACTTCAATCGCGCGTAAAGATAACACGCACACTTTTTTTTTCATAATATAATTAATAAGTACCGATATTGTTGATTACTTTTTTAAATTAACGTGTATTCTTGCTTACTTTAAAATGCAATACGGTCAAATTATACGAAGAGCTTACCTCTACAAGCATACATGAAAATATATGAAAATTCTATATATAAATCCGAATGTTTTTCTGAGATAAAAACTAGGAGTCAATTGGAAAAAAATAAAAAATTGAGTTGATTTTTGCTGTAAAAAAACAGCTCGTACATGCACTAAACATAAAAATAACAAAACAAATGATGTAGTCATTCAAAGTTGGAGGTAAGAACAGTAGATTCTGTGAGTTTTAGATTTTTATTTCACAGTCAACACGTTCGTTTTATAACCTCAATAATGGGATTTTTTTAAATTTCAAAATTTCAAGCAAAGTTTTCTTCTATTAAGAGTGGGCTGCTCAGGTCGACCCGTGGCTGATTTTCATCTATGATATGTATACTTAATTCCCCCGCAGCATAAGTTTTTAATTCTCAATAGTTAAGACACCAGAGTCGATTGAAATTTACGAAAAAAAATGGGTTCAAGCCCTGTGGACAGGAGCTTTCTGGCGCTCTAGTTCAAACAGACAAATTATATCTCCGAAAGTATTGGTTTCTCAGAGTTGGGAATTATATCAATGTATTCATATAATAGAACTGCATCCTAAAGGAAATTCAATTCAAATAATAGTTTATTTATCAAGATTAAATGAGCAATCATGAGAATGAGAAAAGCACCATGGAAGAAATCAAATTAAATCTGGCCAATTTTGCCCAATAACGAACTTAACCGAGATATTCATCTCCCTAAACTACTCTGAAAATTTCAACTACCTACCTCATTCCGTTCGAGAGTTATATCTATGTCTATGGATGAAAAGCAGTCTCACTACTCTCTACTTCACTCACTAATCTCTTACTTCATGTTCAGTTCCGAAATGTAAGAATTTTCTGAGAAAAACTAATTTCGGAGCAAACAACTGAGATTTTTCTCACTTCGCTCACAATTCTTCGATTGATTAGATCATCATTTGACATTATGACAATTCATATTCATACATAGAATAAATAATAATATCATTCTGTGGCAACGTTGAAATACGATTTATTATTGAAATTTTGAAAAATCATAACTCCGAAAGTATTAGCTTTTTAGAGTTGAAAATGATATGAATGGATTCTTATGATAAAACTGCTTATTAAAAAAAATTTGATTTGGAATTTGTTTCGTAAAAAAAAATTTTTTTTTTTGTTACTCCGAAACCATCTGTCCGATTTTGCCCAATAACGAACTTAGCCGAGATATTCATCCCCCAAACCTACTCTGAAAATTTCAACTCTCTAGCTCATTCCGTTCGAGAGTTATCGTGCTTACGGCCGGCCGGCCGGCCGGACTGGCCGGACAGAATGAATTCCGACCACGGATTCTTGATCAGTGAGTCGAACCAAATCGTTTAAGACCATTTTCATCGAAATATTCCAAAATTACAGACATTTGGGCAAATTGATAAGCACTCAGTTCCGAGGAACTAGAGCGCCAATGAGTAAAAAACACTCATTTTTAGCACGCTGTCATTATTCAAAGGTATTGATTGAGCCAATTATCGTTACCTACACTTGAACTACTATCTTTTCCCCGAAGAATTCCGCTTTGAGTATATAGATATCTTCAAACAGAAAAATTTTAAAGCAAAAGTTGATAAAGCTTAAAAATATCGATTTTGGGAAGTTTTTATTTAAATAGGCAGAAACAAGCGCTAGTAAAAATCAAACTCGTGTAAATTTTGTTCTCTGGGACCCTAAGGAAGAGTTCCTCAAAGTTAAACAAAATTCTAAAATGGGTCGGCAACAATTTTTTTTATTTTTAGACGATTTTATATGGAATGACTTACGCATTCGATCTCGGTGCGCGTGGTCTTGGACTGAATCGACTGCACTTGTTGTTGGTTAGTTCGTTTAGTTTAGTCCACAATTTTGATCTAATTATGAAGACTTCCAAGTACTCATAGCCTCATGAGTACCAGAATTAATACAAAGAATGCTTATTTAATTGATTTTTACAATTCAAATGTGCAAAATATAAGTAGGTATCTATTATTTGAAAATGAGACATATTTTGAATAGTATTTCATTGCTAGATATTCGCCCTCGCTGACAATTTCGAAAGTCTAATAACATATAAAACTTAATCGGATCCGTTCGAGATCCGCCAAAAAATGGCGGATACAGATACGGATACATACCTCTTTTTCTCTTCGGATATCCGCGAATACGATACGATGCGGATATCAGGAACATCACTAATCTGAACACAGTGCCTAGCCTATCCAATTCGTCCATATGTCTGTATTTTTCGAAATTTTGGCCGAAAAGGATCTCAAACGATCAGTTCAGACTTAAATACATAATACATATACATTAACAGTATGTGTCTGTGGTGGCGTAAGGACCCATTGAAATACATACATTCACTGTTGGTTCGAAAATGTACAGTGCTGTGTTTGTGGTGGCGTAGAGTCTCTGTTCAAATACATACATTCACTGTTGGGTCGAAAATAAAAAGTGCTGTGTTTGTGGTGGCGCAAGGATTCATTCGAATAAATACATTTACTGTTGGGTCGAAAATAAACAGTGCTTTGTTTATGGCAGCGTAAGTCACAAATCAGTTCAATCGTACAATTGTGCCAAGAGATACGAAATACCTGTATAGTAGTGGGCTATTTTCGATAGTTTATTCTGAGAAATATCCGTATGGCACAAATCAGTCGAATCGGTCGGTTGAGCCGTGAGGAACTATGAAATGCAATTTAGAAAAAATGCTCTGTATAGCAGTAATTTCTTTAATATCTAATAATAACGATATAATCCGCCGTATTCACAAAGCATTCAATCTCCGTTAAGTCCTAACTGAGGTCCTCAGTTAAGGATAAATAAGAATCGCAACCTCAATTAACGTATTTAACGGTGGTGGAACAGGCCTCCTTCACGTTAATTTTCACGTTAACTGAGGTTGCGATTCTTATTTATCGGAGATTGAATGCTTTGTGAATACGGCGGTATATATTTTTGTATGACATATTTCCGTCCATAACTCTTTTCTCAAAGTTATTGTTCCGATAGAATTGGAAAAAAAATAAAAAAGATCAATTTCGGTTACGGGAATCGATCCAGGTACCTATGTGCTATGAGCTCCTGGCCTTACCACCTAGCTATTCGGCCTGTACAGATCTACGGTGAAAACAGGAACTTGAGAGCGAATGTTATTACAGACCTTTGATAACTTGTTTTCAAATTTCAGAAAAATATCATCAGTCTACAATATATTATTCGAACAAGTTTAAATCTAGAACTTGCCTTCAAAATAAGGTACATATTAAATTCTCATTATGTATTGAACTAGATATTACATAGACAGACCTAAATAACTTGATATGTGACATTTCCAAATTCGATCTATGCACATAATGATTCATGAAATTCTTTCCTGGATTGTCAAAAATCAAAAACTGTTGACAATTAACTTTGTCAAGTGTAAAAAATGGAACAGTACACCTCGATCGTTGTAATATTTCGATATTTCGGCTATATACACTATATTCACCAATATACAAATCTAGAACTTTCCTGTAAAATAGTGTTTGAAAGTTCTCGCTGAATTTCAACGATGACGGAAGGTTTCTGAGTACCAGAATTTTTTTAAATATATTTTTTTAAATTTTCCAATCATGCGATCGTCACAAAATTTTGCATTATCCTTCATGTCGTTATTTTTCAACTAAATACCGTGCTTTAATTCGATCTGATCAGTATTTTTGGAGTTATTGGGGAAACAAGATTTCAGATGGCAATAATTCCGAAACTACTTGACGGATTTTGTACATTAACGAACATAGCCATTTGCTCTCTGAACCTACTCTGAACATTTAAACTCTCTAACTCATTGTGTTCGAGCTTAATCGTGCTGACGGCCGGCCGGCCGGACAGAATCAAGTTTGACCTCGGATTCTTCATCAGTGAGTCGAAACTAATCGTTTGAATTCAAAACCATTTTCGGCCAAAAATTCGAAAAATATAGTCATTTGGACGAATTTTCACTTTTCAGGTGAACAGCGCGCCAATAACGCATATATTTCAAATGATTTTGTTTAAAACCTTATTATGCCCATGAATTGTGGTTGAATTTTTCATTGTTCAAAAATCTATGATTTGATTGGTTCACTTGTGTAAACAAACCTCCTTTGTTCCATATTATTATTTTATTTTCTCTACAGACTCACCTTATTCTATTTCCCACTCTAATAATATATAATATGTCTATAGCTGGTGTTGGGAATATGAATGAATTAACAACTAGGACTGGTTTGATGGTAAGATATGCCGAGTATGAACTGGGCTGAAACTAACGATTTATTTTTGTAGGAAAGCAGACGACAACGAAGAAACTTCAGTTTGAACGTTTAGATATAAGAAAATATAATGAATGTACAAATTCTAAGAATATTTATTGTTGATACTCAGCTTAGCGATTATGTATATTGCTTTCAAATAAATCATGAACAACAAGGACTAAAGATTAGTTCGAAAAATGTGGAAACGATATTTATAGTATTGTTGGTATATAATTTTAATTTATTTTGTGATATTTTTCTTGGCAATTCTCATTCCATGATTTTTTAAGTAGTGAAATATTGGCAATTATTGCTGTATCTCCAATTATTTTTCTTATATTTGTCGTTTCCTTTGATTCCTAAGTTTCCAAATGCATATACAGTGAATCACTGGTTACTGTGATTTTTAGGTACTTAATTTTTTATAGAGATTTATTCCTCTTAGTATTTAAGTAATTTGCTCTCTTTTTGGATTCATGAATACCTGCAGTGCCCAATTAGAAATAAGTAAATGAAACATTCCAACTGTAGTATGATTCATCAGCTCACCAACGCATCATAAGATGACATCCCATATTGAAATGATCAGAAGGATGAAAAGATTTTTAAATGTTAAAAATATTAACACATTCATATAAGGAATAGCTACAGTGTCTCTCAAAAAGTATAATAGGGAGCTGATTGATTTACTAAGTAACAGTTGAAAGTTAATGTTTTATCCATGACGAAAAAACTGGTCCTTTGACTTTGTGGTTGGCTCTTCAATTTAGGTAGGAAGAGATGCTCCATTGAACAGCCAACAATGGGGCATCAAAATAGTAATTTATTATTTCGTACAATCAAAGTAAATTTAAGACTGTAACTAACTGGAACAATCGGAAATAGTCGAATTTATTTGTACACCACATGAATATACACTTAGGATAACGCCATTCGATGTATTTTATTGTAGGATGTAAGTGCATATTATATTTATAAAATAATAGGTTTTTGAGCCATCAGAGGAAAAGACTAAATTATTTTTTAAGCTGTGTAACGTTTTAGGTTGCTCAAAACGAAATATTTTTTCATGAATTTTGTATGGAAAAGTGTGCCTAATAGCTTTATATTCGTTCTTGTATGGATGATTAGGTAATTTAGCGACAAGATCTCAAATTTTAAGTAGTTTTCAAAAACTTGGTCTTTCTTCCTGTAGGTTATGTTGTGACCGTACTATTTATTATACTTTTCAGACATACTTATATATGTGCAATTGAACATTCCATTTTTACGTACTCAATTTTACAACTGTATTGAAATACATACTTAGAATATTTCTTTTGCGTATTATTTCTATTCTAATTGGAATATTATTTTTGCGCGTATGTTCTGGGGAACATCGCGATATAGTTTTGCCCAAATGTGAAATTTAATTCTGTGGTGCCCTCCGGCCGTTGCCACGATAACTTGAGAACGGAAAGAGCTAGCGACTTGAAATTTTCAGGGTAGGTGGCGCATCCCAATACAACGGACAAGTTCGGTAATGGGTATAATCGGCCCAATGGTTTCCGAGTAATAATTTTGTTTTCAACCATAATAAATCCGATCGAATTTAAACTTGGTGAATAGTTGTAGAATATAGACCTAAGCACGTTTGTGAAATTTTGTGAGAATCGTATCGCTAGTAAATTATTTAAAAATCATTAAAAAATATTTTTGTTGTCACGATAACCTGAGAACGGAAAGAGATAGCGGCTTGAAGATTTCAGGTTAGGCTGTTCATCTGAGTGCAACATTTGAGTTTGTTTATGAGCATAATCGTCCAAACGGTTTTAGAGTTATAGCCATCTGAAATTTTCTGAAATTTGGTTGTTTTTTCTTCCTCATTAACTCGAAGAATACAAAACCGATTGAATTCAAACATGGTTATTAGTTGTAGAATGCCAACGCGAAAATTTTTGCAGAATTTCGTGAGGATGGTATAACTAGAAAATTCAAAAAAAATAATTAAAAATAATTTAAAAAAAATTCTATATATATTAACTATTCGTCCGGCATGGCTGAAATTTTGGAAGAGCCTTCAGAACCTAACTTCTTCAAGAGATCCATATGCCTTCAGAGGAGTATATTTGCGAGAGGGGACTTTTGAAAAGTTATGTATTATTTTTAATATGATATCGCTGAAATTTAGCTGAAGGCTTTTGATCTTGTAAGGTGAGAGGCTCATTTGTGGATATTAAATCTCGTGATGGGTAGAGAAGAATTTTAGGCCAGTTTTTCTATCACTAATGAGAATATATCTTTATGTTTCACCTCATCACCTTTAGATCTATCAATGGACATTTATTGGTTAAGAATAAGTAATTGAATATTACTGGAATTCAATTGAATTTCATTCAATATGTTAGTAACTAAACTTTTAATTTTCTTTACTTTGAATATTTAAATATGACATTAATTCCAGTAATATTTTTCAAGAATAATTATGTATTCTTCTTCTAAAGAAGAATTGAAGGTAGACAATAATGTGTTAATTTTTTCATCATTGCTTCCTATCCTGACTTCACGAAAAAAAAATTGGTTCAAGCAATGACGTGAAGTCAGGAGCTTTTGCGCGTATGTTCTATTGTCCATTCTCCTGTATTGGACACTTTTAATCGAATTTACCATGGTGAATTCTATTGTCTATTCTCCTGTATTGGACAGCCTTAATCGAATTCACCATGGTAAATTCGATTAAGAGTGTCTAATACAGGAGAACAGACAATAGAATTCACCATGGTAAATTCGATTAAGCGTGTTCAATACAGGAGAATGGACAATAGAACATACGCGCAAAAGCTCCTGAATTCACGAAAAAAAAATTGGTTCAAGCACTGACGTGAAGTCAGGAGCCTTTGCGCGTATGTTCTATTGTCCATTCTCCTGTATTGAACACTCTTAATCAAATTTACCATGGTGAATTCTATGGTCTGTTCTCCTGTATTAGACACTCTTAATCGAATTTACCATGGTGAATTCGATTAAGGCTGTCCAATACAGGAGAATAGACAATAGAATTAACCATGGTAAATTCGATTAAAAGTGTCCAATACAGGAGAATGGACAATAGAACATACGCGCAAAAGCTCCTGACTTCACGTCAGTGCTTGAACCAATTTTTTACGTTTATCATGTATCTGTACCTCTATCAAATCAAATCAACTTCCTTTATTATGTGTTAATTACTTGTCATTTCGCTTTTCAGTAATCGTCCAAGGATACTGTTGGAGGTATATTCATCATTGAATGGTATTTTTCGGGGTTTTCTCTTCCAAACTCTGAAAAATATCTATAAAATAAAAAATTAATTATTTTGTGATTTGCTTCTGCGTAAGAAACACAAGATATTTGTCAGAAACAATCAATTGAACAATGTTGCCTAACAAATAACAACGAAACAATATCAACGAAGAAACAACTATATTGTAACGTTTCGGAGTCTATATCAGACTCCTTCTTCAGACGCTTAACGAAAACATCTTCAGAACTATTTTGTTGATTGTTATTCTGAGATTCGAGAATTGTCACAAATACTGTCAATTTTTGACAATTCTCGAATCTCAGAATTGCGTAGATCGAGGTTCGACTCGGTTTATTAATGGATGCGTTTGTTCTTCCGGGAACGGCGAAGATGATTGCGCCATCTACCGGTGGAAATGAGAAGTGGCTACGGATGGAGTGGCTACCTACAACCCTAATTTCCTATCCTATTCTTGTTGAATTTGCGATTACTTGAGGAGCTCGCTGAGCTCGGAAATCTCGGAATAGGAATGTTTTATTCTCGTTACACTTGCGATATCTTGAGGAACTCCTTGAGGAATTTCATATTCTCGTTTTACTTGCGATGACTTGAGAAGCTCGCAATAGACATATGTCTTATTCTGGTTACATATGCGATATCTTGAGGAACTCCACAAAGGGAAATTTATATTATCGTTTTACTTGTGATGATTTGAGAAACTCGTGATAGGAATGTGATATCTTGAGGAGCTCAGAACAGAAATGTCTTATTCTGGTTATCTATATAATATCTTTTTGAGGAGCTTGCAATAGGAATGTCTTCTTCTAGTTACATGTGTGATATTCTGAGGAACTTCATAGTAGGAATTTTCTATTCTCGATAAACTTGCGATATCTTGAGGATCTCACAATAGGAAGTTGCAATACATCCTCATTGTAACCTCCCAAGGATATCTATGTGAGGTCTGTGTTACTTGGGTGATCCATGTGTAGATGTCAGAACACAGAGTGGAATTCTTGACACGAGAGGGCAGATGATCTTGCCAATCGAGGCTTTCTATATCGGCCCAGATCAGGCAGTCGGGTTAACCAAAACCACTGCAAGAGGATACTTGTCTGAGTGGATGAGGAAACAACATCAGTCCAGGTTCTAAGATCTTTCCTCAGATCCGAGACACAATTAGAAAATGTTTATAGTAAGAGAAGACAATCTCTCACTATATCACAATATCTCCCTAGAGATAAATATGAACTCTGCTCAGATCAAATAATATCTGCCCTGGACTAAAAACCGGCCACTGAAATCTAAGAAAAACATGCACACTATTTGCATCTTCTGAGGAGAGCCACTGTGCAGGTTGTGTATAATGGGGAGGAAGAAACGGCATCCCATGTTATCTTCAAATGTTAAGCCACATCCCGCTGGAGACAAAACAACCGTGATGAAAGGGCCTCCAAATGGAATGGCTAGTTAAAGGGCTTTTACATCGCCAATACACGTAGGTAATCTTTTCATATAACGGTTATCTAGGATATCACAATAAGTCCCATACATTGCAGTGTTGCGAGTGTAAGTCTCCCCCTCCTGGTGACTCCTGACAATCAACAATCCTATCAACTGTGAAACTTTTTGGGCAGTCGCCAATAAAATTGCTTCGTGGCAGGATTCGAAAGGTATATTATTCAGAAATCTATCTGAGTATACATATATACTCCATTCACTTTTATAAAGTCTCCCGGTTGGCCATGATTTAGGTCTATCACGTTTTTGTAACTGAAGCAGAGGCAGGTTGGCACTTCTGAAATATCGTCAAGGTCAAAACAATTCGCCGAGACGTTGCCAATTTCTACTCTCAACGTCTCAACATAATCTTCAATCTTAGACAAGATATTATCACAGACCATTATCTTCGAAATATAATAAAGAACCCAAATCTGCAATAAGAAAACTTCATTCTGACATTTTGAACTCTCGAATGAAATAACTTAGTTTCCTATCATTATATTTCATTAAGGTACAAGAATGACTCAGGTTTCGTAGTACTACTACATTTTGAAACTGGAGTATTTCAAGTTGTGCAACGAGGTATTTAAATGTCTTCTGTAGGCTTATTTTTTGAGAATTTCGAAAAGTGGGGAATTCCATAGGTACACGTCTCTGTTCGTTTAGAAGTTTCCTGCCGGCTTATTCAGGTATTCTTATTCTTTTTTCAAATGAACTATCACAAAGCAACGGACTACTCTATCCATCATTTTTCAATGAAATTCCAACACTTGATTCTTGATTACTGTACAAGAAAATAGCATAATTGAATCTTCCAACCAGTTTATATACGTGAAATATTTCCAGTAACAACAAAGAAAAAATGTTCTTCTACAGTCGCCAGGACTGTGGTATTATTGAATTTAAATAATATCTTCTCAAATTCATTATTTTTCCGAAGTAAATTTACATTGTGAAAATACGAATTACTAAGACTTCTATGTAGAGAGGACAACGTTGCGTAGTTATCTGACAGGAAAATGACTATAACCTAACATTTTCAAAATATACATGGTGAAATGTGTCAAATTTTCATGGCCAATCGAGAGACTTTATAAAAGTGAATAGAGTATATATTGAGTTTTATTTGAAATGTACAACCATTGCTCATATTTAGTTTCAAACTGTATTTTACAACTTTAATCAATATACATAAGTAATTCGTACATTTTAAGTACACTTCTTTAATATTTAATTCACTTTCTGTTTCTATGAACATGATGATCACGTACGATATCTTTTCACCCAAAATCTTCTTATATATTTCGCATCACATTTTTTTTACCTAGCTTGTTTTTTCCTTCTTGTCTATCCTATTTTTTGACAAAAATTTTATCAAGGTCTTCATACCATAAAAGAACACAATTATTGATACCAATATAAATAACACAACATCTAGAAGTAAATACTGGTACCACTCCAAGTCCAATGAAGCTACCCTCAAATGAGGCGCACCTTTGTTCCTTATCACATACTCTACCCAATAATTAACAGCCTCTCTAGGCGACATTGGTTTATCCTTCATTATTTGCGACCTCTTTAAGGCGTTTTCTGTGTACCTGAAAGAATACTTATGTTTATAATGAATTTTCCATTTATGTTATGGGAGTACATACGTTACATTATTTAGGACCTCATTCAAGTGGGCTTCTAGTATTTCTTCGGTTATCTCCCTGAATGGTATGTATTTTGCGTAACCGTCAGTTTGTGCCCTGATGGAGTTCATATTCTGCTCAGCAAAGACTGGAAGGGACACAAGTGGTATGCCATAGTTTATTGCTTCCATAATACTGTAAAGACCTCCATGTGTAATAAATAATTTCACATTTTTATGTGCTAGAATTTGAACCTCGTTAATTTGCCGAAAAGTTTAATTTTTGTGATGTAATAGACTCACCTAAGATATCACTCTGTGGAAACCACTTTCTGATGATGACATTGGAAGATTTACCTGTTAAATTTTCATCCTCATATTTCCATAGAACAGTTTTTTTCATCCTCGAGAACACTTTCAGGAAGATATCCAATTTGTCCGGCGGCATCATCGTGCTCTTCAAAGTGGAACCTAAACTGAAATAGACAACCCCATCTTTCGCATTATTCAGGATTGTTTGAAGTTCTTCTGGTAATGCCTTTGGTTTTTTCAAATGGAAACCACCTATGTTCACCATGCTTGGTACTTTAGGAACCGGACTGTGGATACTGTCGTCAGAATTCAAAAGTGCCAAAGACACGTTGTAGATGATATCATTGAGATGGGGCGCCCCAGGAAAATATTTTTGAACCAATCTGTTATGCATCGGTATTGTGATCAGGACTCTAATCACATTGCTGTATATGTAATACAAAGTGTTGTGAAGGCGTTCTAAGAAAGACATTCGACAAGAAAACGAGTGGAAAACGTTTGGTATGTAGGCTGGTGAATCTGGATTTCCCTGATATGGGTTGGTCCACTCGTTTGTGTCCATAGAGTTGAAAACCACCAAAGGCGCGTTGAAATAGTGCGCTAAGTACTTGACGGCTTCCGATTGGAATTCTTCGACGAGAACCAAGTCGAAGGTTTGATTGGAGCTCAGAAACTTCTGGAATTCGGTGTGATTGAACATGTCTTCTATGAGGCCGAAGCTCATCAGGTTGAACTCAATTGGCCTCGAGAAGGTCGAGAATATTCTGTTGAAGAAATTTGGTCTGAAAGCTGCAAGAAAATGTTCTCGTTGAGATTTCGGAGTATTAGGTATATTAAATCCTGTACATATAAACGGGTTAATAGGAAATAACGATGTTGTTAGTATTCATAGAAAATACATAATAATCGAGATAGTTGACTGAAATGTATTGTAGGCATAGTACACGTAAATGTTACCAACGAGAGCACGTTTGCAGCCATCGACTATTTGGAGCCAACTCTCCACCATTTTCCACACATATCCGCCGAAAGTGTTCGTGTTTGATATTGTGCCTGAACTCTTCTAATAATCCTACTACATAATATACTCCATTCACTTTTAGAAAGTCTCCCGGTTGCGTAAAGGCAAAAGCCTGTATAGTACAGAGCGCGAGGTCCGCGCGACGCTCTGGATCACTCGTGGCTTTGTTTATGAATACGGTGCGTTGCGGCTGACAAATCGCAGTACGATACAGAGCAACTATCAAAATTCCTCGTCCTGCTGACTTGGAATCGTAATATTCACTAGTTACTAGTTGCATAGTAGACGTTCACGTTATTATACGTTATAATTGCTATTTTGTCTTGATTCTATCACGTGCACCATGGATGAAGCAACCTTAAAAAGTTTGTTCGGGCGTTTGTGCCAAAATGTAAACTTTCTTGATATAACCGCTGCGGACAACAACGAACAGTTCAGCATTTTAGTGCAGTGTGAGCTTTCAGGAGAGGGCACAGTGGATGAAAAATGTGACAATTGGGTAAAAGAGTTTTCATACTCGACCAATACAAACTGGATAACGTCAAGACGTTATCCTAATGCAACTCGCTATGAATTTCGAAAGCTATACGTGTGTCAACACTCATCATTGAATAAAGTAGCCGAACGAAAACGGCACTCGTGTGAAGTTAGGAACAAAAATTGCAAAGCACAAATAGACATTAAATTTAAGAAAATTAATAGAAACACAATTAAAAATGATGTGCTGTTAAAAGACTGAATTAACGTAGTGATAAAAATAAATTTTCAACATTTCCATAGGGTAAATGTGGCACAAGCTTTTCGATACTTACGTGTGAACAAGACAGTACAAGAAGTTTTTGAGTCATACTTTATTTCGGGAATGACTCCGTCAGCTGCCAGATTTTATCATGAAATGAAAATAATTGAATCTTCTTCTGAAGAAACGAAGGAAATACAGAATGTAAGTACAGCATATCTTCTGGCTAATGCTAGAGAAAATCCTACTGACAGGCAGATAAAGTATTTGTATGATAAGTGGCGTTTCTCTCAATACGGTAGTAGAGAAGAAAAAAGTATGATAGAAGTTCTCAAGAACAGACAGTCCTTGTTGCAGAAATCTGGCGGTGCACTAGTAATCAAAGAAAATCCTTTTATCGCAGTTGTTGTTACTCCAATAATGCGACGCGCATTTCTTCAAGATTTATCCACTGAAATGGTTTTCGTGGACTCCAGCGGATCTTGCGATCAGACAAATACTTGTGTCACATTTCTATTTACTTCAAACAAAACATCCTATCGCGTGCATTCTTCACACAGCCCAAACTGAAGCGAATTATACTTTAGCTTTTGCGTCTGCCACTGAAGCTATCGAAGTAGAAAATAGAAAGTTCGATCCAAAAGTGTTTATGACTGATGACAGTGCATCCGAGCGCAATGCGTTATCAGCTGTATTTCCGAACTCCATGTTACTTCTGTGTACATTCCATCTCTGTCAACCTTTATGGAGATGGCTCTGGCAAACTGACCATAACGTGAAAAAGGAGGACAGAAGAACAGTGATGGAAATGTTTAGGAACATTCTTTACGCTCCAACATTAGAAGATTCAGAAGAGAATTATGATTTCTTGATGAGTAATAATATAGTACAAAGTAACAAAGTATTATATGATCATCTGGAGAAACTGTGGGTCCGTAGAAAAGAATGGTGTATTTCGTACAGAAATAATATAATAAGAAGAGGTTACAACACTAATAATTACACTGAAGCTTCAATTAGGATTTTTAAAGATATAGTTTTGCAAAGGTGCAAGGTTTTTAACTCTTGTGCACTGGTTGATTTTATTATCAATGTCTTCGAAAACTACTATAAGCGAAAATTGTTGGAATTTGCAAATTCAAGAAGATCTAAACCCCAAATTGATTATAGAAATATGTGTTTTAGAGCAAAAGAAATTAACATTATTTATCAAAGAGACAATACAATTTTCCATGTTGCATCTGAAAAAGACTCCAATTTATTTTATACAGTGAATGCTAAAATTGCTTTTTGTGATTGTCCATCAGGCACAGGTGGCAAATTCTGTAAGCACCTATGTGCAATAGAACACAAATTTGGTATATTATTTAAAACGTCTCCAGTTCTAAGCGTTCATGACAGAATACAATTAGCCAAATTAGCTGTTGGGCATTCAGCACCAGAGGAATTTTATAAAAATATGGATTCAAACACAACTGATCTTGAAAACTTTGAAAACTCAGTTCAATCAACTAACTCTGTTCCTGCTGAAGTAGACTTAGCAACAGCAATGGATTTACAAGTTAACGTCGAAGAGAGTGAAAGCCGATTTAAAAAAGAGATTATAAGAATGCGCTGTGAATTTGATCGAATAGCAAGTACCAAAAGCTACTTTATCCATCATTGTTCAATACACTAATGAACAGCCTGAAAACCCCTTTCCAAATTCTAAACTTTTTGGAAGCTAAAAGTCGAATATGCGGGAGAAAATCTAGAAAAATTCGAGTCCAGCCAACGTCAATTTCGCGACGTAAAAACAAAGCATTGCCTCAATCTGGGAGAATTCAAGCTGGCAGGCCTTCCAAAATTGAAAAACTAAAACGGAAGCACAGCCTTGGAACCAACATTTCGCATAATCTACCAAATGCTAAGTTACATTGAACCTAATTCTGTATTTCGTTGTTTAATAAGAATAACAATCCATGCATATATGACTTTTATTGTAAGAATATCTACCATTTATCAGGAAGATGAAGGTAGAATGAATAGATTTGAATAGATTAATTGGGTATTTCACCACACTGTTTTCAATCAAATAAAAAATAATTTAAATTCAGAATCATAAGCCAAATTATTACAAATAATATGAAAATGCAATATGAAATACCTAATTAAACACGTATAAATATGAACACGAGACAAAGACATATTATATATTTTATTGGCTCTGTATTACACTGCGATTTGTCAGACGCAACGCACCGTATTCATAAACAAAGCCACGAGTGATCCAGAGCGTCGCGCAGACCTCGTGCTCTGTACTATACAGGCTTTTGCCTTTACGCCTCCCGGTTGGCCATGATTTAGGTCTATCACGTTTTTGGCGCTCTAGTTCCTCGTAACTGAGTGCTTATCAATTTGCCCAAATGTCTGTAATTTTCGAATATTTCGATGAAAATGGACTTAAACGATTTGGTTCGACTCACTGATCAAGAATCCGTGGTCGAAATTCATTCTGTCCGGCCGTCCGGCCGGTCCGGCCGGTCGGCCGTAGGCACGATAACTCTCGAACGGAATGAGCTAGACAGTTGAAATTTTCAGAGTAGGTTTGGGAGATAAATATCTCGGCTAAGTTCGTTACTGGGCAAAATCGGACAGATGGTTTCGGAGTAACAAAAAAAATTTTTTTTTTCACATAACAAATTCTAAATTAAATTTATTTCAATAAGCAGTTTTACCATAAGAATCCAATGATATCATTTTTAACTCTAACAAGCTAATACTTTCGGAGATATGATTTTTCAAAATTTCAATGATAAATCGTATTTCACAGAGTGATATAATTAATCTATGTATGAATTGTCATAATGTGAACTTATTATCCTGAGACATGACATTATCTAATCAATCGAAGAATTATGAGAATAAAGTGTATTCCGAAATGTGAGCGAAGTGAGAAAAATCTCAGTTGTTTGTTCCGAAATTAGTTTTTCTCAGAAAAGTCTTACATAACGGAACATGAAGTAAGAGATCTGAGAGTAGTGAGACTGCTTTTCATCCATAGACATAGAATGCAAATAGAGTGTAAATATTGAAAGCATAATTCTGCAGTTCGAGAGAGGAGAAAATTTGGTGAACGTAGATCAGGAAATTTTTGATCGATTACAAGGTAATTTTTCATTATTACTCTTCTTTGATACATGTTTTATGAAAAATCTACTATTTGTAGGTACTTTAAACCTGTTTTGGGCAATTGTCATACGAAACTTGTTGGCGCTCTAGTTCCTCGGAACGGATTGAAATTTGCAAGGTGGGTTTGGAGCGTAAATATCTCGGACGAGCTCGTTAATGGGAGAAATCCATCAAACGGTTTCGGAGTTATGGCCGATTTTAGTAAAAGTATTTTTTATGAATATTTCCGAAAACGGTCACTCGATCTATCTAAAATTTAGCATCAAATTGTAGAATCATGACCTTTATACGCATGTGAAGTTTTGTATTGACCAGATTACCGCAAAGTGTCAAAAAAAAATTTCAAAATTTCAAAAAAGTTTTTCTACAATAACTCTCGAACGGAATGAGCTAGGTAGTTGAAATTTTCAGAGTAGGTTGGGGGGATGAATATCTCGGTTAAGTTCGTTATTGGGCAAAATTGGCCAGATTTAATTCGATTTCTTCCATGGTGCTCATTCTCAGATTGCTCATTTAATCTTGATAAATAAACTATTATTTGAATTTAATTTCCTTTATGATGCAGTTCTATCATAAGAATACATTGATATAATTCCCAACTCTGAGAAACCAATACTTTCGGAGATATAATTTGTCTATTTGAACTAGAGCGCCAGAAAGCTCCTGTCCACAGGGCTTGAACCCATTTTTGTAACTAAAACTAAGGCAGGTTGGCACTCCTGATGAAATATCGTCAATGTCAAAACAATTCTCTTAGACGTTGCGAATATCTACTCCCAACATAATGTTCCATATAAGACAATTAAGATATTATCACAGACCACTATCTTCGAATAATAAAGAACTGTTCGCTTTGAAATTGAAAATGCTGAAAGCAGGAAGTGCTATTCAGAACTGAAATCTGCAATAGGAAAACTTCATTCTGTCTCAGGACATGTTGAACTCCCGAATGAAATTACTTAGTTTCCTATCCTGTCACTATATTTTATTAAGGTTCAACAGTGACTCGGGTTTCGTAGTACTTCTACATTTTGAGACTGGTGTATTTAAAATTTTGCAACAAAGTATTTAAATGTCTTCTGTAGGCTTATTTCTTGAGTATTTCGAAAATTGGGGAATTCCACAGATACTTTTATTCTTTTTGGCGCTCTTGTTCCTCGGAACAGAGTGCCTATCAATTTGCCCAAATGTCTGTAATTCTCGAATTTTTGGCTGAAAATGGTCTTGAACGATTTGGTTTGACTAACTGATCAAGAATCCGTGATCGAAATTGATTCTGTCCGGCCGTCTGGCCGTTAACACGATAACACTCGAACGGAATGAGACAGTTTAAATTTTCAGAATAGGTTTGAGGGATAAATATCTCGTTATTGGGCAAAATCGGTCATATAGTTTCGGAGTAACGAAAAAAAATATTTTTTTTACATTACAACTTTTGAATTCAAATTTGTTTAAGATGCAGTTTCATCATAGGAATCCATTGTTATAATTTTCAACTCTAACAAGATAATACACAGAATCTGTCTGTGTTCACTATTCATGAATGTCATCTTTTCTAGCTATTAGAGATTGTCAATTCGTAATTTGAAAATATTTTCTCTTGGAAAGCAAGTATTTGTTTCTTGAATTTGTTTATATATACAAGACTGTTTTCATGTAGTTTATGGAGGCAATAGAAAAGAAGAACATAATGGAATCATCAAAAGAAATTACTGTTTATTGACCACTGAGGTTAATATTAGCTTTTACTTCCTTAAGTAGTGAGACATGATCCTATATACAGTACATATTTTCATAATGTTGCTAGCGAAAAAATACTGAAATATGGATCTATATTTGTGTATCAAACATTTTTTCTTGAGTTAAGGTTCATAATACAGAAAAGAATGTGTTGGTGGTATGAACTATTAAATTATATACATACACGGTGAAATATGTCAAACTTTCACGGCCAACCGGGAGACTTTATAAAAGTGAATGGAGTATATTACACTATGCATTTATTCGTTTCTTTGTCAGCCTGACCTACTGCACCTGAGGTTTTAAAGAAATACGCATGCGCCCGGGATTATTTTGTAGACGTGTTCTGGCTTGAAAATAAATAGGTTCTATTTTTCCCCCTGAATCGTGGGGATTGCAAGCCTTATTTTTGCCGAAATTTCATGTCTACCAACACAATATTTATCTGTTTGACTAGACGTCTCAACATAACGTAGTTCATTCTGTTCTTTCAATCGCAGCCTTCGTAAATTCAATAATAAATATGTTTATCACTCTGAGTACGTAAACTAATAAAACTTACAAAGGCCAGAGACTCCTGTGATGGCTATATTTGACACCCTGTAATTCTGAAGCTTTCATCAGTAGCCTAGTATCGCAAAGCAATCATTAATTTCGTTTTTGTAGAAATGCTTTCTCCACAGTGTCTTTTTTCTGTATGTAAATTTGCACTCTATGTAGTGCTTGAACCAATTTTTTTAAGAATGTCTGAAAGCACGTTTAATATGCTAATATAAAACGCTCCTTCAGACATTCTTAAAAAAAGTTGGTTCAAGCACTGACGTGAAGTCAGAAGCTTTTGTGCGTATGTTCTCTTGTCCAATCTCCTCTATTGGTTATTCCCATCTGGAATATAATTTTCTCAATAACCCAAAAAATACAGATCCGATCGAATTGAAACTTGGTAACTAGTTGTAGAATACCGACATAAAGACATGTGTGCAATTTTGTGTAGATGGTATTACTAGAAAATTTTATAAAAATCATGAAAAAATTGTATGTATCTCATAATAACTCGAGGACGGAAAGAGATAGCGACTTGCAAATTTCAGGGTAGATTGAACATCTGAATGCGACATTCAAGTTCGTTAATAGGTATAATCGGCCAAACGGTTCTGGAATTATACACATCTAGAATTTTTATTATTTCCTCTATACTCAAAATATACTAATCCGATCCAATTAAAACTAGGTAGTTACTTGCAGAATGCCGACAAGCTAATTTTCGCGGAAGTTCGTGAATATCGTATCCTGAAATTTGTTGAGACGTGAGTTTTTCCTTATATTATTAGATATTGAACGAATTTCAATTCCGATAGAATACATATGTCTGAATCAAAAATTCTGTGATCTTAACGATTCTCTCATCATTGCTCAAGTCTGTCACTTAGTATGGTACGAAATGGATTCATAACTTATAAAAGCTGAGAAAACGGTATCTATCAATGGTAAATTCGATTAAGAGAGAGTGTCCAATACAGGTGAATAGACAATAGAACATGAGTGCAAAAGCTCCTGGCTTCATGTCAGTGCTTGAACCAATTTTTGAGAATTGTTTTAAAACTAGAATATATTCACCTGAATGCGCAGTATATATATAAGTAGAGCCTGAATTCCTTAACCCGCCACTGTTAGGTCAGATGAGTTCAGTCAATCACGTTACAATATTGCATTCTTTGCTTACCCATCAATTTTTCGTATTGTCCTGTAAGAACTACTTGATTGTAGTTTTTCGGTGGATCATTTTCTCCGAAAGCGGCAACAATTGTAACATTGTGTCCTTTCTCGGATAATATTTTCATCAAAGTGCTTCCAGCTAAGTAATGACTCGGACCACACATGTGAAAAACTCCCAAAATGTTTGCGCATTTCACTAGAGGTAAATAACAAACCAAAACCGTCAAAAAAACAATCAATTTAACCATCCTTTCTGAAGATTATTCAATGAACTTTTCTGACTGTGAATTTGATCAGAATATTTCCTTACAATACTGTGATTACGGAAGGGCAATTGACAAACATAACCCAATCGGTTGTTTTATCTTGAGATTATTTTCGTCTACACTGAGTACTGACTAGTGACTAGACACTAGACTTTCAACATTCAACGGTCGTCAGAATCTAATATACCGGCTTTATGTGTGTTCGGCCTTGATGATAGACAGTAGAAGAGAGTTGTATTTTCTAAAAGGGAATTAAAAATGTGGGAATGCCCTGTGGACAGGTGCTTTGGCGCTCTTCTTCAACCTTTGACAAATCATAACTCCGGTATTGGTTTCTCAGAGTTGGGAATGATATCAATGTATTCTCATGATAGAACTGCATCATAATGAAAGAAACCAAATTGTGATTAAATCACGAACTTATCCTATAATCAATTCCTCAAATCTACTCTGAAAATTATATTCTGTATATCAGTTGAAACTTAGTCAATATTCCAGTTTTGTTTTCACAAGATATTTCACGAGATATTCTGAACTCAATTTGATTAATTTATAAAAGTATATCGTCAGTGAAAAGTGTTACAGTACAGCATTTTAACTACGCAGAAATTCAAATCACCAAGTTTTTAATTCAATTTCAATCGAATATACCATGGTGAATTCGATTAAGAGTGTCCAATACAGGAGAATGGATAATAGAATTCACCATGGTAAATTCGATTAAGAGTGTCCAATACAGGAGAATGGACAATAGAACATACGCGCAAAAGCTCCTGACTTCTAGTCAGTGCTTGAACCAATTTTTTTTTCGCGAAGTCAGGATAGAATGCAATGATGAAAACATTAACACGTTGTCTACCTTCAATTTTTCTTTGGGAGAAGAATACATGATTATTCTAGAAAAATATTACTGGAATTAATGTCATATTAAAATAATCAAAGTAAAGAAAATTATAAGTTCAGTTACTAACATATTGAATGAAATTCAATCGAATTCCAGTAATATTCAATTACTTATTCTTAACCAATAAATGCCCATTGATAGATCTAAAGGTTTTGAGGTGGAACATAAAGATATATTCTCATTAATGATAGAAAAACTGGCCTAAAATACCTAGAATGCCTCTACCCATCACGATATTTAATATCGACAAATGAGCCTCTCACCTCACAAGATCAGAAAGAGTGGTTAATTTAAAGTTAAGTTTTGGAGCCTTCATCAAAACTTCAGCGATATCATATTAAAAATAATACATAACTTTTCAAAAGTCCCCTCTCACAAATATACTCCTCTGCAGGCGCATGGATCTCTTGGAGAAAATCGCCTTCTCTATTTCTCAAAGATATTCACTCTTGTCCATAGAAATCCCTTCAATATTAAGTTGCCTCCTCCTAAGGAGGATCTCTTTCAAAACCAGGTCTGACCGCTACAGGACCCTAATGTAGGGCTATCATCTCCCATACATTTGTGATGAAAAAATATGTCATCATGACATTAATGGTTTTGAAGGTTCTCGCAAAAATACAACGATTCCCATCCAGCTACCGAACTCACAAAAGGCTGCTCGGTTCTCCAACAATATGGATCCGATCGTGTTCAAACTTGGACCTTTGCAGTTGAGTTAGGTTCTGAAGGCTCTTGCAAAATTTCAGCGATGCCGGACAAATAGTTTATGATATATAGAATTTTTTTCAATTATTTTCAATAATTTTTTTGAAATTTTCTAGTTATACCATCCTCACGAAATTCCGCAAGAATTTTCGCGTTGGCATTCTACAACTAATTACCATTTTTGAATTATATCGGTTTTGTATTTTTCGAGTTATTGAGGAAATAACAACGAAATTTCAGATGGGTATAACTCAAAAACCGTTTGGCCGATTATACCTATAGACAAATTCAAATGTCGCATTCAGATGCACAACCTTACCTGAAAATTTCAAGCCTCTATCTCTTTCCGTTTTCAGGTTATGGTGCCATAAATAATATTTTTTAATAATTTTTTTCAAACTTTCTAGTGATACGATTTTCACAAACGTGCTTAGGTTTATATTCTACAACTATTCACCAAGTTTCAATTCGATCGGTATTTATATTGGTTGAAAACAAAATTATTACTCTGAAACCTTTGCTCCGATTATGCCCATTAACGAACTTGTCCATCGTATTGGGATGCGCCACCTACCCTGGGATGCGCCACCTACCCTGGGATGCGCCACCTACCCCTTCCGTTCTCAAGTTATCGTATCAACGGCCGGACGGACAGAATCAAATTTGACCTCGAATTCTTCATCAAGGAGTCGAACCCAATCGTTTGAGACCATTTTGGCGAAAAATTCGAAAATTACAGACATTTGGGCAAAATGATAACGCGATAGTTCCCCAGAACATACGCGCAAAAACTTAGAAAGCACTGACGTTAGGGCAGGAGATTTTGTGCTCATTTTCAATTGTCTATTGAGGCCTCATGCTAAGTTGATCGAGCTGAAACTCGGTACTCGATTGTGAAATGGCGGAATTTTCATTTTTGCGCGTATATTCTGGGAAAAATCGCGTTATAGTTTTGCCCAAATGTCTGTAACTTAGGATTTTTTGAGAAAAATGGTCTCAAACGATTTAGTTCGACTCCCCAATGAAGAATTCGAGGTCAAATTTGATTCTGTCCGGCCGGCCGTCCGTCCGTCCGGCCGTTGCCACGATAACTTGGGAACGGAAAGAGCTAGCGACTTTTAGGGTGGGTGGCGCATCCCAATACGACGGACAAGTTCGTTAATGGGCATAATCGGCCCAGTGGTTTCCGAGTAATAATTTTGTTTTCAACCAATATAAATCCGATCGAATTGAAACTTGGTGAGTAGTTGTAGAATATGAACTCAAGCACGTTTGTGGAATTTTGTGCGAATCGTATGGCTAGAAAATTAAAAAAAAAATTATTAAAAAATATTTTTTTGTCACGATAACTTGAGAACGGAAAGAGATAGCGGCTTGAAATTTTCAGGTTAGGATGTGCACCAGAACGCGACATTTCAGTTCGTTTATGAATATAATCGGATGAACGGTTTCAGAGTTATAGCCATCTGAAATTTGGTTGTTTTTTGTTCTTCATTAACTCGAAAAATACTAAACCGATTGAATTCAAACATGGTAATTAGTTGTAGAATGCCAACGCGAAAATTCTTGCAAAATTTCGTGAGGATAGTATTCGTAAAAAAATTTTAAAAAATCATTGAAAAATGGAAAAAAAAATTCTATATATCAATAACTATTCGTTTTAAATTGCTGAAATTTTGCAAGAGCCTTCATAACCTAACTCTTCTGCCAAGTTTCAAGTTTTAACACGATCGGTTGAATATTGTTGGAGATTCGAGCATTCTTGTGTGAGTTCAGTAGATGGGTGACCGTTACCTCGATAACTTTCGAACGAAAGGAGATAAGGACTTGCAATTTCCAGGGTAGGTTGCGTATCCGAAAGGGAGAGTTGACTTCGTTTTTGGGCATACCCACCTGGAATATTATTTCCTTGATAACTCAAAAAATAAATATTCGATCGAATCGAAGCTTGGTAACTGGTAGTAGAAATCATCATAAAGACGTGTTTAAAATTTTGTAAGAACCGTACCCCTAGAAAATTCGAAAAAAATGACGAAAAAAAAATCTTTAACAACCGCACCCCTAGAAAATTTCAAAAAAATCATGAAAAAAAAAAAAAGTTCAAGCACTGACGTGAAGTCAGAAGCTTTTGCGCGTATGCTCTATTGTCCATTCTTCTGTATTGGACACCCTTAATCGAATTTACCATGGTAAATTATGTTGTCCATTCTCCTGTATTGGACACTTAATTCGAATTTACCATGGTAAATTCGATTAAGGGTGTCCAATACAGAAGAATGGACAATAGAACATACGCGCAAAAGCTTCTGACTTCACGTCAGTGCTTGAACCAATTTTTTTTTAGTGATATGATCCTAGCGAAATTTGCGGCATTCATCAAGTAATCACCAAGTACAAATTGGATTTGCATTTTTCGAGTTATTGAGGAAATAATAACAAAATTTCAGCCGATTACGTTCGGCTGATTACGCTTATTATAACGAACTCAGCATTCAGATGCGAACCTACCTTGAAAGTTGCAAGTCATCTATTTCCATTCAAAAGTTATCCTGGTAACGACATCGGACGGATAGTTTCTGGGATGCAGAATATTTATTAATAATTTTTTAAACAGCATCAAGTCATTTCGCTAAGAATTACCGAAATACTGACTGAGAAATGTAAACTGAATCACCAGAGTACCAGATCTAAATTCCCAAACCCCATCGAGTTGGCGGAGTAGGTAGGTTGGAATTAGGCAATAAATATTTTTTCGGGTGTTTGAACATTCTTCAATCGCTTAACGTACGAGTTGCAATCATAAGAAAGAAGATATTCATTACGAATATAAGGAAAATGAGTCTGATGGACACAAAATTGTACGGAAAGCCCCCTGGTGTTGTTAAGATTTCTATACTCTTCAAAATGGTTTGGTTGCTTATGGAATAACATTAATAGACGATACACAGGGTGGGTCTTTAAGTTGGAGATTAATTGTAACCATAGTTTTTCCTTCAAATGAAACTCTTCTCATTTATAATTTCTAAAAAATCAGCTCTGAAAAAGAGTTCCTATTCTGTAGCTCTGACGTTGCTTTTCCTAGTTTAATGAATGATGGTGTGGAGTTACCTGTAACTATGATACATATTACCCACAGATTACAGAAACAAGTTGTTTCTGTAATCTGTGATATTATCCGATTATAATTTTTTCCTACTTCTACTGGTTTGGTAGCTACAGACTCGCAGATTCATAAAACTGAATGAAATTTCCATAAACAAAGCAGATGGAGTTCATATTGAGTTATTTCAAGAATATTCAATAATTTTAGAATATTAAATTATCCTTCAATATTTCTCCTTTCGCACCTTTTGCGATGTTTTCTTCATTGAATGTTATAAAATCTGAAATTCCAGAAATTTCACTACTTTTATGGATCCACCTCTCAGCTTTGGAATCCTCGGATCCAGCTACGATTGTCGTACTTTTTTCTCGTTCACCATCAAAGTCATAGATAATTCATACACAGGTATAAGCACATTATGAAATCATTAATCGCTTGTAACTCTTTATCTGAGCCGAATCTGGAAAAATAATAAGAGTGGTGTTTTATATGATCAGAAGAATTTATGGTTAAAATTAATGTAAAACTTAAAGACTCACTCTGTCTATATAGGGCAGCAATGACGATAACTCTATTTTTCCTGAAGAGAGAGCGAGAGAGAGCTACAAAGACAAAGGACATAGTTTCAAAATAAAAGACAGTCCTTTGAAATAAAGGACGGTTGGCAACCCTAGCTACAGGTTTCCCGATAATTTAATCCAAACATCACTCTCATTGCCCATTTTAGAGTTATCAGAATGTTACTCACTTGCGAAGAACCTCCCCAGAAAATTATAGCTAAATATTGAAAATTAGTAATCTCTCTCGGTGCACCAGCTCCATATATTATTCGAAACAACGATCGACCAATATAACGAAGAAGATACTATCACATCCCATCAGAACATTAATGTCATCGACAAACATTCCAAATTCACAGTTGTAACGTTGAACCATACCAAGATTATTCATGTAAATAATGGAGAGAAGAGATCCCAAAACACTACCCTGTGGGATGCCTCCTTAGACAAATGGATTTGCACCTTTAACAGTTAAAATTATTTTCTGTTTCCTATTGCTAATGTAACTCTTCGAAAGCTGCAATTGTCTATCCCTAATACACTACATGACCACTTCTCAAGCTTATATAAATTGTCGGGTGGAAATAATTTAATCCATTTCCAGGAACAGAACCCAGACCAGAATTTTATTAAGCGGTTTCACCTTTTCTCTAAATGGGGTGTGTGGAATACATTTTGACATTGTAATTCGTAAACATGAATATTTATTTGTTCTGTAATATACATATAGGAATCAGGTCCATCATGATATGAAATATCTATATTACATGAATTTTGAACAATTTATCAAAAGATGAATCATCAATAATAAACTATACATTTAATTACTTAGATATGATCTTTCCTAGAAATCCTACATTAACGAATTAAATCTATTCCCATCATTTGGATTGATACACTCCACAGTGAACACAATATCAATTCTCTTTTTCTTTACCCGTAGCCTTTTTCTTAAGGAAACGTTTGTACAAGAGCCTAATTGCTAAAACGAACGCAACTGTGATCGCTAAGATGAAAAGTGTAACATCTAACAGCAGATATTGGTACCATTCTAAGTCCAAGGCTGCTACTCTGAGATGTGGCGCCCCTTTGTGTCTTATTACATATTCTACCCAGTAATTAACAGCATCTGCAGGATCCATAGGTTTGTCCCGCAGCAATCGTGATTTTTCTTTCGCCTTCTCCTTGAATCTGGTGAAGGAATGAATGACTATGTGAAATCTACTGGATATTCAAAATGAACTAATGAACACTAATGTAGTGTGGAAGTACAGGGTCTTAATAAATGATTGTTACATCGTAGTTGGTTCTGAAACCCTCTCATTTTGCCACTTCATATGCATGCTGTTTACATTTGCAATTCTAGCCACATAATTCCTATATACTCATAACCTCACTTTCCCCTTTGTTCACATTGGAAACGATAAATGATAAGTTCCAAAATGATTAAATAGTTGATATAGTTCGCATTAAATTTGTAGAACCAGAATTTTTTAAATAATTGCATTTTGGGTAGGTACATATAGCATAATCGCTGAGCCTAACTCCTTCTTCTGGACATTACAGACCTTGTAACATGGTATAATTTGATTGAAAGAATGATAAATGATACTGGAATTTTACTCCGTTTTAAGCAGTTCTTCTGATCCAGAGTGAATTATTCATCAGTTGGGATTCTATTCTCCTAAGTCATTTTCAAGAGATATCATATTAGCTATTGAACAGATATGAATAATCTGTGTTTAAATGGAAGAATTTTTGAAACCCTATTAAGAATTTTTGAGATGTAAGTACTGATAACTCAATGCATACTGTTGAACTAATTTTAATGCTCGAATGTAGGTAATAAATCAATACAACTGCACAGAATACATTGAATAACTGTAAGATAACTCCCAGTTTGGGAGTTTGCCTAGTTGTGAAAATTCTAAGAATGAATTCAAATCAAATGTTCAAAATGTGCTCCATTATTCTCAAGGCATTTATACATTCTTTTTCGTTTGTTGTCAAATATATTTCTTAACATTTCGTCACCTGCAATGTTGGATGTCGCATGTTTATGATTTTCGAATCACCAACATCACAAAGTTGTATTTTCAGCAAATATTTGTTTTGTAGGGTTTCAACAGTGTATTTCAATAATTTCAATGTAAGCAGCCATAATTGCATAAATGTATGAATTATACATAACTTTTTTTCAGTGGCACAGTGGTATGTACAACAGCCCCCATACCATAACTTAGTTTGATGGCACATATAACAGTATAAGTCTGAGGTAACGATTTATGGTATTTTTGGCAGCACATTTTATTGATGATTGGAGGTCCTCAATATTATTGTATTGTCGAAAACCTCATCCTTCAGATGTGCAAAGATGCTAAAGTCCAGGGGGGAGTCTGGAGGCTTGTTGGAAGGGAAGGCTGGAGTCCTCGACTTATTATACGGTTGTCATAGAACTCTTGCCAATAGCTAAGATTTGCAGAAATAGTGTGGGCAGTTGCCCGATCTTACTGAAAATATCCCAACTGTATTTATTCGTCATCTAGTTGGTTTATGAATGGCTCCAGCATTATTCTTTTGTACCTTTCACCATTAATGGTATCACTATCATAAAAGAAAACTTGGCCACATATTCTACGACGAGAAACTGCAAACCACACCCCAACTTTTTCCGAATGTAATAGAGTCTTAGTAAAACAGTAGGGATTCTCAGATGTCCAAAATCTGTAGTTTTGAGAGTCCAATAATCTAGGCAACGTGGAATATCTATTGGTAGGAGTTGCTGTACCACCATCATTTTGTATGGGTAAAAATTCAGTATTTTTTCAATACTTCATGGCAAGTACTCAAGGGGACACTAGACTCTAAAGATAATTTATCAAGGGACATTTGATGATTTTGTTCAACTCTTGTTCGGAGTTCTTCAACAGCTTCTTGAGGAACTTGAGGCCATCCCGTCGATTTTCCCTTGTTAAAGTTTCCTGTCTGCATGAATCTGTTTGTAACACCTCTGATGTAAGCTTTCAGAGAAAATTCTATTATCTGAACATCAGGATATTTCGCCAGATATTCATTTTTACGGGCCTCTACAGAGTTAATCCATTCACTGATTAATTCATTGATTAATGTATACCATTGTGCTAATAAGTAATCACCATAAATGTCTTTTGTTCTAAATAATAAGTCATTGCAGATTTGAATAATTTGGAAACTGACTTTTCACGAATTTTAAAAAGGCTGTCAGATTAGAAATTATATGATATAATCAGAACAAAAGAATTGAGAAGTGACAAATAGAAATCCAAAGCCAACTGCGATGAGACATTCATTTATAAAAAACCCCGTAGAGTAATGGAATCTAATTTGTAGTGGTCACCAAGAATTTGGAACTTACTTCGGGTCTTCCAATAAGTTGTCTAAAATTTCGTTGAAAATGTCTTCAGTCATTTCCTTGAAGGGCACATGTCTTGCGAATCCGTTTGCCTCTGCTCTCTTTCCGTTAAGTTTTTGCTCTGCAAAAACCGATATGGCCATCACTGGTAGACCGTGGTAGACTGCTTCCAACGTACTGAAGAGACCCCCATGAGAGATGAAAAGTTTGACATTTTTATGGGCTGAAAACAATACCACATACATGATTTATCGGCGAATGAAAAAGGGATAGTGGCATCTGCCTCAGAGATTTTTTGCACACGAAGCGAATGTGACTCGTATAATACCATTATCGAATTGCCAGCAATGTAAACTCACCAAAAATGTCGTTCTGTGGCAACCATTTGCGGATGATCACATTGTCAGGTTTGCCGGGTAAGTCAGTGTCTTCGAACTTCCAGATAATAGTTTCCTTCATGGTTGAAAATTTCCTCAGAATAAAGTCCCTCTTCTCTTTAGGCATATCTTTGCTCTTAATGTTAGAACCTAAACTGAAATAGATGACACCATGCTTGGCGTTATCTAGGACAGCTTGGAGGTCTTCAGGTAATGGTTTAGGCTTTTTTATGTGAAAACCGCCAATGTCTTTCATACTTGGCACTTTTGGTGTAGGTTCATGTACGCTAGGATCAGTATTTAAGAGAACCAAGGAAACATTGTACGCAATATCCTTGAGATCTGGTGCTTCTGGATAATACTTGTGTAAAAGTCTGTTCTGAGCGGGAAAGGTTAAAAAGTGGAAGAAAAGTTTCGTGTAAACGTAGAATAACGTATTTTCTACGCGTTCTAAGAAAGACATGTGATTTGTGAGGTGCGATAAAAACGAGTTAGGATGATAGGATGGTGTGTCTGGATTTCCTTGGAAAGGATTCGTCCAATCATTGGCATCTAGGGCACTGTATACGATCAGATTGGCATTGAAATGATGGGCTACGTATTTAATGGCTTCTGCCTGGAATTCTTCAATAATAACTGCGTCGAAGGTGTCCTTAGTCTCCATAAATTTCTTGAAATTGGTGTGATTGAAAAGGGCTTCTTGAATGTTGGTAGACATAAAGTTGAAAAAAATAGGCAACATGAAGGACTTGGGGTTCATCTCGAACCAGTTGACCTTGTGTTCTGTAAAGAAAATTACATTAATTTTTTGAAACTTGAGTACTCGACAGCAAATTATGGAGGCCGTTTGAAAAAGAATCAAGCTTGAAAACCCATTTTCGTAATTATTTATATATTGAGTGTTGTCTTAAAGACACACGGTGAAATATTCATCGAATTCGACCATCAACAAATATTCCCTCGTGATCCAAGCTGGTCATCTCATCGCTTAGTGTTCCCACAAACAGGAAAGCGTTATTCATGGCAGATACGTACGGGTTTCATGGTTATTATCAATCATCAGTATAACTCAGCACACTGAATGACAAACGAAGGAAACTTAAGCCCTATTTTTGCGAACTACTGGAGAGAAAAATCTCACTAGCGCCACCCAAGGAAATCCTTACGAACTATAACCCTCAGTGATGCGGAAACTTTAAGCGATGTTCATTCTTTTGCTGCAAGAGGTAGTCAGAGACTGCAAGGCAGAGTACCTATACGAGAATGATCCTATTGCGACATGAAAATGGTTTAGTGTGGTTAGAGAGAACTACAAACCAGTGGACATGGAATAAAATAAGGTGAACTGGAGCTAATTGCTAGTAACTAAAAGAAACACGGTGAAATATTCATCGATTTTAACCATCAACAAATATTTCTCGTGAGCCGAGCCAGGCCATCCCATCGCTCTGTATTCCTCCAAAGAGGAAAGCCTCATCCAGGGCATATAAGTACCGGTTTCATGTTTATTATCAATCATCAGCGTAACTTACTTCACTGAATGACAAACGAAGCAGCTCTAAGTAACTTAAACCCTATTGTAACGAACTACTGAAGAAGAAAATCTCATCAGCGCCACCTAGGGAAATCCTTACGAACTTCAACCCTCTGTGATGAGGAAAACTTGAGCGATGTTCAGTGAACTTCACTATTCTGCTACAAGTGTCTTACTGAAGAGTTGTTTACCTTCATGTTTGTAGACAATTTTTGAACTGGTTGATGATTGTCATCAATACGTTCCACCCAAAAACAAACAATTAACTACAGAATATTTTTAAAATGATTAATGAAAAACTGACTTTCAAAATTTTCACGAAAATTTAACGGCTTCTAGAAAATGAAATTCCGGACATTTTTAAATCGGGCATTTATGAAATTAAATGTTTTCCGATGTGCGTATATTATTATACGATTGAATATATGGCACACGTATTATTAATAGGATTCAAAAATGTGGGAAACAGGGGCTTTAGCGCTCTTGTTCAAACTTTGAGAAATGATCTCCGAAATTATTTGTTTTTCAGAGTTGGGAATGATATAAATGGATTCTTATAATAGAACAGTATCATAAAAGAAACTAAATTAAAATTGAATAACGAGCATATCTAAGATATTCATTCCTCAAATCTACTCTGAAATTTATATTATATCAATTGAAACTTAGCCAATATTCCAGTTTTCTTTCACTGAAGATATTCTGAACCCAATTTCATAAACTTACCAAATTATATATTTCCATCTTCATATGGATTATCCGAGGGCATATAGGGTTGGGGTAATTATAATATCCTATAATTGGTGAAATTTTGAAATACCATATCTCCGAAATTGTTAGCGTGTTAGAATGGAAAATAGTATCAATGGATTATTATGAAGAAACTGCAACCTAAAAAAAATTGAACTTGAAAATTTTATTTAAAAAAAAAAAAATTTCTCGTTACTCCGAAATCAACAGACTGATTTTGCCCAATAACTTAACCGAGATATTTATCTCCGAAACATACCCCGAAAATTTCAACTGTCTAGCTCATTCCGTTCGGGAGTTATCGTGTTAACGGACAGCCGGATAGAATCGATTTTGACCACAGGATCTTGATCAGTTAGTCGAACCAAAACGTTTGAGACCATTTTCAGACCGAATTCGAAAATTGAAGACATTTGGGCCAATTGATAGGCACTCTGTTCAGAGAAACAAGAGCGCCAAAAATAATTGATGGACTTGATGAACTACGCATTGATATAACAGTGATTACAATTGGTGCGGAGCAGGAGTTTTTGAACGCTCTTTATCGAATTTATCATCGATATACAGGGTCTTTCACGAGGAACCTCACCCATATTTATACGGGAAACTACTGAACGTATTTTCATGAAATTCAGCACTTATAAGTACTTCACGATGCTGATGAAATCTAAAATATTTTCAAGGCATGAGCACCTCCGGTTTTTCCGGAAATGACGTCAACTTCCGTTTTTCAAATTAGAACACCATTTCTTCATTGCAGAAATAGATTCCTTAGAAAATTTCAAGTTATTTTGATGTAACATTTTTCAGTTTTGGTTGGAAAATTCTCTCTGATCGGGAAAATTCGAAAAAAAAATCGAAAATAGAGCTCCGCTGAAACAAGAATAACTTCGAGGTTCTTGGATGGAAAATTTTCATTTTTGGGATTTTTCAAGATGTAAGATTGATGTATCCACTTTAAAAATCGAAATCGCAATTCATGATACAGGGGGTGAAAAAATCGCTTTCAAAGTTAGGGATGACAAAATCGTGAAAAATCAATTTTTTCAAATTAAAAATTAAAAATTAAAACCCCATTTTTTTATGGCAGATATTGAATCTACGTTAACAAATAATGTGAGTGTATGCATCACACCCTTGCCCTAAAATCGATATTTTCTGATGAGTTATTCACAAGAAACTGTTTTTCGTCTTGAATTTTCAGCTATTTCTTTTCCCTTCACGCCAAAAAGATGAAATTTTCAGGAACTGTTTCTTAAACCATGTTTTAGATTTTACTACCCTAATATGCAAGAGAAAAAGTTACAGGTTGTTCCTAAATAGATGGCGAATTTTGATTCGAATTTGTATCGGAAACCTCTTTATTCCATTTAATCGGCCATCGGTTTTCCCTCCAGTGATAAATAAATAATTCCTTATGAACCATATGCAAAAACTTACCATGTTTTACATTCTTTTTTTTTAATGATATATATCATTAAATACATCTGCCAAATTCCTCTTTATTCAGTAGCATTTTGTGTTTACTATTAATTTGGTGATAATTCGTATTGAGTTATAAAATCGATCACTATGCCTAATTTTACCAATGAAGATTATTTAAATCTCATTCTACTTCATGGAGAATGTAATAAAGTTGTAGATAGAACGATTCGACTGTTCATTGAGAGGTTTCCAGACCGACCCAGACCAACGAGAGATACCATTAACAGAACCATGACAAACTTGAGAAATGTCGGATCTTTCGTTAAGAAAACTATACACAGAGAAAAAAGTGTAGTAGAAGATGAGAACAACGAAATTACAGTTCTTGCATATTTTCGTGTGAATCCTCAAAATTCTCTCAAAGATGCCGAGATTGATCTGGGATTATCTCAATCGAGTGTTTGGAGAATATTAAAAAAACATAAAATGCACCCATATAAATTCAATAGGGAACAGCATTTGAAGGAAACTGATTTCGTCAGGAGAACAGAGTTTTGCGAAGCTATGATGATTCGATTTCAAGAGAATGAAAACTTTTTGGACTGTATAATTTGGACAGATGAATCTAAATTCACAAAGAATGGTTCTTTCAATAGGCATAACAGTCATTATTGGAATGAAGAGAACAACCACCACTTCAGACAATGGAACTTTCAAGAGACCTGGAGTTTCAATGTTTTTTGCGCTATCAAAAATAATGCAATTCTCGATGTTCACATTTATGATGGGACCATTGTATATTATACAATGATGGGACTTTAACTGGTAAGATAGAACACTACACATGTTTGCATTATTTAAAGAATGTTCTCCCTTAGGAGATAGATATTCTGACATATTGACTCAAATAATTGAGCCGCTAGTACAGAACCATAATTACATATGGTATCAACAAGATGGCGCGCCTCCACACAATTCACTCAATGTGTCAAATATCCTCTACAGGCTATTTGAAGATCGATGGTTGGCGAACAATGGTCCACATCTTTGGCCACCACGTTCTCCCGATTTAACTCCTTTAGACTATTATGTTTGGGGTAAGATAAAAAATATTGTCTACTCAACTCCCCTGACTGATAAAGAGGACTGCATAGAACGAGTCAGAAATGCGTTCAGGTTTGTTCAGATTTTTAGATTCATAGTTTTGAAACTCAATTTGGTTTTTAAACACTTTTGCAGATCTCTTCCTCCCGATGAAATAAGAAGAGCAACGCACGAAGCATTCCTGAGACGTATAAATAAATGTCTAGAAATCAACGATCAAAACTTTGAGCATCTTCTCTAGTTATAACTGCGAGAGTTTGCCATGGTTCTCCTAATAGTAACTTGAAGTCGGTTTCAAGAAGGGGTGAAAAATCTACAGCATGGTTCAAATAACAGTTCCTGAAAATTTCATCTTTTTGGCGTGGAGGGAAAAGAAATAGCTGAAAATTCAAGACGAAAAACAGTTTTTTGTGAATAACTCAGAAAATATCCATTTTAGGGCAAGGGTGTGATGCATACACTCACATTATTTTTTAACGTAAATTCAATATCTGCCATAAAAAAATGGGGTTCTAATTTGAAAAAATTGATTTTTCACGATTTTGTCATCCCTAACTTTGAAAGCGATTTTTTCACCCCCTGTATCATGAATCGCGATTTTGATTTTTAAAGTGGATACATCAATCTTACATCTTGAAAAATCCCAAAGATGAAAATTTTCCATCCAAAAACCTCGAAGTTATTTTTGTTTCAGCAGAGCTCTATTTTCGATTTTTTTTTCGAATTTTCTCGCTCAGAGAGAATTTTCCAACCAAAACTGAAAAATGTTACATCAAAATAACTTGAAATTTTCTGAGGAATCTATTTCTGCAATAAAAAAATGGTGTTCTAATTTGAAAAACGGAAGTTGACGTCATTTCCGGAAAAACCGGAGGTGCTCATGCCTTGAAAATATTTTAGATTTCATCAGCATCGTGAAATACCTATAAGTGCTGAATTTCATGAAAATACGTTCAGTAGTTTCCCGTATAAATATGGGTGAGGTTCCTCGTGAAAGACCCTGTATACCGTTTCTTCAGATTTTATAACATATGAATACATTTCTTGCCATTCTGATGACAGACTTGAGTAATGAGAGAATCGTCTGAGATCACAGAAATTTTAATTCTGACATATCTAATATACCGGAATTGAAATTCATCAAATATCCTATATTATATGAATAAAAAAAGTTCAAGCACTGACGTGAAGTTAGGAGCTTTTGCGCGTATGTTCTATTGTCCATTCTCCTGTATGTGAGTGTCCAATACAGGAGAATGGACAATAGAACATATGCGCAAAAGCTCCTGACTTCACGTCAGTGCTTGAAACAATTTTTTTTTTCGTAATTTTTAAAAAATTTTCTGGGGGTACGGTTCTCACAAAATTTCACACACGTCTTTATGTCGATATTCGGCAACTAGTTAGCAAGCTTCAATTCGATCGGGTCTATATTTTTGTGTCATCGAGGAAATAATATTCCAGATGGGTATAAGACCGAAACCGTTGGGCCGATTATGGCCAACAGCGCACTTTACTCTTCCATTTAGATGCGCAACCTACCCGGTCACTTTCGTTTCGATTTCTGTGAGTCCGTCGTTACAAATGTTGTATTTTTTATAGATTATATGATTTAATTTTTACACTTTTTTTTCATAATATTTCAACTACCTATGTATTATATTGTCAGTGTTAGTGTCCATGTTTACGTTCTACAACCACTCACCAAGTTTCAATTCGATCCGATTGGTAACGGTTGATAAAAAATTAGTACTCGGAAACCATTAGGCCGATTATGCCCATCAATGAACTTGTCCGTCGCATTGGGACGCGCCAGCTACCCAAAATATTTCAATTCGATATTTCGTTCCGTTCTCAAGTTATCGTGGCAACGGTGGCCGGCCAGCGGACAGAATCAAATTTGACCCCAGATTCTTCATCAGGGAGGCGAACCTAATCGTTTGATTTTCGGCAAAAAATTACTAAAGTTACAGACATTTGGGCAAAATGATAACACGACGTTTCCCAGAACATACGCGTAAAAACAATATTTTAGTGAAATATGATATCTACGGTACCTGGCACGTCACCAGTCTTTCTTCAGGATAAATGGCTTCCCGAAATTGAGTATTTTGCCTTTCAATCTCTGGCCTCAAAAGTTGCAGCAATTTGAAGAACATTTCTGGCGACATCCTGAAGTACCTGAAGAATTTATTTTCGTCCCTCAGGAGATCATCAAATAGATGATGAAATTCTCCAAGCTCCTTCCTTTTTGTATTAATTTCATGAACCCATATCCTTTTCCTCTTTCTCCTCACTGCTTCCTCTTCTTCAGCTTCCAATGCAGCAGCAAACACGAACAAGTCCTCGTCGTCAGAAGACATACCTCATGTGATACGCATATATCGACTGCCAAGCGAGAACTGTCCTGAAAAATTTTCCGACCTGACCGACCGCCCCACAGTGGACGGAGATATACATTTCCGCCCCGCGCCGCGCCGCGCCGCGCCTCGTTTCCGACCTAGTGGACGGCCAGCTTTAGGCAGCGTGGTGCATTTATATGGGAAGGTTTCCCGATCGGCAAACTCTCAAGCACCAAACCTGTGGAAAACTCTCACATGAAAACTCCAGCAGGGCGTATTAAAGGAAACTCTGGAACACGCACTAGTGAAATAGCTAGGTACCGCTCTGAATATAAGTCATAAACTCAGTGTGGACTGTTCTATATAAAGAATTGGTTCAAGCCCTGTGGACTGGAGCTTTCTGGCGCTCTTGTTCAAACAGACAAATTATATCTCCGAAAATATTGGTTTCTCAGAGTTGAGAATTATATCAATGTATTCTTATGAACTGCATCATAAAGGAAATTCAATTCAAATAATAGTTTATTTATCAAGATAAAATGAGCAATCTGAGAATGAGAACTGCACCATGGAAGAAATCAAATTGAAATAGCTGAAATGAATTTGACTCTCTCTTATAGAACAGGATGACATATACGAGTATGAACACAGATCATATAATAAATCATAGATAGAATAATTATAGCATTCTGTGAAAACATAGAAGTAAGATTCATTATTGAAATTTCGAAAAATCATATCTCCGAAAGTATTAGCTTGTTGGAGTTGAAAATGATATCGATAGATTTTCAGGGTAAAACTGCATCTTGAAAAAAAAATAATTTTGAAATTTGTAAGTAAAAAAAAAAATTGTTTTCGTTACTCCGAAACTTTCTCGCCAATAGCGAACTCAACCGAGATATTTATTTCCCTAACCTAATCTGAAGATTTCAACTGCCTAGCTCATTCCGTTCGAGAGTTATTGTAGAAACAAAATTTAAAAATTTTTAAATTTTTTTTTACACTATTACGGTAACTCGATCAACACAAAACTTCACTTGCGTCTAAAGGTCATGATTCTACATTTTGATGCCAAATTTCAGATAGATCGAGTGATTGGTTTCGGAAATATTCATAAAAAACGTTTTTAGTAAAATCGGTCATAACTCCAAATCCGCTTGATGGATCTCGCCCGTTAACGAGCTAATCCGAGATATTTACGCTCCAAACCTACCCTGCAAATTCAGGGCTGTAGCTAGAGATGAATTTAAGGTAGGGCTATGGAGGTTACGGGTAGGGCAGAAGTAAAAAAAATTACTTGATGTGATCTGAAGAATCAATTTTCATCGTACCTACTTTTGAGTGAAATATGGTAGTTAATATTAAAATACTTATTTCTTCAGGTTTATATTATTCCTTTTAACATATTGTGATTATTATAACGTTGATAAAAATCTTCCTCAAAACCCCTGAATCCTTCGATTTGCCATATTATTAAATATGCGAAGGACTTCATTCAGACCAACTGAATCAGTTCTTCTCTTTTCAAAGGCCAGGATTACCATAATAATTAAATGAGACTGTGGGAGGTATATTCATTATTAAATGGTTTCTTTCTGGGTTTTCTCTCCCAAACTCTGAAAATACCTATCCATAAAATAAAAAAAAATAATTTTGTGAAATGCTTCTGCTTAAGAAACACAAGATATTTGTCAGAAGCAATCAATCGAACCAGGTTGCCTAACAAACAATAACGAAAACAACAACGATGAAACAACTATTTCGTAACGTTTCGGAGTCTATATCAGACTCTTTCGTCAGACACTTAACGATAATCTTATTTTTGCGCGTATGTTCTGGGGAATATCGCGTTATCATTTTCCCAAATGTCTGTAATTTTCGAATCTTCTGCTGAAAATGGTCTGAAATGATTGGGTTCGACTCCCTGATGAAGAATTCGAGTTCAAATTTGATTCTGTCGGGCCGGCCGGCCGTCCGTTGGTAACTTGAGAACGGAAAGAGATAGCGACTTGAAATTTTCAGTAAAGGTGGCGCATCCCAATACGACGCACAAGTTCGTTAATGGGCATAATCGGTTCAATGGTTTCCGAGTAATAATTTTGTTTTCAACCAATACAAATCCGATCGAATTGAAACTTGGTGAGTAGTTGTAGAATACAAACCTACGGACGCTTGTGAAGTTTTGTGAGAATCGTATCAACAAAAAATTTAAAAAAATATATTAAAAAATTGGTTCAAGCACTGACGTGAAGTCAGGAGCTTTTGCGCGTATGTTCTATTGTCCATACTCCTGTAATGAACACTCTTCTTAATCGAATTTACCATGATGAATTCTATTGTCTATTCTCCTGTATTGGACACTCTTCTCAATCGAATTCACCATGATGATTTTTATTGTCTATTCTCCTGTATTGGAGACTCTTCTTAATCGAATTTACCAAGATGAATTCTATTGTCCATTCTGGACAATAGAATTCATCTTGGTAAATTCGATTAAACTTTTAAGAATTCTATCTGCAGTAACTCCAAGAGTAACTCATGCATTCTATTTGTCGAAAAGCATTACTTTTTTGCTCTACGTCAACTGGACCTTAATTCATTCCAACCTGAAAGGAAATATTAAGACTTGGATTTCTCTGAGTAAAGTAATTCATTCAATTCACTTCTATTACTTACTGCTGATTTTTAGCCAGAAATCCTGAAGGACATATACCAGATATCTTCTTTCTGAACAACTTTTCCACAGTTCTCCATAATTTGGAATTTCTTTCACATACGTAAACAATATTTCTAGATTCCTCCAATCTTCAAATACAAGGTAATCTCGATTATTTTCAACGGAAGGAATACTCGTTCGTACTTCGTGGATTGAGAATATTTTGTTTACGTTTCAGATTTCAGATTCGATGTTGAGGTTAAAACGGGGCGCATGCGTAGATCAGAATGTAGTTTGTAGTATATCCATTAATCATGAATCATTCTCAAAAATACCACACAAGCAATTTACCGATCACTGCTAATATTTATTATTTACCAGAAATTCATCACAAATCGAAACTATTTAAATTAGAAATGTCAATTTTTACATGACTAACCCGGACTTAGCCATTTAACCCTGCTATTTTGCCGGGTTAAATTTTTATAGTTTTGACCCAGGGTTAGGCTCTAACTCTTGAAGGTGCAAGACCTATTATCAATTTAAACCTAGGTTTAGAGTTAATCCGGATTTAATTAGATAACCCGCATTCGTGCAAGTGGGCCTTAGTGGCCTACATGGCCTAAAATTCCTCTCTACCCATCACAAGATTTAATATCCACAAATGAGCCTCTCACCTTACAAGATCAGAAGCCTTCAGCAAAATTTCAGCGATATCATATTAAAAATAATACATAACCTTTCAAAAGTCCCCTCTCGCAAATATACTCCACTGAAGGCACATGGATCTCTTGAAGAAGAATCGCCTTCTCTATTTCTCAAAGATATTCACTCTTGTTCATAGAAATCCCTTCAATATTTAGTTGCCTCCTCCTAAGGAGGATCTCTTTCAAAACCAGGTCTGACCACTAATGTAGGGCTATCATCTCCCATAGATTTGTGATGAAATAAGACGATTATCCCATAATATACGAGCGAAAATATGTCATCATGACATTCATATTTTTATTTTATTTTTGAAGCTTCTCGCAAAAATACGACCATAGACTACATATTATCATACGACGATTCCCGTCCGCTACACTTGGCTACCACTACGCTACCCAACTCACAAAAGGCTGCCCGGTTCTCCAACAATATAGATCCGATCATGTTCAAACTTGGAATTCTGCAGTAGAGTTAGGTTCTGAAGGCTGTTCCAAAATTTCAGCCATGCCGGACGAATAGTTTATGATATATAGATTTGTTTTCAATAATTTTCAACTATTTTTTTTTAATTTTCTAGTTATACCATCCTCACGAAATTCTGCAAGAATTTTCGCGTTGGCATTCTTCAACTAATAACAATGTTTGAATTCAATCGGTTTTGTATTCTTCGAGTTAATGAGGAACAAAAAACTACCAAATTTCAGAAAATTTCAGATGGCTATAACTCTAAAACCGTTTGGACGATTATGCTCATAAACAAACTCAAATGTCACATTCAGGTGCACAACCTAACCTGAAATTTTCAAGCCGCTATCTCCTTCCGTTCTCAGGTTATCGTGACAACAAAAATATTTTTTAATAATTTTTTAATAATTTTCTAGCGATCCGATTCTCACAAAATTTCACAAACGTGCTAAGGTCTATATTCTACAACTATTCACCAAGTTTAAATTCGATCGGATTTATTTTGGTTGAAAACAAAATTATTACTCGGAAACCATTGGGCCGATTATACCCATTAACGAACTTGTCCGTCGTATTGGGATGCGCCACCTACCCTGAAAATTTCAAGTCGCTAGCTCTTTCCGTTCTCAAGTTATCGTGGCAACGGCCGGACGGCCGTACGGCCGTACGGCACCACAGAATTAAATTTCACATTTGGGCAAAACTATAACGCGATGTTCCCCAGAACATACGCGCAAAAAATATTATTTATGACAGGATAAACTGATAACAGAAAGAGATAGCGACTTGAAACTTTCGAGTTAGGTTGTGCATCTAAATGGGACATATTTGAGGTTTGTTCATAGGCATAATTGGCCGAACGGTTTTGGAGCCATACCCATCTATACAAAAGCTATCCAATTCCCACATGGTTCTCAGTTGTAGAATGCCAGCGCAAAAATTCTTGCAAAATTTCGTGAGGATCGTATCACAACAACATTTTTAAAAAATCATTGAAAACAATTCTATATATCAAAAACTATTCATCCCACATCGCTGAAATTTTTCGAGAGCCTCAGAACCTAACTCTACTGCCAAGTTCCAAGTTTGAACATGATCGGATCTATATTGTTGGAGATCCGAGCAGCCTTGTGTGAGTTCAGTAGCTGGATGGGTGACCGTTGCCTCGATAACATTCGAACGAGAGGAGATAGGGACTTGCAATTTTCAGGGTAGGAATTAGTACATGAGGTGCTTCTGAATATGTAGCGTGTGGTTAATTCGGAATTGCTTTGCGAGTAATAATTTTTTTCCTCACGTCACATTATGAAAACACATTTTCCTTAGCATATTATTTAAATTGTTACTATTTTTTAAGGTAGGGCATTGCCCCATTATGCCGCCCCCTAGCTACGGCCCCGTGCAAATTTCAATCCTCTAACTCCTTTCGTTCGAGTTATCGTGTTAACGGACGGCCGGACGGCCGGCTGGCCGGACAGAATAGATTTCGACCACGGATTCTTGATCAGTGAGTCGAACCAAATCGTTTGATTTGGGCAAATTGATAAGCACTCTGTTCCGAGGAACAAGAGCGCCGAAAAGGGGGAAAGTCCTGTGGCAGGAGCTTTGGCGGTCTTGTCCAATATTTGATAAATCATATCTCCGAAAGTATTGGTTTCTTAGAGTTGGGAATGATATCGATGGATTATTATGATAGAACTACATCATGAAAGAAATTGAAATCCCTTTGCATCTTATCTTTATATGACGGTCCAATTTTGGCTACAGGTGTTTCAAAACTATCAGGAGTCATTCTGCAAAATTGAGATGAAATAGCCAGTTTTATTTATGAAACAAAACTAATGTAATCAGTCCAGGGAGAACTCAAACCAGAATTCTTATGTAGGAAATCTTAAATAGTTTTACTAAGGAATAAGTACCTGTACATTAGTTGGAAATCCCGTTCTAAATCTTCCATAATTAGAGAATGACCGTAAATTATGCTCGACATCCTTGCATCATTAATTTTATACTCACTAATCAAAAAACTCTGCGTATGAACTTAAGCGAATCCAATTTTCAAATTGTTTACATGCTCATATCAACCAAACTCTCCAGACATGCACTTTCAGTTTCGTTTGACATTAACGTTTGACTCGCATTTTTTTTTTTGTTACTTCGAAACCATCCGGCACATTTTGACCAATAACGAACTTAACCGACATAATTAGATCCCAAACCTACTCTGAAAATTTCAACTGTCTAACTCATTCCGCTCGAGAGTTATCGAGCGTGAGTCGAACCAAATCGTTTAAGACAAGACTATTTTTGGCGCTCTTGTTCCTCGGAACAGAGTGCTTATTAATTTGCCCATGTGTCTGTAATTTTCGAATTTTTGGCTGAAAATGGTAAACGATTCGGTTCGACTCACTGATCAATAATCCATGGTCAAAATCGATTCTGTCCGTCCGTCCGTTAACACGATAACTCTCGAACGGAATGAGCTAGACAGTTGAAATTTTTAGTGTAGGTTTGAGGGATATATATCTCGGTTAAGTTCGTTATTGGGCAAAATCGGCGGTATGGTTTCGGAAAAAAAAATTTTTTTTTACATTACAAATTTGGAATTAAATTTTTTTACGATGCAGTTTTATCATAAGAATCCATTGATATCATTTTCAACTCTAACAAGCTAATAATTTCGGAGATATGATTTTTCAAAATTTCATTAATACATCGCAGAATTCTATCTGTCTGTCTGTGTTCACTGTTCATAAATGTCATCTCATCTAGCTATTAGAGACATATCAATTCTTAGTTTGAGAATATTTTCTGCTGGAAAACAAGTATCCTATTCATGAATTTGTGAATATATACAAGAAACCGAAAATAATATTGACTGGTTGCATATTGAATAATTTACGTATAAATTCGGGTTGATGTTTCAGAAGATTTAGAATTGGATCATTTTGATGATGCAGTTTATGAAGGCAATAGGAAAGAAGAACATAATGGAATCATCAAAACAAATTACTGTTCGTTGACCACTGAGGTTAATATTATCTTTTACTTCCCTAAGTAGTAAGTCATGTTCCTATATACAGTATTTTCTTAATGTTGCTAGCAAAAAATGCTGAAATATGGATCTACATTTGTGTATCAAATATTTTTTTTTGAGTTAAGGTTCATTATACTGAATGAATGTGTTAGTGGTATGAACTATTAAATTATGAAAAGAGTATTGTACTTTATTAATATATTTTGAACTATTAAAATAATTTCTTCGTCAGACTCTACCTAGTCAGATATCAGGAATAAATGGACAATCTGCTATGATTGTCTCCAGCCTTGCTCTAGACATTTCGATGATACTGTCCTTATTATTTCTAATGATAATTTTTGAAGCATTCAAGCATAGAAGATTGCTCATTCAATCTTGATAAATAAACTATTATTTGAATTGAATTTCCTTTATGGTGCAGATCTATAATAAGAATCCATTGATACCATTCCCAACTCTGAGAAAGTAATACTTCCGGAGGTATGATTGGTCAAAGTTTGAACAAGAGCGCCAATGCTCCTGTCCACAGGTCTTGAACCAATTTTTATATAGAAGAATACATACAGGGTGAGTCATAACTATAGGGACAAACGCTAAGGGCAGGTTATTTGAGCCAAAATATGGCGATAGGACTAAATATGCCTTAATAAAATATTGCTGTGAAAAAAGATACAGAGCGTCAAAGTTGAATTTTTTTTTTCATTTTTTGCTAATAATTTCACTGTATATTTATCAATTGTTATCAAAATCGGGACATAGGCATATATTTTGACAACAAATATTATTTTATTCATTATTCTACATTATTTTACAGAGGGCGCCACGTGAATGATTCCTGATGATGAAATTGAATGGTAACTTTCTTTGAAGAAACACTTTAGTGATTTTAATTAGAAAATATGACGTAAACATCAATTCTACGTAATATTGTTACTCTTGTTTAAACACGATAATTTCACCCGTTTCCGAGAAAAACGCAATTGAACAGTTCAAAGTCTCTGAAAGGGATTATAAATAATAACTCATTTATGAAAAGTGTGCTTTGTATTGTCAAATAATTGTTGCTGGTAAACGTCAACTCAGTAAATTATTTTTAATGTGACATAACAGTTTGTTGTTGATTTTTTTGAACCTTTTTCGATTGAAATGCCGCGTCACAATCAATTTACGAATGAAGAAATGCGGGATATGATTTGTGTATACGCACAAGGAAATTTTTGCGGTCGCTCTGCTGCCAGAAGGTATGAATTGATTTATCCAAATAGAAGGCAACCAAACCACAAAATCTTTGCAAATCTATTTCGTCGTTTGGGTGAAACTGGATCATTTCATAGTAAAAATTACGGTGGTCGTCCGAAAAACATAACACCTAATCAAGAAGATGAAATTTTGGTTCGAGTAGACGAAAATCCAGAAGTAAGTTCACGTCGTCTATCAGCAGCAACAGGAGTAAGTCAGTCATCTATTATAAGAATTCTAAAAAAAGAAAACTTCCACCCTTATCACTTCACTCCTGTTCAAAATCTGCTACCAAGAGATCTCCCACGACGGTTACAGTTCTGTCAACGTATTCTCAACCAGCATAACGGTGACCAAAATTTTATTAAGAATATTATGTTTACGGATGAAGCGACTTTTACCCGACTAGGGATTTTTAATTGGCGAAACAGTCATTACTGGGAAGAAGAAAACCCGCATGCTTTAAAACAAAGACATTTTCAACACGAGTTCAAATTGAATATTTGGTGTGGCATTATAGGCGACAAACTACTAGGGCCATATGTTCTTCCTCCAAATTTAAATGGAGGTTCTTATTATTTTTTTTTGCAAAATACTTTAAGTGATATTTTGGATGATCCATCACTTGATATAAGAAGCAAAATGTGGTTTATGCAGGACGGAGCTCCACCTCATTTTCCATTAGTTGTTAGACATCATCTAAGTAGCACATTTCCTCAACGATGGATTTGCAGAGGAAGTGATTTTGAATGGCCACCAAGAAGTCCGGATTACAACTCTTGATTTTTATGTTTGTGGGCATTTGAAGTCCTTAGTGTATTCCAATGAAATTAATTCACGAGACGAACTCTGGAGGAAAATACAAAATGCAGCTAATTTTATAAGGGGACAGAATAATATTTTCTTTGGCGTCCGAAAGTCCTTCATTAAAAGAATTAGAAAAGGCATAGAAGTCGGAGGAGGCCACATAGAACATTTAATTTAAATTTTCTTTTTGTACGTTAAATTCTTTTTAATTGCGATTTATTGTTGAAAATAAGTTTTTTAAATGTATGTTGTTTGAAATCCACTTCAGAGACTTTGAACTGTTCAATTGCGTTTTTCTCGGAAACGGGTGAAATTATCGTGTTTAAACAAGAGTAACAATATTACGTAGAATTGATGTTTACGTCATATTTTCTAAATAAAATCACTAAAATGTTTCTTCAAAAAAAGTTACCATTCAATTTCATCATCAGGAATCATTCACGTGGCGCCCCCTGTAAAATAATGTAGAATAATAAATAAAATAATATTTGTTGTCAAAATATATGCCTATGTCCCGATTTTGATAACAATTGATAAATATACAGTGAAATGAAAAAAAAAATTCAACTTTGACGCTCTGTATCTTTTTTTACAGCAATATTTTACTAAGGCATATCTAGTCCTATCGCCATATTTTGGCTCAAATAACCTGCCCTTAGCGTTTGTCCCTATAGTTATGACTCACCTTGTATACCTACATGACAGATGACAGAAGTCGTATAAATCAGTGAAATATATTCAACACCACCACGTTGGTGCTCTTATATTTTTCTCTGTCCTTCGTGTTGGGTAAATGACGATTAAAACGCTTGAAGAATACAATAATCTGAGAACATTCTCTCGACTTGAGAATGTTTATGAAATAGTTCTGTTTTCTCGGAAAACCTTCAATATGGCCTGCAGTTTCTGGACTCACTCGTATAAATCTCGTACAATCCATCCAATACAATCTGTCTGTAGTTTTTTGGTGCATTCTCCTGTCTGAAACCAGCAACAATGGTGACGTCATGTCCTCTTTCAGCGAGTTGTTCCATCAGAGCACTATACGACATGTAATGACTTTTTGCTGGCATGTGGAAGACGCCGAGTATCTTAGCGCCTTCCAGTTCACAAAAACCGGCAACGAGCAGGATTAGAAGCACGAAAAATCTCATTCTAATACAATTCCCTTTCACTCAGTTATTCATACAGAAAGAATTCCGACTAACACGAAGTATAGACATGAAGAAGGTAATCTGGAGATATCCTTCTTTATCGATAATTTTACATAAACAAAGAAAAATTCGATAATCTTATCTTGCGGTAGGTCGAGTTGTCCTGAAAGATTCCTCAACACTGTAATACTGGTTATCATTGCTTTCGATTTGAAACTGTCTTGAATGACGAGTTAATCGAATAGGAGACATCATTATCTATAGTTATCCCTGTGGACAGGAGCTTTGGCGCTTTTGTTGAAACTTTGACAAATCATATCTCCGAAAGTATTGGTGTCTCAGAGTTGGGAATGATCAATGGATTCTTATAATAAAACAAAATGTGTCTTTTAAAAAATAACTTCGAAATTATTGGTTTCTCAGAGTTGGGAATGATATCAATGGATTCTCATTTAATTGTTTTTATTTTATGATGCAGTTCTATCATAAGAATCCAGATATAATTTCCAACTCTGAGAAACCGATATTTTCTGGGATATGATTTTGAACAAGAGCGCCAAAGATCCTGTCCACAGGGCTTTTCCACTTTTTGTACTCTTCTGACACAGGTTGCCGCTTTTCGTGGCATTCTCCACCTTAAAAAGATAGTTACCCGATGTACCAAATTCAAATTGCGGCTAACATTGAACGATTCAAAGTTACCTTATATTCATACGTTTCCTAAGTAGTTCCGAAATTAAGAATTTTAACAAATATTCAATGTTTACGAAAGAATATTTTAAAATGAAACTGGAGACGACCACATAGAAGGCAAGGAAAATCAATAACTCACCTGCTCAAAACCGGTGTATTTAATTTTGAATTATTAGGAAGCAACCAACACCCGCTGAAATATGCAGTCAGAAATGGCGCGTAAAACGTAACAGAATATTTGACAGATGAGTAGATAACTTTAATGTGACAAAGTTCATTGGTATGTTCCGTTTTAAACAGTATCTTATACTTGCGTCCAACTCATACGTAAAAGTTGGACGCAAGTCCAAGATGACATGTGTGAACACAGATCATACGATAGTTCATAGATAAAATAATTAGAGAATTCTGTGAAAACATAGAAGTACGATTTATTATTGAAATTTTGAAAAATCATATCTCCGAAAGTATTAGCTTGTTAGAGTTGAAAATGATATCGATGGAATTCTTATGATATAATAATAATATATAAATGAAGTGCCAAAATTGAGGTCATCCGATTTTTGGTTTCGGAATTTCAAGCAAAATATTCCGCTAATAGTTAAACATTTTTTGAATTCTTTCTACTCATGCTATCCCCACGAAATTTTCCACGAGTTGGTACTTTGCAACTATTTAGATGCAAAACTAACAAACTCGAATGTCGAATTCGGATGCGCAACCTACTCTGAAAATTGCAAGTCGCTATCTCTATCCATTCTCAAGTAATCTTGAGATACACAATATTTTTTTAATAATTTTTTAAAAATTTTCTAGTGATACGATCCTGACAAAATTTTACATACATATTTGTGTCGGTATTCTACAATTCCATTCGATGGAATCTGTATTTTTTTGGCGCTCTTCTGCCTCTGAACAGAGTGCTTATCAATTTGCCCAAATGTCTGTAATTTTCGAATTTTTGGCTGAAAATGGTCTTAAACGATTTGGTTCGACTCACTGATCAAGAATCCGTGGCCAAAATCGATTCTGTCCGGCCGTCCGTCCGGCCGTTAACACTATAACTATCGAACGAAAGGAGTTAGAGGATTGAAATTTGCAGGGTAGGTTTGGAGCGTAAATATCTCGGACAAGTTCGTTAAATCCATTAAGCGATTTCGGACTTATGGCCGTTTTTAGTAAAAACAATTCTTACGAATATTTCCGAAACCCATCACTCGATCTATCTGAAATTTAGCATAAAATTGTAGAATAATGAGCTTTATATGCGTTTTGTATTGATCGGGCTTCCGTAAAGTGTCGAAAAAAAAATTTAAATTTGTAAAATTTGTTTCTATAATAACTCTCGAATAGAATGAGCTAGGCAGTTGAAAATTTTCAGAGTAGGTTTGGGAGATAAATATCTTGATTAAGTTCGTTATTGGGCAAATCCGCTTGATGTTTTCGGAGTAAAATTTTTTTTTACATTACAATTTTCAAATTAATTTTTTTTAAGATGCAGTTTCACCATAAAAATCCATTGATATCATTTTCAACTCTAACAAACTAATATTTTCGGAGATATGATTTTTTGAAATTTCAATAATGGATCTTACTTCTGTGTTTCCACAGAATGCTGTACTTAATTTGTCTATCTATGAATTATTATATGATCTGTGTTCTTACATGTCATCTTATTTTCCTATGAGAGATAAATGTCATAATCATTTCTGGTTCGTTATTCTTGATATGAAATGCCCTTCCTGTTCTATAAAACAAAGTATGATTGAATGCAAAATGACCAATGAAATAACCTCAGCTATCTTACTTTTGAGGTGATAATATAATGCCCGTGGATAATCCGCAAGATGATGGAAATTTTATCTTTGGTAAGATACATAATCAAATTGGGTTCAGAATATCTCCAGTAAAAACAAAACTGCAATGTTGTCTAAGTCTTAATTGATATAATATAATTTTCAGAGTAGATTTGAGAAATGAATATCTCGGATAAGTTCGTTATTGGGGAGAATCGGTCTGTTTGGATTTAATTTCTTTCATGATGCAGTTCTATCGTAAGAATCCATTTATATCATCCCCAGAGACCAATAATTTCGGAGATATGATTTGCCAAAGTTTTTTTAAATTTAATTTCTTTCATGATGCAGTTCTATCATAAAAATCCATTGATATAATTCCCAACTCTGAGAAATCAATACTTTCGGAGATATAATTTGACTGTTTGAACAAGAGCGCCAAAAAGCTCCTGTCTACAGGGCTTGAACCAATTTAAAACAAAATTTAGTACTCGGAAACCGTTCAGCCGATTATGCCCTTCAATGAATTATGTCTGTCTGTTTTAAATGCGCCACCTACCATGAAAGTTTCAAGTCGCTATCTTTTTCCGTTTGGAGGTTATCGTGGCAACAGCCAGCCGGACAGAATCAAATTTGACCTCGAATTCTTCATTAGTGAGTCGAAACTAATCGTTTGAGAAAATTTTCGGCAAAAAATTCGAAAATTACAGAGATTTGGGCAGAATGATAGCATGCTCTTCCCCAGAACATGCGCGCGACAAAAAGCAGTGGCTTAATAAGGGGTAATTAAGTCTGCTGAAACGTTCAAGGCAAAATTTTACCAATGTATCTCATTTAGTTTTTGAGATATTTGAGAAATTCTTCGAAACTAATTTAACTTCAGCACACAGTGAATTTCGATAATGTATACGTTTATAAGACAAAATGATTTTATTTTAAACAGTTCTATCGTCTCATACCGTTTGTTCCTTTAAAGTTGGACCTCACTTTTTATTGAATCTTAGATTTTTCATTCACCTGCTAGCTTGGCATCAAGTCCATCTAAATGTATCTGCCGGTAGTTCTTCGGCGGATTTTTCTCAATGAAAGGTGCAAGTACTGTGACATCGTGCCCTTTTGCAGCCAGAATCTTCATGACACTACTGCAAGACATGTAGTGACTGGGTGATGGCATGTGAAACACACCAAGAATTTTGGCACATCTCACTCCAGTCAAATAGACCAGAAGCACACTAACATAAACGAAAATATTCATCACGATAGAGCTGAGGTAATCTCTTAGACTATAGAAAGTCTAAGATAGTCTAAGGGTAATCTCGTCAAATGTATCGTTTCTGGTCATAACATTATATTATGATATAATATGTTATATAAAATACACAAACATTTATCGAAAAGTTCTAGGCAAGGTTCACAGCACGTTTGTCTTATCTGGAGAGGTACTTGACTTGGTTTATTGATAATTTTAATTAAGTGGGGACATGGTGTGAAAATTATTCACAGATTAGAGAAATACCTATCAGTATCAACTCGTCACAAGACCTAACCTAACACCTAACCAATAATTCAGTGTCCTTGCTTGTCATGAGTCTGCACATTTAATTTATGATCAGGCCATAGGCGTCGTTTCAGAGGTGGCCTTGATTGATGTGTTAAGCGGCCCATACACGCTCAATATTCTTGTGCAATGTGGGTTGCACAATATATTGACGGTGGCCTAAACGGTCAATATTATTGTAGAATATGTTGGTTGGAGCAAATATTAGGGGTGATATTGATGGTTGTGCAATATATTGCGCTATTGTGCAAACTTTCCATATCGCCCACACACGATCAATTATATTGCAAAAACAAAATTATTGTACAATAATATTGAGTGTGTATGGGCTTCATTAATCACACTTCCATACTGATGGTCTACGTCCACATTATGAAGAAGCGATGATATTAATATTCAGAATGAAACATATTCACCACTATTCAGAGACTCATCGATATTTTGATGCTTAATTTAATTATTAAGAATGTTACAAGTTTTAAAAAGAGGTTAAATATTTTTCATCAGTTTGGTGTATTCCTTATCAATCCAGTACCCACATAAATTCTTCTTTTTGCGCGCGTGTTCCGCAAGGAACAGCGTGCAACATTTTGCAACAATGTCTGTATTTTTCGAATTTTTTTGCAAAAATAGTCTCAAACGATTGGGTTCGACTTCCTGATGAAGAATTCGTGGTCAAATTCAATTTTGTCCGTCCGGTCCGGCCGTTAGCACGATAGCTCTCGAACGAAAGGAGCTAGAGGATTGAAATTTGCTGTGTAGGTTTGGAGCGTGAATATCTCGGAAGAGTTCGTTAACGGGCGGAATCCACCAAACCGTTTCGGAGTTAAGGCCGTTTTTAGTAACAACGTTTTTTATGAATATTTCCACAAACCATCACTTGATCTACCTGAAATTTGGCATCAAATTGTAGAATCAAGACCTTTATATGCATACGAAGTTTTGTACTGATCGGATGGTCATAAGTGGCAAAAATTTCAAAAATTTCGAAACTTTGTTTCCAGGATAACTCGAAAAATACTGATCTGATTGAATTGAAACTCAGTAGTTAGATCCAAAAGACCCAGGCAAACACTTTTGCAAAATTTCGTGAGGATCAAGTGACAAGAAAAATTAAAAAAATACTACTATTTTGCGGAATAAGTAGAGGGACTAGGCGGGTTCCCGACCAAAGTTGACCTATGACCTCCCTTAATGGTGTCTGGGGGTCTGATGCGTCGGGCGGATGACGTCATGAAAAATTTTCTGGATGGACGCGGGATATGAACCCGGGGAGTTTGGGTGAGAGTCCGGGGTCCTTACCGCTACGCCACGGGGGTCGTAAGAATTTGGGATGTTTGGTGCTATAAAGGGAGAGTGACGCATGATTGAAATTAACGTGAACTTTTGCGCGCATTGTCCATTCTCCTGTATTGGAATTGTTAATTGGGAGGGGCTCTCAGGGACTTTCAGGTTATCATAAAAATGGATTCAAGCCCCGAGCTTTCTGGCGCTCTAGTTCAAACGGACAAATTATATCTGGTATTGGTTTCTCAGAGTTGGGAATCAATGTATTCATACTGAAATACGAGTATTTCAACCCCAATATTTTTGAAGTTACCTTCTGTCAAGTTGACATTATGAGAATTCATACATAGAATAATATCAATCTGTGAAATACGATTTACATTGAAATTTTATTCGGATTATTATTGGGTAGGCATTTATCGTTTGTGAATCTTTTGGTTTACGCGGTGCAAGCTGGGTGTACGGATTGGATCGAGGGATTTGAATATACAGGTGGTGGTGGTGGTGGTGCTTCGAGTGGAAATTACATGGTTTGACTATTAAAAAATAATTTCAGTATGAGATTTTTTATTGACTCAACATAATGTTAATTATCTACATCGTTCAATACTTTATTCCTATAAAAGTACATACATTCTAAAATTGCATAACTCTGAACACAAGGATTGATTCTACAGAAAGCATTTATGAAATCTTCAACAGAATTGTTGTTGTTGTTATTTTTGCTGGAGTTTCGTATCAATTCTTTGATGGTGTCCACAAATTTAAAGTAATACAAAGTCATTCGGAGATATTTCAACATTTCCAGACGACCGATAATTATCAGTCGATTCAATTGAGATATCTTATTCAAGTCAACTTCACTGAAATATATGCAGTTTCCCCATTTTGTTACGCTAGTAATCATACATTCGCCAGCACATCGTACAACTGTAGCTCCACATTCTTGTTGATAACCATTTTCGATTATTGCAATAAATGACTCCCATTCCCAATCATCAAAGGATATCACGCAGTCATTACAGCTCAGCTTAACAGCAGGTGTGAATTGTCTCGCTGGACTTATACCACAATCGATGTATAAAGAAGCAGACCCTAATCCACATTCAATTTCTAGGTGGAACTGGCCGTTCAACAGGTAGTGCTTTTCGTTTGTAACTTCAAAATTACATGATTCGTGATCAGAATTTTCACTTAGCACCGACTCATATATTGGCGATAGCATGGTTATTCAAAGTTTGTTTTCTGACTGAATCGAGGAATCATGTTCTTCACCCATTCCCAGCCATCGCACCAAAACCTTGTCTGCACGCCTGCGCAATACTCTTTCAACCAAATAAACATCAGGCTGCTTTGTCTTTTGCAATTCTTCTTGGTAGAAAGCTCCACTTATAGGTCTGCCTGTTAAATCTTCAATTAGGTAACTTACGGGGTTGGTCAATTGAACTTTTATAATTTTAAATAGTTCGGTAGTCCATTGTGGGAGATATCCTTTTGTAAAAACATGTCTAAATTTACTTATACGTACAATATCGCCCGTTTGAAATTTATGAGGTGCCGCTATTTTTATGTGACTGTATGCGAATTTATATATGTCACCCTCATTTTTCTTGTTTACATCACTTGGTTTCATTCCAATCGTTCGATGTATTTTATTATTATATACATTCACAACGTCTTGAAGTATGTCAATCCACCGATAAGTTCCTCTCAAACTGAATTTCTTGAAAAGCGCCTCTTTCAATGTTCTTATCACTCGTTCCACTATTGCTGCTTTCTTATCACTGTAGGTATTATAATGATTAATGTTATGTTTTCTAACTAGTTCTTGAAATTGTCTGTTGAAGAATTCCTTTCCTTGATCAGACTGCAAATTTATGGGCTTTCGACCGTCATTATGTTCAAGGATATCGAGAAAAGCCAAAGTCACCTCTTCGCCTGTTTTTCTTTTCACCGGTCTAACCCATACAAATTTCGAGAAGCAATCAATTACGACCAGAAAATATTTATAACCATCATTGCTTGTGGCGAGCCGATCAAGCTGTCCTAAATCCATTTGCCAGAGATCATCTAACCCCTTGATGATAGTTCTTCGTCGAGGAAAATTTTTGCGTGCAGGTCGATGAAGTTCCTTAACTACTTGCGCTATTTCTCTGGATGGTGGCATCTTTGTGGCTTTCAGTACCCAACTTACGATTCAGGGTTTCGATTGAAGCTTTTATTTCGTTAATTTTTCTATCGATATCAAATCTTTCAGCAACAGTTTTTTGTTCGATTATGTGTATCTGCTTTGAGACGTAATCAAGTTGTTCATTAAGTTTCTTGTACATTTCAATATTGTTATGATTAGTGTTTTCCAATTCGCCTCCAAGTTTTGCACATTTCGTTTCAATAACACCCTTATACTGATAAAATACAATGCCCAATTTACCTAGGTCTTCAAGTATCCTTTTTGCCGTTAAATCAACATAATTCATGTTGGCAGCGTCAGATTTTCTTATAGGCTCATCAACATTACACAATTTATGTCCGGTAAAGTCATAATCACCATCACTGGTCATGGGAAAAGTATAACCAGGCCGCGCCCATTTCGCTGAGGAGATCCTACGAGATAATGATACCCTACCAAATTTGTCCATTGTTGTAGGTGAAATGATTTTCAGTGCAATAAGCAACACTTAATATATAATTCCCGCTTCGCGCAACTCCTCAACGATTGCTTCGATTTCGTTATCGCTTGAGTTATTACCAGCTTCTTTTGACGCATGCAATAAACACAAACGATCAACTAATTCATTAATGTTGTTCCAATATCTATACTCTATCGCTTTATCGTTGTATCGCATCATTCCACCACCAAGTTTCTGTATAATATTTTTATATTTGCGGGCATTGCTTGCTTTGATTTGTTTCGATGGATTGAACAATCTTCTATGCACGCTTGTGATATCCAATATCTGTTTGTAGTTTTCTTCATCGTCTGGTCTAAATCCAACAGGTTCCTTGTTGAATAGCAGTTTGAGGAGCCCCTGACTACTATGATAATTATATTTACCATCGATAATAATATCACCACTATGAAGGTCGAAATTGAGTGAACTACTACCTAGACTCCACGTAGAGTTGCGGTGTTCATATTTAGGGCCATATATGTAATCTATTTGTGGGTCTCTATTCCACAATTTCTGAATATAGCCCCGAATATTTTTTGGATAGTCTTCCAAGGAGTTGCCAGAATTATTGATTTCATTGTAGGGCATTTGTGCAGTATCATCTTCATCATAGTCATAATATTCATTATCTACGCCATCCTCATAATTCTCTTTCGAAAATGGCATGGAATATTCTAGTTCTTTTTTGTTGGTTTTTGCCGGCATAGATTTTATGGATTCAGTTTTGGGTGCCGCTGGCGATGGTTGCTGCTTAAATTGTTCTTTCATCTCATCAATACGTTTCGTAATAGGAAAAACCATTCGATTTATCGATTCATCCTCTTCAGAACGACCCAATTTAAATGCTAAATATTTCCTTCTAACATCATTGATGAGCCGTCTAAGTTTGAGTTTGCGATGTTGTGTTGACTTGCCACTCGACATGATGCTTATAAACTGATTAATTTTCCTTTATGTTGATGAATTTATCGAAACCATGTCGATATCACCCATCATGCAAGTTGCAGTCTTTAACGATCATTAAAAAACCATAATTATCGGTGCCCCAGCATACGGAACAAATTTCTTTAAATTTTTCATAACTCATATCGGGGGATATGTGTTCGTTGAAAATGTGACGCAAATTCACATCATCACTTCTGAATACAACAATTATGTTTGCATTGTCTCGAATCAGATGTTTATTTATTGACACATATGTCTGACATAGAAAAGCAACATCAATTTTTTTATGTCTACCCATAGAGTAGTAGGACCTGATTTTGTCTTGCTTGCTGTTACATATATCGTCAAATATGAAAATGGAATTTTCTTTAGCGTCTACAGTATCTATGATTTCATCATTTTCTCTAAAACTGTGATAACCTATACCATGAACGCCATTCAACACTTCTTCGAGTAGCTGATATTTTGGTTGATATAAACTTTTCGAGAATATGTAAACATTTTCGAATTTAAGGCCATTAGGATGAAAAAGTAAGGATAAAAGTGCGTTGGATTTTCCACAACCACTTGGACCTACAATCAAAAATCTACAATTGGCTGGAAATAAATCACCATTTTTATTAAATTTTGGTTGATCTTCAAAAATATCTAAATTACATACAGGTAAAGATTTTTGATGTTGTTTAATTCGCATCTTGAATGGAACTGATAATTTTTAGGAGGTGGTGGGTGAATATAAAGATAAACTGATTTCAAATTCTATTCAAAATAGCTCTTTTCTTTTTACATGTTGATGTTGAAAGACGTGAAAATCTAGATTTATTATGAAAAACTAACGATTGCCAGATACATGATGAATTGTTATTTCGTCGATCCTCAGATTGTTGAAGGGAAAGCTTCTCAAATTGAATAATTATATTTTGATCTCGATCGTGGTTGTTTCCATCTTTGCTTAGGGACAGTTCTTCCTCCGCATATTCTTCTTTCAACATTTTTCTTCGTGTGTGTGTGTGTGTGTGTGTGTGTGTGTGTGTGTGTGTTTAGTTATTTAATGGGGGATAGCATTCCAAAGCCAATTAAATATGTCTCTGCAGTTTGCCATGCTGCACATGCGTGATACATTTCCATCATGATACATACACAAAGGTCGTTGCATCGTTAGATTTGGAGGTGGTGGATGAAGCTGATTCAGATCGATAACAAGGGTCGACAGTCCAATCCCCAATAAATATTCCTTTTTTTGGCTACCCTTTACATAAACTATATCAACATCTGAGAGTAATCTCCTAAGAATATCACCAACATCACTGAGTTCCACACCACAACCAAGATTATATTTTATTCCATGAAGATTTTTCTCCAACCATCTTACTACCTTCTGATCTTGCATCGATAAAGATAAGAATTTTACTTCAGGTTTCACTAAAAAATGTGCAATTTGATGCCCATTATTCACACATATCTCTTTTGGTTGAAAGCTGCCATTAATTGTGAAACCTTGAAAATCTACTACTGCCAATTTCATCTTGTTACGGTGACTGCTTCAGCTGAACTGAATCCTCAAAAGTTTGTTAATTTTCTTATAATTTCGCTTAGTGGGTGGTACTCGATGACGTTGTCGTGAACAATGATGCAGTACACCCTGGTGTTGGCTGGAAAACCTTTTCTCGCTTCAATCTCCAATTTAACGTCAACGGTGGAAAATTTATAACTATCATCTCGTTTGGAACAATCAATTGTAAAAATAAATCTTGTCTTGTATTCCCCATAATCGAGCACCGCAGTATTGCCTGTTCTACCAGTATAAGTGTTTGTAAATTCACAATAATTATAATGAGCTTCGCTATAGTCATTTTGGTCGAAATTCAATCGTAACCTTTCTTGAGGATAATATTCACCATTGAGTAATACACGTATATCTGAAATGTCAATATTTTCAAAGTAATTTGGATCTTTAGCGGGGTTATCTTTTCGATCAGAGTGAAAGCAGCATATAACATAACGAGGACATTCCACAACTGTGCCCGTTTTAATACTCCATAATTCTTGAGTAGCTCCGACAGTAAGGGCAGGAAGTTGATGAACTTCCCATTTCCGAAAGGGAAGTAAAATGGGTTTATCACTTTTTATCATGGAGAGTAGATTGAGTTTGATTTCATCATTAGGATACACATGTTTAACTCTAAGCTCTATATCACTTATCGTTATTTCACCTTTTGTCTCTCCAGGCTGCTCTCCTGTACCGGCTGTGATAATCATGGAATTGCTATCGTTGCGAGCCCTGATTAACCTAATGAGCTGTTTACCACATATTGCTTTCGGATAATCATTGAACATGTTGAGCAAATGTTTGAGAGGTATACGTATTGCAAATGAGCCATCATCATTTTGCAATGGCTCATCAGGGAAATTCCATCCTGCTTCATTTAATTCACTATTATCACCTTTCTCATAGCACAAAAATCCTCTTATTTGAAGAAATTTAGCGCATACAAGTGGAATCAAATCATCGCGGATGCCAGAACCTATGCAAAGAAAACAACTTCATTTGAGTATCTCTTTTCTTCAAGATTTATCACGAGTCGTAAAGCTCAAAGCCATATTCTATGTAAACGAGACTGGAGTGATGAATATGATGAGGATGAATTATGTATATGGCGAAATTATTATCATATTAAAGAGTTTAATTTATTTTTGTGTAAAATTTGCTTTAAAATTTTTCTAAAAGAATTGAAAAGGAGAAGGTTTGATTCAAAACTGTTCAGCATTCGCGATCACTCCCATTTATACATTAGCCAACACAATCTATATAAATTGTATAGAAATAGAAAATATTGGTGTAACGCAGATTTTGATAGAGTTCTTTTTGATATATACGATAAGAATACATGTTGTGATAGATTGCATGATTTAGTGCCTAATACTGTAACTAATTTCAAAGCACATTCCAAACGATTTATAGACTCTGCAGATGAAGATAGTGACATAGATTGTTAGAATTGATAAAAATGTTGATGCTATTAATCTGAAAGATATGTAGAATCTGGAGATGTTAATAGTGATATAGATGAATTGAATTGTTAAAAAAAATGTAAATAAACTATTATGTACAGGTTGTTTTTTATTTTTTATTCCTCATGTACTGATACAATATACAAGCACATCTACAAGAACCAAAAGATTCACAAATTCGACAAGCCAATCCATCCACTTGATCTTCACTTAGGTCTGCACCAATGCACTTGAGAGGGCAACAATATCTTGATCCCTCTATAATGTTGAAACTTCTTTCCTCAGTCATTTTGCTGCACAGGTTAGTATCACTTTCCGTGCAGATTATGGTTAGCCCACAACTGAGACATTTCACATGTTCTTTATCAAATAAAAATTTACCACTAGGACACAAAGCATTTTTCAGATTTCTCAGACTATATAAAGTTGTCAAAAATAAAAGTGTAGTAGATAAGTGAAATCCAATGAAAATGTATCTCACAATTAATTCATAGAGTGAACCTTCCATGGTGACCGACACTTGATAAATAAGCTATAAAAGTGTGGATGTACTTTATTCTGAACTCATTAACCGCTTAATGCACTGTCCCGAGATAACTCGGGTTTTCGCGTCGAAACTTTTTCCGCGCGCCCGAGTTATGTCGGGCGATTGAAATCGGATGGTAAGAATTTTGTCTAGCTCGATTATTCTCGGTCTAAGCGTGTATTTCACGTGTTTAGTGGGGTGGGGTTTCGTTTCGTCTATTCGCGGAAATATTCGAATCGTTTCCATACCTTAGCCTTAGATGCAGACATATTATGATACTATCAGTATTGTCTCATCTCTGGTGTTGTCAGGATGGATGCCATTGAAAGCGATGACGAATTCTTACTCGAAAATGCTCTACAAAATAGCGGAAGTGATTCAAGCTCTGAAGACTTTTCAGAATGCAGTTCCACTTCTAGTAGCTCATCAAATTTTTCCGAAGTGAGAAGTTGGTGTCGTATAAGTTCTATAACACCTGCTCCACCACCATTTCCATTTACTGCAAATCCAAAAGTGAATTTTGATGTGGATGGGCATGAAAATGTACTACAGTTTTTCGAAAAATTTTTTTACGACAAACTGATAAACAATATAGTTACCGAAACAAACAGATACATGGATCAACATATTCGAGGGGAACCAACACATACAAGTTCGAATGAAATGAGGGTATTTTTTACCCTTAACATTTTACAAAGTATAGTGAAAAAGCCAGAATATAGGCACTATTGGACCAAAAATCCTTTGCTTTCAACTCCAATTTTTCCCCAATGCATGACAGGCAAAAGATTCGAAGTTCTGAAACAGTTTCTCCACTTTTCGAATAACGAAGAATTTGATGCAGAAACTCATCCCGCTCCGAAGCTAAACAAAATTTGGCCCATATATGAGGATTTGGTTACGAAGTTTCAAAATCTATGCACACCTGAGCAAAAAGTAACAATCGATGAGAGCCTCTTGTTGTACAAAGGGCGCTTGGGTTGGATTCAATACATACCTCTCAAGAGGGCCAGATTTGGGATCAAAACCTACTTGCTCTGCGAATCCAAAAGTGGATATATTTGGAACTTCATAATTTATACTGGCAAGAATACTTTGGTTGATCGGGAATTTCAACAACTTCCAGTTTCGTCCCAAGTTGTAATGACCCTTATGAGACCTCTTTTGAATAAAGGGTATTGTCTAACTATGGACAACTTTTATAACTCTCCGCAACTGGCAGACCTGCTCATATCTAAAAAAACAGATGTTTATGGAACATTGAGAGCAACAAGAAAAGATGTTCCTAAAGAGCTGAAAAATAAAAAACTAAAAAAATTTGAGATTATAGGATACCAGAGAGGCAAAGTGACAGTCCTCAAGTGGAAGGATAAGAAGGATGTTGCTTTGATTTCTACAGTGCATTCCATGTCAACACAAGAAGTCATAGTCAAAGGAGAAGGAATTCAAAGACCTAGTCTAGTAATTGATTATAACGACACGATGGGAGGTGTTGATCGAGTGGATCAACATCTTTCAGATTATGTAATACCGAGAAAAAGAGGAAAGAAATATTATAAAAAAATTTTCTTTCATTTACTGGATTTTGCACTATGGAATTCCTTCGTATTATACCAAAAAACTGGTGGACGAAAATCAGCGCTGGACTATCGGATGGACCTGGTCAAACAAATGCTCGAGAAGTACCTTATTGAAGGGTCTATAAAGGTAACTAGAAGACCATCTATCATTCCATCACCAATGCGTTTGTCTGCTCGTCATTTCCCGGATTTCATACCACCCACTGAGAGAAAAGCTAACCCGACGCGTCAGTGTGTCATTTGTTGCAGGAAGAGGGATGAAAGGGGAAAAAGGGTCAGGAAAGAAACGCGATACCATTGTCCGGACTGTGTTGTTCCATTGTGCGTGGTTCCGTGTTTCAAAAGATATCACACCAGTGCAAGCATTTAATTTATTTCTACTTGATTCAATATTGATATGTAATGTTATTTATAGTTCCCGAGTTAACTCGGTTACGCGAGAATTGTCTATTATTTATTTATTTTTTCACGAAAAATAAACGCTTTTGTTCATTTTTTGATACATTATCCAACTTGTTTCTTACTAGGGACTAAAAAAATGCAATAAAAAAAGGCGTGAAAATTTTGACCCATTCGGGGAAAATAACTGGTGCATTAAGCGGTTAATATGCTAACGTTTAGAGAGGGAGGAGGTCTTGTTGATACACTCATTAATAAGTTACCTATTGAACTGCATATACCCGGTGGTTACAAATTCTGCGGACCTGGTACAAAGTTAGAAAAACGTTTACGTGAGGGACAGAAGGGTATTAACCCGCTCGATGAGAGTTGTATGGAACACGATATATTTTATTCGCAGCAAAAGGATTTGGCGGAAAGACATAAAGCAGATAAAATTCTAGAGGATAAGGCTTGGCAACGTGTAAAATCAGGAAACGCTTCAGTTGGTGAAAAAACTGCAGCACTCATAGTTGCAGGTGTAATGAAAGCTAAACGCAAGCTAGGAATGGGTTTCAAAGAGAAAAAGACGTTCAAGAGAAGCTTAATAGTTCCCTTAACAAAGGCGTTGCGCAAGTCACCTAATAGTGATGATATAAAAAAGTCATCATTGATAGCATTAAAAGCAGCCCGAGCTGCTATCAAAAAAGCCGGGGGGAAGAAGAACATCAGAGTGCCTCGAATTATTCCATTCAAGTCAGGCGGCATATTGCCGTTGATGCCAATTCTTGCTGGTTTGAGCACTTTGGGCAGCTTACTTGGCGGTGGAAGTGCTGTTGTCAAGACCTTTATCGATGCCAAAAACGCAACAAAAAAGTTGGCTGAACATCAACGTCACAACAAGGCGATGGAAGCGGTAGGACATGGTCTTTATGTGAAAAAATATAAGAAGGGTTATGGGCTCTTTGTTAAAAAACAAAAAAACTAATTGCGAAGCTACCCAATAGAGCATTATTTGACCATGAGTTGGTTGATTATGCGAAAAAATTGAAAATTCCAAACTTTCGAGGTGTATTCATGCGTGATGATTTATTAAGAAGAAGACGTTCTAGGTTGAAGGAATGTGGTATCATCAACTTGGATTGTTCAGATGGACCTGGAACACATTGGGTAGCATATAGCAAAGAAGGAAACGATGCAGAGTATTTTGATTCTTTTGGGGATCTGAAACCTCCGAAAGAATTGGTTAAATATTTAGGTGATTGTGATATAATCTACAACAGAAATGTATATCAGACATATAATACATCCAATTGTGGTAAATTATGTTTGCAATTTTTGTTGAGTAAAATTAATAAAGCATAAATAGTGTTATTTTGATAATCAATCATCAGTCATGTCGACAGTATTCACATTGAAAGGACGTAGTTCGACACTATCAGCAGATTTTGTGCCCCCAATCGAACTAGATCCCAAGCATCAGTATGGTATTGCTTTAATTGGTTTTTATTCATACAATACAATACCAAACATTGAAGAAAATACGTATTTATATTATTCAGAAACATCTGCAGAAGGGGAAAAAAAGCTCCAGATCCCTAGTGGAACATACGAAATTTCCGATATTGAAAATTATCTTGGAAAATACTTGGTTGAAGAGAGCGAGAGGAGCGAAAGAGATAAAATCTTTTACCTGAGACCAAACAATACAACGTTGAAGTGTGAAATTTTCCATCGGTCGATATCTATTGATTTTACCAAAAGCATTGTACTAGGTAAGCTTTTGGGCTTTTCTCAAAAACATTTGGTAGCAGGAGTCGAACATCAGTCTGATTTGCCTGTGAATATAGTTCCAGTACGCTGTATTCATATAGATTGCAGTCTTGCTCAAGGATCATTTTACAACAATAAAATTTGTCACACCATCTACGAGTTTTCAGTTGGTGTTGATCCAGGATACGCTATTGATATAACACCGCAACACTTGATTTATCTACCTGTGAATAGCAACGGAACAATTGACAATATCACTTTGACTATACTAGATCAGGATTTCAACTTTGTGAATTTTCGAGGTGAAGAGATTATTGTTCGACTAGAACTGAGGAAATGGTCTTGATTTTCCCCCAATATCAACATAATAAATATGTAACCCAGTCTAGGGAAAGCGCATTAGTACAACAACACCGCTCGAAGAAACAGCAGCAGCTTACGAGATTATCCCAGAGAAATAAAAGAATACTACAATCGCTCGGCTATGTTGTCAGACCACACGTTTGACATTTATCGATCGGTAGATAAAGATGATTCAATCGTTCGTGTAGAAAATCGAACATACCTTCCATTCATAAAATCATTCAACAATAATGATACGATTGAAATTGTTATTAACCGACCAGATGTATGGTTTCTAATGTATGAATCTGCACTTTTCATAAGGGGACAATTGAAAAAAACCTCGGGCGCCGGAACTTTGAAATTGGTGAATAATTATGGTGCTTTTCTGTTTGACTCGATAACCTACGAATTATGTGGCACTGAAGTTGAAACTGTTAAAGACCCTGGACTTGTATCACTAATAAGAGGATTTTTGTGCTATGAGAAAGGTGATAATAGTGAATTAAATGAAGCAGGATGGAATTTCCCTGATGAGCCATTGCAAAATGATGATGGCTCATTTGCAATACGTATACCTCTCAAACATTTGCTCAACATGTTCAATGATTATCCGAAAGCAATATGTGGTAAACAGCTCATTAGGTTAATCAGGGCTCGCAACGATAGCAATTCCATGATTATCACAGCCGGTACAGGAGAGCAGCCTGGAGAGACAAAAGGTGAAATAACGATAAGTGATATAGAGCTTAGAGTTAAACATGTGTATCCTAATGATGAAATCAAACTCAATCTACTCTCCATGATAAAAAGTGATAAACCCATTTTACTTCCCTTTCGGAAATGGGAAGTTCATCAACTTCCTGCCCTTACTGTCGGAGCTACTCAAGAATTATGGAGTATTAAAACGGGCACAGTTGTGGAATGTCCTCGTTATGTTATATGCTGCTTTCACTCTGATCGAAAAGATAACCCCGCTAAAGATCCAAATTACTTTGAAAATATTGACATTTCAGATATACGTGTATTACTCAATGGTGAATATTATCCTCAAGAAAGGTTACGATTGAATTTCGACCAAAATGACTATAGCGAAGCTCATTATAATTATTGTGAATTTACAAACACTTATACTGGTAGAACAGGCAATACTGCGGTGCTCGATTATGGGGAATACAAGACAAGATTTATTTTTACAATTGATTGTTCCAAACGAGATGATAGTTATAAATTTTCCACCGTTGACGTTAAATTGGAGATTGAAGCGAGAAAAGGTTTTCCAGCCAACACCAGGGTGTACTGCATCATTGTTCACGACAACGTCATCGAGTACCACCCACTAAGCGAAATTATAAGAAAATTAACAAACTTTTGAGGATTCAGTTCAGCTGAAGCAGTCACCGTAACAAGATGAAATTGGCAGTAGTAGATTTTCAAGGTTTCACAATTAATGGCAGCTTTCAACCAAAAGAGATATGTGTGAATAATGGGCATCAAATTGCACATTTTTTAGTGAAACCTGAAGTAAAATTCTTATCTTTATCGATGCAAGATCAGAAGGTAGTAAGATGGTTGGAGAAAAATCTTCATGGAATAAAATATAATCTTGGTTGTGGTGTGGAACTCAGTGATGTTGGTGATATTCTTAGGAGATTACTCTCAGATGTTGATATAGTTTATGTAAAGGGTAGCCAAAAAAAGGAATATTTATTGGGGATTGGACTGTCGACCCTTGTTATCGATCTGAATCAGCTTCATCCACCACCTCCAAATCTAACGATGCAACGACCTTTGTGTATGTATCATGATGGAAATGTATCACGCATGTGCAGCATGGCAAACTGCAGAGACATATTTAATTGGCTTTGGAATGCTATCCCCCATTAAATAACTAAACACACACACACACACACACACACACACACACACACACACACACACACGAAGAAAAATGTTGAAAGAAGAATATGCGGAGGAAGAACTGTCCCTAAGCAAAGATGGAAACAACCACGATCGAGATCAAAATATAATTATTCAATTTGAGAAGCTTTCCCTTCAACAATCTGAGGATCGACGAAATAACAATTCATCATGTATCTGGCAATCGTTAGTTTTTCATAATAAATCTAGATTTTCACGTCTTTCAACATCAACATGTAAAAAGAAAAGAGCTATTTTGAATAGAATTTGAAATCAGTTTATCTTTATATTCACCCACCACCTCCTAAAGATTATCAGTTCCATTCAAGATGCGAATTAAACAACATCAAAAATCTTTACCTGTATGTAATTTAGATATTTTTGAAGATCAACCAAAATTTAATAAAAATGGTGATTTATTTCCAGCCAATTGTAGATTTTTGATTGTAGGTCCAAGTGGTTGTGGAAAATCCAACGCACTTTTATCCTTACTTTTTCATCCTAATGGCCTTAAATTCGAAAATGTTTACATATTCTCGAAAAGTTTATATCAACCAAAATATCAGCTACTCGAAGAAGTGTTGAATGGCGTTCATGGTATAGGTTATCACAGTTTTAGAGAAAATGATGAAATCATAGATACTGTAGACGCTAAAGAAAATTCCATTTTCATATTTGACGATATATGTAACAGCAAGCAAGACAAAATCAGGTCCTACTACTCTATGGGTAGACATAAAAAAATTGATGTTGCTTTTCTATGTCAGACGTATGTGTCAATAAATAAACATCTGATTCGAGACAATGCAAACATAATTGTTGTATTCAGAAGTGATGATGTGAATTTGCGTCACATTTTCAACGAACACATATCCCCCGATATGAGTTATGAAAAATTTAAAGAAATTTGTTCCGTATGCTGGAGCACCGATAATTATGGTTTTTTAATGATCGTTAAAGACTGCAACTTGCATGATGGGCGATATCGACATGGTTTCGATAAATTCATCAACATAAAGGAAAATTAATCAGTTTATAAGCATCATGTCGAGTGGCAAGTCAACACAACATCGCAAACTCAAACTTAGACGGCTCATCAATGATGTTGGAAGGAAATATTTAGCATTTAAATTGGGTCGTTCTGAAGAGGATGAATCGATAAATCGAATGGTTTTTCCTATTACGAAACGTATTGATGAGATGAAAGAACAATTTAAGCAGCAACCATCGCCAGCGGCACCCAAAACTGAATCCATAAAATCTATGCCGGCAAAAACCAACAAAAAAGAACTAGAATATTCCATGCCATTTTCGAAAGAGAATTATGAGGATGGCGTAGATAATGAATATTATGACTATGATGAAGATGATACTGCACAAATGCCCTACAATGAAATCAATAATTCTGGCAACTCCTTGGAAGACTATCCAAAAAATATTCGGGGCTATATTCAGAAATTGTGGAATAGAGACCCACAAATAGATTACATATATGGCCCTAAATATGAACACCGCAACTCTACGTGGAGTCTAGGTAGTAGTTCACTCAATTTCGACCTTCATAGTGGTGATATTATTATCGATGGTAAATATAATTATCATAGTAGTCAGGGGCTCCTCAAACTGCTATTCAACAAGGAACCTGTTGGATTTAGACCAGACGATGAAGAAAACTACAAACAGATATTGGATATCACAAGCGTGCATAGAAGATTGTTCAATCCATCGAAACAAATCAAAGCAAGCAATGCCCGCAAATATAAAAATATTATACAGAAACTTGGTGGTGGAATGATGCGATACAACGATAAAGCGATAGAGTATAGATATTGGAACAACATTAATGAATTAGTTGATCGTTTGTGTTTATTGCATGCGTCAAAAGAAGCTGGTAATAACTCAAGCGATAACGAAATCGAAGCAATCGTTGAGGAGTTGCGCGAAGCGGGAATTATATATTAAGTGTTGCTTATTGCACTGAAAATCATTTCACCTACAACAATGGACAAATTTGGTAGGGTATCATTATCTCGTAGGATCTCCTCAGCGAAATGGGCGCGGCCTGGTTATACTTTTCCCATGACCAGTGATGGTGATTATGACTTTACCGGACATAAATTGTGTAATGTTGATGAGCCTATAAGAAAATCTGACGCTGCCAACATGAATTATGTTGATTTAACGGCAAAAAGGATACTTGAAGACCTAGGTAAATTGGGCATTGTATTTTATCAGTATAAGGGTGTTATTGAAACGAAATGTGCAAAACTTGGAGGCGAATTGGAAAACACTAATCATAACAATATTGAAATGTACAAGAAACTTAATGAACAACTTGATTACGTCTCAAAGCAGATACACATAATCGAACAAAAAACTGTTGCTGAAAGATTTGATATCGATAGAAAAATTAACGAAATAAAAGCTTCAATCGAAACCCTGAATCGTAAGTTGGGTACTGAAAGCCACAAAGATGCCACCATCCAGAGAAATAGCGCAAGTAGTTAAGGAACTTCATCGACCTGCACGCAAAAATTTTCCTCGACGAAGAACTATCATCAAGGGGTTAGATGATCTCTGGCAAATGGATTTAGGACAGCTTGATCGGCTCGCCACAAGCAATGATGGTTATAAATATTTTCTGGTCGTAATTGATTGCTTCTCGAAATTTGTATGGGTTAGACCGGTGAAAAGAAAAACAGGCGAAGAGGTGACTTTGGCTTTTCTCGATATCCTTGAACATAATGACGGTCGAAAGCCCATAAATTTGCAGTCTGATCAAGGAAAGGAATTCTTCAACAGACAATTTCAAGAACTAGTTAGAAAACATAACATTAATCATTATAATACCTACAGTGATAAGAAAGCAGCAATAGTGGAACGAGTGATAAGAACATTGAAAGAGGCGCTTTTCAAGAAATTCAGTTTGAGAGGAACTTATCGGTGGATTGACATACTTCAAGACGTTGTGAATGTATATAATAATAAAATACATCGAACGATTGGAATGAAACCAAGTGATGTAAACAAGAAAAATGAGGGTGACATATATAAATTCGCATACAGTCACATAAAAATAGCGGCACCTCATAAATTTCAAACGGGCGATATTGTACGTATAAGTAAATTTAGACATGTTTTTACAAAAGGATATCTCCCACAATGGACTACCGAACTATTTAAAATTATAAAAGTTCAATTGACCAACCCCGTAAGTTACCTAATTGAAGATTTAACAGGCAGACCTATAAGTGGAGCTTTCTACCAAGAAGAATTGCAAAAGACAAAGCAGCCTGATGTTTATTTGGTTGAAAGAGTATTGCGCAGGCGTGCAGACAAGGTTTTGGTGCGATGGCTGGGAATGGGTGAAGAACATGATTCCTGGATTCAGTCAGAAAACAAACTTTGAATAACCATGCTATCGCCAATATATGAGTCGGTGCTAAGTGAAAATTCTGATCACGAATCATGTAATTTTGAAGTTACAAACGAAAAGCACTACCTGTTGAACGGCCAGTTCCACCTAGAAATTGAATGTGGATTAGGGTCTGCTTCTTTATACATCGATTGTGGTATAAGTCCAGCGAGACAATTCACACCTGCTGTTAAGCTGAGCTGTAATGACTGCGTGATATCCTTTGATGATTGGGAATGGGAGTCATTTATTGCAATAATCGAAAATGGTTATCAACAAGAATGTGGAGCTACAGTTGTACGATGTGCTGGCGAATGTATGATTACTAGCGTAACAAAATGGGGAAACTGCATATATTTCAGTGAAGTTGACTTGAATAAGATATCTCAATTGAATCGACTGATAATTATCGGTCGTCTGGAAATGTTGAAATATCTCCGAATGACTTTGTATTACTTTAAATTTGTGGACACCATCAAAGAATTGATACGAAACTCCAGCAAAAATAACAACAACAACAATTCTGTTGAAGATTTCATAAATGCTTTCTGTAGAATCAATCCTTGTGTTCAGAGTTATGCAATTTTAGAATGTATGTACTTTTATAGGAATAAAGTATTGAACGATGTAGATAATTAACATTATGTTGAGTCAATAAAAAATCTCATACTGAAATTATTTTTTAATAGTCAAACCATGTAATTTCCACTCGAAGCACCACCACCACCACCACCTGTATATTCAAATCCCTCGATCCAATCCGTACACCCAGCTTGCACCGCGTAAACCAAAAGATTCACAAACGATAAATGCCTACCCAATAATAATCCGAATAAAATTTCAATGTAAATCGTATTTCACAGATTGATATTATTCTATGTATGAATTCTCATAATGTCAACTTGACAGAAGGTAACTTCAAAAATATTGGGGTTGAAATACTCGTATTTCAGTATGAATACATTGATTCCCAACTCTGAGAAACCAATACCAGATATAATTTGTCCGTTTGAACTAGAGCGCCAGAAAGCTCGGGGCTTGAACCCATTTTTATGATAACCTGAAAGTCCCTGAGAGCCCCTCCCAATTAACAATTCCAATACAGGAGAATGGACAATGCGCGCAAAAGTTCACGTTAATTTCAATCATGCGTCACTCTCCCTTTATAGCACCAAACATCCCAAATTCTTACGACCCCCGTGGCGTAGCGGTAAGGACCCCGGACTCTCACCCAAACTCCCCGGGTTCATATCCCGCGTCCATCCAGAAAATTTTTCTTGACGTCATCCGCCCGACGCATCAGACCCTCAGACACCATTAAGGGAGGTCATAGGTCAACTTTGGTCGGGAACCCGCCTAGTCCCTCTACTGGAATATTTTGCTTGAAATTCCGAAACCAATTCCATGTTCACGTTGCCCCTTCCGGTCATTTTTCCTTGCTGCTGGAGGTTTCGCCAGGGAGGATTGGGGTTTTGGGGTCGCGGATGCTATTCCTCCCATAGAATCCCCTGGTGAGGGTCCTCGCATGCGTGGATTCAAGATGCGATATTTCCTGAACCACTAGTGTTGGAGAATCGGAGTTTTTTGTAAGGTGTGTGATTTTGAAAGGACTTTCAGCCACGTGTAGATTGCGCATGCGCAGAGGAGAAGTGACTGTTCTTGGGCTGTTGTGGTTATGTTGGTAGTGGTTTAGGACTATCGGTCATGGGTCTGGTGCTGAGCAGAAATTGTGAGGTTTTAGAAGAATATTCATGGCAATTCAGTGCCCGGACAAGTCAGTTTGGGGCAAGTAGCGTTGTTTCCGAGTTGAAGTGTGCGTACCGTGGCTCTGGGATTAATTTTGAAATTCATGTTACCCCTTTCGGGCATTTTTCGTTATGCGCGTGAATTAACTGCTGGAGTTTTCGTCTGAGAAGATTGGGGTATTAGGGTGCAGGATGCTATTACTTCACAGAATCCCCTAGGGAGTGTCCGCGCATGCGTGAATTGAAGGTGCGATATCTCCTGAACCAATGGTGTTGAAGAATCAGAGTTTTGTGTGAGGTGTGTGAATTTCAGAGGACTTTCAGCCACGAGTAGACTGCGCATGCCACGAGTAGACTGCGCATGCGCAGAGTAGACATAACTCTTTTTGGGTTGTATGACTTATCTTGGGTGCGGTTTACATCTAGCAGTCATGGATTTGGTGCTGAGCCGATATTATGAGGTTTAAATGAAAATTCAAGGCAATTCTGTGAACAGAAAAGTCAGTTTCGAGGAATTAGTGTTTTTTCCGACTTGAAATGTCTGTATCGTGGGCCTGGGGCCAATATATAAATAACTATATTTGGAAGATCTATATCAAATTACATTCGGATTCGAAGAATAGGCAATTGCGGGGGTTCCATAACCGCATTTTTTTTTATTTCGATCTACGGTAAAACTAATAGCCAAACTGTATTGATAGCCAGATTTGTTAAAGGACCTTGAAGAAATATAAAAAAGCACTGACGTGAAGTCAATATAATTATCACAAATAGTCACTACAACTTCCACAATACTCCAATATAATTTCCAATATGATCCTACAGAGGAAATATAACCTCAGCTATGATACAACTCTACTCGTGTACTGACGTGAAGTCAGTACTCTTTGGTGCGCGTGTTCACGTTGGCTAATTTGAATTGATTAATGAGTGTTCCAAGCTCAGAGGGTAGTGGACACCATTCACTGTCGGGTCAGAAATTAACAGTGCCGTATCTAAGCTGGCATAAGGATAGAGTAACAAAGTTGACAAATAACACAACAGACTCTCCTTAGTCGCACAAGCTCTAAGGAGGTTCTGAGGGATCTCCTTAAGGAAGACTTGGGAGGGTCAGTATAATCATAAAGATGTTTATAGCACGCGTGTAAAATGCAGATTGCCTTTACAATGAAAGAAAAGGGTAAAAAAGCATAGACGTGGGGTCAATCTGCTTTGGCGCGCGTGCTATAAACATGATTATAATTGTACACACCCTCCCAAGTCTTTTCCAAGGATATCCCTCAAAAGCTCCTTGGAGCTTGTGCGACTAAGGAGAGCCTGTTGTGTTCGTTGTCAACTTTGTTCCTCTATCGTTATGCCAGCTTAGATACAGCACTGTTAATTTTTCATCCGACCGTGAATGGTGTCTACTACCTTCCTCTGAGTAGATCTCCGGCTCGTTCTATCCACTGAGCTTGAAACGCTCATGATTCAATTCAAATTAGCCAACGTGGACACGCGCACCAAAGAATACTAGCTACTCGTCAGTGCTTTTTTATATTTCTTAGAAATTTATTTGACAGAAATATATACATAAATTCATTCAGTAGAAACAATACACTAAAAAATTGGTTGAAGCACTGAAGTCAGCAGCTTTTGAGCGCATCCATTATCTATTCACGCCTCATACGTGTGTATTCGATGGATCATAGTTTCTTAAATCAAATATCTAAGGTATAGGAAATAACCTCGGAAAGATCTTACTTCTCGAGTAATCTCTGGATACGATATTCACGAAATTCAGATAAAATTTGCGCATCGGCATTACGGCATTCCACAAGTAATTACCGAGATTTAATTGGATCAGATTCGTATATTTTGAGTTATACAGGAAACAAAAACAAAAATTCAGATGTGTATTACTCCAAAACCATTTGGCCGATTATTACTCCTATTAACGAACTCAAATGTCGCATGTGGATGCGCTATCTACACTAAAAATTGCAAGTCGCTATGTCTTTCCATTATCAGGTAATCGTGAGATGAATAATATTTTTGGCGCTCTAGTTCCTCGGAACTGAGTGCTTATCAATTTGCCCAAATGTCTGTAATTTTGGAATATTTCGATGAAAATGGTCTTAAACGATTTGGTTCGACTCACTGATCAAGAATCCGTGGTCGGAATTCATTCTGTCCAGCCGGCCGGCCGGCCGGCCGTAAGCACGATTACTCTCGAACGGAATGAGCTAGAGAGTTGAAATTTTCAGAGTAGGTTTGGGGGATGAATATCTCGGCTTAGTTCGTTATTGGGCAAAATCGGACAGATGGTTTCGGAGTAACAAAAAACAAAATTTTTTTTTACGGAACAAATTCCAAATCAAATTTTTTTTAATAAGCAGTTTCATCATAAGAATCCATTCATATCATTTTCAACTCTAACAAGCTAATACTTTCGGAGATATGATTTTTTAAAATTTCAATGTAAATCGTATTTCACAGATTGATATAATTATTATTCTATGTATGAATTCTCATATTGTCAACTTGACAGAAGGGAATATTGTAACTTCAAAAATATTGGGGTTGAAATACTCGTATTTTAGCGATGCAACGGGGACCTCACCCGAAAATGTTTGAAAATATTACGTAAATATTGAAAGCATAATTCTGTAGTTTGGTGAACGTAGATCAGGAAATTTTGATCGAGTACAAGGTAATTTATTATTACTTATCTAATAAACTATTATTTGAATTGAATTTCCTTTATGATGCAGTGATATCATATGAATACATTGATATAATTCCCAACTCTGAGAAACCAATACCAGATATAATTTGTCTGTTTGAACTAGAGCGCCAGAAAGCTCCTGTCCACAGGGCTTGAACCCATTTTTAAAGATAATTTTTGAAGCATTTGTTTTCTTTCATGATGCAGTTCTATCATAGGAATCCATTGATGTAATTCCCAACTCTGAGAAACCAATACTGTCGGAGATATAATTTTTCTGTTTGAACAAGAGCGTCAAAAAGCTCCTGTCCACAGGGCTTGATCCAAATATTTTTATTTTTTATCACTATTTATTTGTTTTTCATTTATTTATATTTATGTATATATGTATGTATTTTTTTGTGCGATGTTCTGGGGAACATCGCGTTATCTGTTATTTTCGAAATTTTTGCCGAAAATGGTCTCAAATGTTTGAGTTCGACTCCCTGATGAAAAATTCGAGGTAAATTTGATTTTAATCAATAAAGGATACCGTGGGAGGTATACTCATTCTTAAAAGGTTGCTTTCTGGGTTTTCTCTCCCAAACTCTTACGCAGAAGCAAATCACAAAATAATTAATTTTTATTTTATAGATATTTTTCAGAGTTTGGGAGAGAAACCCCGGAAAGAAACCTTTTAATACATTTAATTTTGTTTAATTTCATTCTGACCGGCTGGTCACGATAACTTGAGAACGAAAAGAGATAGCTACTTGCAATTTTCGGGGTAGGTTGCGCATCCGAATGCGAAATTTGAGTTCGTTAATTGGCATAATCGGCCAAAATGTTTTGGAATTAAACTCATCTGAAATTTTGTTGTTATTTCCTCTATAATTAAAAATATACAAATCTGATCCAATTAGAACTCTGTAATTGCTTGTAGAATGCAGACCAACTAATTTCCGCGGAATTTCATGAATATCGTATCCTGGAGTTACTTGAGGCGTAAATTTTTTCGTATTATTCTAACTCTGTGATCATGGACGTCACAGAGGCCTGTCATTAAAATGGTGTGAAATTTATTCATATATTAAGAAAGCTAAGAAAACGGTATATATCGATGTTGAATTAGTGGTAGAGTGTCCAATAGAGGTGAGTAGATAATAGAACATGCGCACAAAAGCTTCTGACTTCACGTCAGTACTTCTTTCTTATATATATTTTATTATTGTTGAACTGAAATGATGATTAACATATTAATGTTCCATCCAGTTATCCGCAGGAGGACCTTCCCCTAACGATAAATAGCTTTCGTCGTATCTAACTATGTTTCTATCTTTGTCAATTTGGGGAGAATTATTTCTGCTCAGAGTTATTGCTTCATGTATCACGGCCTGTACAGTGTGCTGATTGTTATGTGTGCAGTTTGTTACTAGAGGTAAATGGAGTGGGTCTTATTTCTGACTGGCCTTGCAGTAGAGTTAATTTATCTGAGATGAGGTGGCAGTTTATCAGACATTTCTCGTCTTCGGCCCTGTTATATCCCAGACTGTCTTCGTTTATTATTCTTTTGTGAACTGGGGTTGTTACTTTTCGGAATTAATACTATAGGGGTAGATTCGAGCGCAGATGTATAGCTTCTGCCCTGCAAAGGTTCCGAATTCTATCTAGTGTTATTTGAGCTTGATTCTAAGGAATTTTCTTTTCTAACTGGGGAACATCGGTCAAATTAGGAGCTGCCTTACATTTGGTACTAACCTTCATAATAAGAAACATTGTTATACGCCATTATTTCCGTGATTCTAAGTTGTCTACCGTATTCTGGACAATCTCTGTCTGTTGAGTGATGATTTCCTCTACAAAAAAGACACTGAACCCCGTCACAGGGTTGTTTATTTTCATGATGATCCTTGCATTTGTAACATCTGAAATTGACATTAGAAAGGCTTTTGATGTGTTCATAACGAAGGCAGTTCAAACATGGGATGACTGGAGGGACAAATGTCTCTATCTCTAATTTATTTTTGAATAGACAGAAGAAGTGTTCCCCTAAAGGATAATGGACATGTGTTTTATTTGAGAAAAACACCTAAGAGGTACTACTGCTACTCCTGGCTTGCTATAGAGCTCCAGACAAGTTATAAGGGCTCCACTCTCTTTTTGAAGCTGCTATGCAGAGAGATACATATCTGAGTTGGGGGATTTGTTAAAAGGAGGGAAAAATTATCACTATGTTATTTACCTAACTCTCATACTCTCAGAACAAACTGGATCGCTTTTATGGGTGGTAATGAAGTGGTAGGTAGAAAACAAAGAAAAAGCATAAATTTTTCATATAATTGTCACAAATAGAGTCAATACAACTTCTACAATACTCCAATATAATTTCCACTATGATCCGACAGACGAAATATAAACACAGCTATGATACAACGTTACTCGTGTTTCAAATATCAGATTTTCTAAGCCACTATCTGTGGACCTCACCCTAGTACGTGGAGTGACGCTCCCCAAAATAGTCTGATTACTTATTGGACACAATAATACTCTTGGAGAAAGAGGAAATAGGACCATAGGTCCCTGACCGTTGTATTCGTTTAACCATGATGGGGTAGTTATCAACAGTTATGATACATACAAGTTACAACGTAATGTATACCTGGGTATTACTGCAGACTCGATGTTCTATATTATTTATTTATTTATTTATTTATTTATTTATGCGATTAACAAAAGCCAAGGTATCTTATGTGGCTCAAAACAAGCTAAAGAAAAACAAACAAAGCAAACAGAATGGGTGCAGAAAGCAGTGAGGAAAAAAAAGAATTTCTTGCAATAGAAAAAAAAAACAAAAAATTAACAAAATAATTCAAATTCAAAATGGACAAATTGTACGCAACAGTTAGAGTTTTATCAAAACAAACTTAAGTTAGATCCGGACCAGTTGTCAAACCTCACTTTGAATTGGTTCACGTTCGGCGCACACACAACATCACTCGGAAGTTTGTTCCAAACATGGAAAACTCTGTTCGACAAAAAGTGTTCCCGCGAAACCGAGTGGAATGCTTCCCTGTATAGTTTATAGGGGTGGCCTCGGAGTCCAGCAATGGTGTTCATGCGATATAAATGTGACAGATCCACTCCGGAAGACCCATGCAGGATTTTGTATGTTGAAATGACATCCCCTCTTAAACGTCTGTGTTCGAAGGTGGTTAGCCGGAGATTCTACAATCTGTCTCGATAATCTGGTCTCTGGCTTCCATATGGCATTCTGGTGACTCTCCTCTGTATTCTCTCCAGCCTGTCAGAGTCTCTACGGAAACGAGTATCCCACGCTGTACCCGCATACTCCAGGAACAGGTCTTATGTATGACTTCAGTAGATGGTAAGATGTTGAGATAGAGCAGCGACCGAACACCTTCTCGAAGAGATAACACCTCTGAGAAGCCCTGCGACAGACAGTGTCCACATGATTCGTCCAGCTAAGTTCCTCATTCATTACAACACCGAGGTCAGTGTGCGAAGAGCATGGCCGAATTGAACTTCCACCAACAGTGTACTGTAGGCGAGGATTGGACGCACCAAGATGCAGCACGGTGCACTTCTCCGGGTTAAGTGGAATCAGCCAGGCAGCACACCACTCTTCGATTCTTTGCAGATCCTGACACAGTGCCTCATAAGAGACCAAGGGATTGGCATACATTTTAGTGTCATCGGCGAACATGGAAACTGCCGATGTAAGGAGGCCAGGTAAATCCGCTGTATATAGAAGAAATAATAGCGGGCCCACAACTGAACCTTGTGGAACCCCACTGGTGGAATATCGTGGAGCAGAGTATCTGCCACCCACCCTTACTGAAAAATAGCGCTCGGCGACAAAAGATCGTATCCACTTCAGAATGGACCCTCTCACCCCGACATGCTCCAGTTTTTCGAACAACCTACGAAAAGGTACCCTATCGAATGCACGAGCAAAATCTAAATAAATGATATCCACTGGTGTTCTGGAATTCATTGCACTTGTCCAGTCATCAAGACATTGCAATAGGTTGGTCGTAGTTGATCTACCAGGGACAAAACCATGCTGGTTTGGGGGTATTATAGAGTTTGTCAGAGCGAACTGCATTATTACGTCCACAACAATCCTCTCGCATATCTTCCCAACAACACTGGTTACCGTTATGGGCCGATAATTATTAGCGTTAGTTTTATCTCCCTTCTTGAAGATTGGCGTAACGGACCCTGACAACCAGGCAGCAGGCAGTCGATGTACAGCAAAGGACATGGTGTAGAGTGAACACAAAGGCCCAGATAAGGCAGTGGCGCATCTTCTCAAGACAAAGGGAGAAACACCGTCAGGGCCAGGTGATGAGGCCTCCTTTAGGTTTATGAGGTGTTCTTCCACAGGCTCAGGGGTGAAACAGATGTCAGTGATCTCGGCGACGGATTTGTCACCCACCATCAGGGGAACCGGACCCTGGGGTTCCTCTGAAAATGCTGCGGAAAAAACAGTTGCAAAAATTTCAGCCGACTCCGAATCATCGCCGCTCAGCTGACCAGAGGGGCCTCGGACAATGGGAACTGTCATTATATATTGTTGTAGGGGGTAATGTTGCACTGCGACCTCAAGGTCAATTGTGCCCTACCGTCAGAGCTCTCATCGTCATCACCATCTACATCTCGCCTTCCACTTCCAGAGTTGTGATGAACTCCAGTATCTGGGATGGCTTCAAGGATGTAGGTAATATATATTCCATTCACTTTTATAAAGTCTCCCGGTTGGCCATGAAAATTTGACACATTTCACCATGTATATTTTGAAAATGTTATGTTATAGTAATTTTCCTGTCAAATAACTACGCAACGCTGTCCTCTCTACAAAGAAGTCGTAGTAATTACGTATTTTCACAGTGTGAATTTACGTCAGAAAAATAATGAATTTGAGAATATATTATATGAATTCAATAATTCCACAGTCCTGGCGACTGTGGAAGAAAATTTTTCCTCTGTTGTTACTGGAAATATTTTACGTATATAAACTGGATGGAAGATTCAATTATGCTATTTCCTTGTATGGAAATCAAGAACTAAGTGTTGGAATTTTATTGAAAATAATGGATAGAGTAGTTCATTACTTTGTGATAGTTCATTTGAAAAAATAATAAAAGTACCTGAATAACCTGGCAGGACAACTTCTAAACGAACAGAAGTACCTATGAAGAATTTTGGAAATTCTGAACAAATAAGCCTACAGAAGACATTTAAATACCTTGTCGCAAAACTTGAAACACACCAGTTTCAAAATGTAGTACTACTACAGAACCCGAATATTTCTTATACCTTAATAAAATAGAATGATTGGAAACTAAGTAATTTCATTCGAGAGTTCAACATGTCAGAATTAAGTTTTCCTATTGCAGATTTCGGTTCTGTATAGCAGTTCCTGATACCTTGTCTCTGCTTCTTTAAAACTACTTTCGACATTTTCAATTTCAAAGCGAAGAGTTCTTTATTATATTCGAAGATAATGTTCTATGATAATATCTTGTCTAATATTGAAGATTATGTTATGATTATGTTGAGAGTAGACATTGGCAACGTCTCGGCGAATTGTCTTGACCTTGACGATATTTCAGCAGTGCCAACCTGTCTCTGTTTTAGTTACAAAAACATGATATACCTAAAGCATGGCCAACCGAGAGACTTTATAAAAGTGAATGGAGTATACTTGTGTGAATACATTGAGGGAGGTTGAATTGAAAACTATTCGGTTAACAATCTATATAGGTACAATATATTTACACTTTCAATAATCATTCGATATGAATAAATTGATTCGAGTTAAAATTGATGATTATTTGACAAAGTTACATGTGTTTTTAACAAGTATACTCTGTACTCAGTAGTGCGTATGAGAAAATCTTATTAGTGTCTCTCAGAAAATCTGAATTGTGTTTTATCTAAATATCATAATTTGCTACTAATAAGTGAAGTAATATATTCTAGTTCTTCCCTTGTAGAGGGAAAAAACCAACTTCGATTGGGGGTTCCAAATGAATATAACGCCCAATGTAAAAAAAAATGCTTTGTTATTGGCTGTTCAAACTGAAAGAGAGAATCATATTAAAAATTATATTTTGAACCCCAAACTCAGGGAAACCGTTACAACCACATGGTCTTTAGAGTAAACTAAAAACATTTGGCAGAAAAGTAACAGTACAGGATCGTGTAGGATTCGACGAATAAAGTTTGGTCAACTTCGCTAGATTTATTCTGCTTACTAAATATTACAATTAAAACTCGCAAATCTAAAACAAAATCAATTTCATATGATAGTATCATACAACGAAATCAATAATCCAGTTGCTTACATAATATAAAACTTTCAGGTTTTCTCACAGCGCTAAGTGACAATAAAACCTGACCACGCTCGCATGGGTATCAGAATAGGTCTCTTGCATGCATTTTTTTTATTATTGGAATCGATTATTATATCTAAAATTTTAATTCTCCAATGTGGTTGCACAAAATGCCTGTTCAAACGATCGAAACTTGGCGCCCCCGCGTGACGTAACACGTCATATCTACTCTCACTCTCTTCTCGTCTCCATTTCACTCTCTATTCCAGTGTAACACAGCACCCTATAAAGGGCTTGTTGTCGACATTGGCTGTAACAAGCAGGTGGTACATTTTGATTACATCAACCGTCATAGCAACGATTCAGAAGAAGCGTTTCCCCTCATTTGAATTTGCTTCTTGCTTTACCGATTTTCAATAGGTACCGAAATATTCAAATTTTATAATATTATGAAAGTGGATGAGGGTATATATCTGGTATTGAAGTAGATTCAGAAAAACATAAACATATGGGATTTCGTGTTACATGCAAGAGACCTATTGAAGAGAACGAATCAGAGAAAACCATCAGAAGGTTTAGGCAGCAATTTACAGACACAGTACAAACTGAAACTGAACTGCTCGATACACTGCTCAAGATATTTATTGCTTCGCTAAAAAGTCTTTATAAGAATGAAGTTTATTATGATACAGATTTTAGCCTTTTAATGAGCGTTTTATAAAACAGTCATAAAAAAATGGTCTGTATGTAGGGAAACTTCTCAAATATTGTTTTCACTCTTGAACGTCAAATTTTTTTAGTTATTATTTTCTCATTGAATACAAAGTTCAATTCTTCTTTTCTTTACTACTCACTTTCCTGAGAAAACGTTTGAACAAGAACCTAACTGCGAAGATGGATGAGACTATCACTACTAATATGAAAAGAAAAACATCTAACAGTAGGTATTGGTACCATTCCAAGTCCAGGGCTGCTACCCTAAGGTGCCGTGCTCCCTTGTGCCTTATTACATATTCCACCCAGTAATTAACAGCATCTGCTGGATCCATAGGTTTATCCCTCATGATTTTAGATTTATGAATGGCGTTCTCCTTGTACCTGTGGAAAATTAATTGAATAAATAGAAAATTGGAAAAGCACAAAATTGAGGTGGGTTTGTTTTGGCGCGCATGTTCAAATTTAAGCGAACTCGCCCAAAGCTGCTTGGTTTCCAGGAAAAAATAATATTTTTCTAATATTTTCAACAATATAGATACGAATTCATATCTACAACTTGTTTGATCAAGGTTTTGAAGGTTCTTGCAAAATTTCGATGTTTATGCTCACGGCCGGTCGGTCGGACAGAATTTGACTTCCGATTCTTCGTCAGTGAGTTGAAGTGAAAATTCAGACCATTCGGAAAAAAAAAGACATTTTTGCAAAACGATAGGCGGAAGGAACAACGATCCAAAAAGGATGTTAGTTCTTCAAATTGTTCAGAGTGACAAGTGCAGCACTGATGTGGGCTCATGATCAATATATTTCACTAATTTTTAACACCGTACACAATATGCATGTTGAAATCACTGCTAGAAACGCAATAAAGGCTTTAATGGCGTGCAGGAATCTAGCCGGTAAGACTTGGGGTTGCAACCCTGACATAATACGATGGATGTATTCATGATTGTGAGACCCATACGTATGGGGCAGAAGTCTGGTACACAAAAACAAGCCAGAATAGCACGAGGAAAACACTCGACAAAGTACAAAGGCCGGCCTGTGTGTGTATCATTGGAGCTATGGGATCCGGTCCAACTAGGGCACTTGAGATTATCACACATCTCACACCCCTTCATCTAGTGATAGACAATATGGCCCATGAAGCCATTCTTAGAATATCTAGGGAAGGAACAGGTAATCAGAGTATCGAAAACCAGAAAGCCTGGCCCTTTCTTACCAGGTACAATTCATCAGCCAATCTTCCTAGTAACGAAATGATTAAAAAATTAAGCATGGAAAAGAACTTCACTACGATGCTTGGTAGGCGAAAAGATTGGAACAGGGAATCCACCATCCAAGTTCTTAAAAGAAATGCCATTAAATGGTACACAGGGGGTTCAAAAACCACTACAGGAGCTGGCGCTGGAGTATATACGCCAGCCACCAAATGCTCACTATCACCGAGCGTATTTCAGGCAGAAATACTTGCAAGCGAAAAATACATGGAAATGAACCTAGAAAAAACTCAGGTAGGCTATATAGCAATCCACTCAATCCAGTCAAGCTGCTAAAGCTCTGAGCTCCCATATTATCGAGTCCAAGCTAATAGTTGAAATGTTGAAGAAAACTCAATGAAGTAGGCAGGAACAACAGGGTCTCCTTATTCTGGGTTCCTGGTCAAGCGGGAATTAATAGAAATGAGGAGGCCAACACACTTGCCAAGAACGGTGCACAAACCCCTTTATTGGCCGGAACCCTACTGTGGGGTTGGTATAGATACACCTACAACAGTGAATTTCAGATGGAAGAAGAAACTGAAAGAAGTATGTTCTGGATATCTCTATTCGGAATGTATTACTCCAGAAAATTCCTCCGGAACTTTGACACTGTCAGACCCAAGAAATATATGGACCTCCGTAAGGCCACGCTGCAGCTCCTCACTGGTTTCCTCACAGGACACTGCGGCCTTAAGAAGCATATGATGAAATTAGGGCTAGCAGAAACTGATGAGTGCAGATTCTGTTGGGAGGAGGATATAATTCCTGATCACCTGATTACGGAATCTCTCGCTATCTCAAACCAACGCAAGGAATGCTTTGGGCAAGAAATCTGCACGAGAGACGTAGTCTTCTTGGAGCTATCCCAGATACTGGAGATCATCAGAACTCTCGAACTGGAAGGCGAGCTGTGATCGTGTTGACATCCACAGCTCTGACCGTACACTACTGAAGTTCTTGGTTATTAAGGATCCGTTATAGTAGTAAATAAAAATTTTAAATGGGTCAATTTTCACGTTTAATTTCTGCTAAATCCAGGATAAAAATATAATGAACGAGGAAAATCCTCCTAGACTAAACGTAATACATAAAATTTTTGTTCCTGGGCGATCAAACCATTACGTTTACAATGTCCGATGAAATCACTAATAACTAACGACTAACTTCACGCCACAACGTCGTGAAATATCAAGGGAACTGTGTGATATTTCGAATTCGCGCAAAAATGCAAATCTTTTCGATACATTGCTGAAAAAACGGAATATCTTTGTTGAAATTTCTACTTTCCGCTTCATTCCGTAATAAATGTAATTCGTGAATTGTGAGAAAACATAAATAAGAAATAAAAAAAATTCCAACCAGCATGTCCTCGAAATATTTTTTAATTTGCCTCTATGGTTAGGATGCTTATAGGTTTCAATTTAGGACCAGGAAAACTTCCATTTAATTTCATGTACAATAGCTAAAAGAATGATATTTTGGAAAACCCATTATAACGTTTTCCTTTATGTACATGCAAAATTTCAGCGAATTATGGCGATAAGATATCGGGATATTAAATATTTGTTAAAAAACTGTTTTCGCTTCTAGTGAGATATTCATGAAATTCTGCATAAACCATGGAGTCGTCAGTTCAAATCTGAATAGGTGGGAGGTGTGTCAGTAGTAACAAAAAATATTCGAAAATTTATAACATATCAATGAACAATCACAGCAGAATCATAGTTCGGTAGAAACGTAAGCTACTTATTCATCAACATTATAAAATATGAAACGGAGCATACAGGGTGTTTCTGAATAAGTGTTTCTATTTTAGAAAACATATCAGTAAAATTTGTTTAATTCCGTATACTCGATCATATAATTCTGCGGAACAGAATTTTCTGTGATCGAGTGTGTCACACTGCGGGGGAATCACAAGCCCTCGTTCTCTTTTTGCGATTGAACTCTTGAGCAAGTTACTTCTCTGAGTTTCTCAGTAGTTGAGATAGAATAAAGGTGGTTTAAGATCTCATGGCAATTTTTGAGAATATATACGTCAGATTTGACAGTGGGTTGTTACAAATATGTTTTTGTAATGTTAATAGTATATTACGCACCGAGGGAGAAAAGTAGGACATTCACGCCCGCGAATGATTGTCTCCCGAGCCGGAGGCGAGGGTGACAATCGCGGGCGAGGATGTCCTACTTTTCTCCCTAGGTGCGTATACGATTTTTTCTTCTCCGTCTAATTCACTTTCATCAGAGTTAATCAAATCCATTTTTGGGCGCATGTTCTAGGGGAACATCGTCCTATCATTTCGTCCAAATGTCTGTAATTTTCGAATTTCGAGCTGAAAATTGGCTAATAGACTAATTCGGACTCCCTGATCACGAATCCGGTGTCAGACTTTTGGGTGCCGTCCGGCCGGCCGGCAGGCCGGCCGGTTTTCCGGCCGTAGGCACGATGACAGGAGCACCGAAGGTCCTATCGACTTCAAACTTTCAGGGTAGGTTTCTGATCAAAATGCGACGGTTAAGTTCGTTAACGGGCAAAATCGGCCGGACGGTTTAGGAGTTATAGACATTTAAAATTTTGAGGTTATTTCCCTGATATTTCAGGAACTAAAGAAGATGTTGAATCGAAACTTGGTAGTCAGTTCGAGGATATAAACGCGCAACTTTTGGCAAAATTCTGTTATGATCGAAATGTTGGTAATTTTTAAAAAAATATTTCTTTTAATTTTTTCGAAAAAAAAATTTTTTTTTCGTGAACTATTCATCAGATTGCAACAAAAACTTGTACTAACGTCAATTGTAGTATTTTGCAACATTGTGCAAAATTTTGGCTCTATACGATTTCAATTTCTGGAGATATAAGACAAAATGTGTCAAATTTCCTGGGTCTCTCTCAGTATTTTCATCGATTATTATATAATAATCAATAATATTAAGGTATTCAACATGATACTGCTTTTTTTCTTTACTGGTCAGTACGGGCCACAAGGAAGATGAACATGCGCCCAATAGCTCCTGTCCACAGGGCTTGAACCAATTTTTTATTGGGCGCATGTTCTAGGGGAACATCGTCCTATCATTTCGTCCAAATGTCTGTAATTTTCGAATTTCGAGCTGAAAATTGGCTAATAGACTAATTCGGACTCCCTGATCACGAATCCGGTGTCAGATTTTTGGGTGCCTTCCGGCCGGCCGGCCGGCTGGCCGGCCGGTAGGCCGGCCGGTTTTCCGGCCGTAGGCACGATAACAGGAGCACCGAAGGTCCTATCGACTTCAAACTTTCAGGGTAGGTTTCTGATCAAAATGCGACGGTTAAGTTCGTTAACGGGCAAAATCGGCCGGACGGTTTAGGAGTTATAGACATTTAAAATTTTGAGGTTATTTCCCTGATATTTCAGGAACTAAAGAAGATGTTGAATCGAAACTTGGTAGTCAGTTCGAGGATATAAACGCGCAACTTTTGGCGAAATTCTGTTATGATCGAAATGTTGGTAATTTTTAAAAAAATATTTCTTTTAATTTTTTCGAAAAAAAATTTTTTTTTCGTGAACTATTCATCAGATTGCAACAAAAACTTGTACTAACGTCAATTGTAGTATTTTGCAACATTGTGCAAAATTTTGGCTCTATACGATTTCAATTTCTGGAGATATAAGACAAAATGTGTCAAATTTCCTGGGTCTCTCTCAGTATTTTCATCGATTATTATATAATAATCAATAATATTAAGGTATTCAACATGATACTGCTTTTTTTCTTTACTGGTCAGTACGGGCCACAAGGAAGATGAACATGCGCCCAATAGCTCCTGTCCACAGGGCTTGAACCAATTTTTATATTTGTCGGTATTCACTGAAATAGTTAACCTTTTTTTGACTCAGCTGTCATCAACTTGAGATATAAACACGCGGTTGCTAGGTAACCGCCAACCGGGAGATAAAGTAAAGTACCCGCATGCGCACATTTGCCATCTCACCGGGAGAGAATCGGGTACTTTTCTCCCGTGTGACAGGGACTAAAAGTGAACTTTTCATCCCGGAGCAGAAAAAAATTGGTTTTGGTATATTGTCTCACATGATGATTGAAGATTAAACTAAGTTAATTTAGTTTTGAATGCCATTTTTGTTAAGAAAATAATGTAGAGTACCTTGTTTTAATTCCTACTAATTTTTCTGGTACCTATATATGGTTGATATTGTTCTGAACGAATAGGGGGACAGTTTCTTCAAATTTCGAGAGGTTATGTGCCTCGGTTTTTCTAGGTTTTAATCGATTCTGATGAATAAAGATGTGTACTGATAACTACTGTATACAGTTTATGGCTTGCGTTGAAACCCTGTATAGTAAATTTCTTGGCATGGGCTGAACTAGAACCCCAGTAGAATGTTTTTGGACTATTTCAAGTTACTAATGGATTGAGGTCCCTTTCTCCCTTACTCAGTGAGTTCCAGTTCGAAGAACCCATCTTCGTCACCCGGAAGGGTCCACGAAGATTTGTGTGGAACTGCTAAGTGTTGCCCTTTGTGATCAAAGGAATTTATATATTAGAACCTTTGAAAACCAGTTGTATTAGTATTTTTCTAATACCCCAGGAAGCCCATTCACGAACTGGACCGGCGCTTTTTGATATGAAACCTATCTGCGTGCAAAAAACGTGTTTCGCGAAAAATAATTCAAGTTGAAACAATGTCCGTGCGTATTGGATAATCTTAAGAAGTAAATTCATCACAATCCTTTCTGAGTGTAGATATAAATATCTATCTATATTCTATATCAATCAATATTATAATCATATGGAATTGAACTAACTTGGAATCATTTAGGAGGTCATCCAAAGTATCACTGAAAATTTCTTCGGTGAGTTGTTTAAAGGGAATATGTCTTGCAAATCCGTTCGCTTCGGCTCTCTTTCCATTAAGTTGCTGTTCTGCGAAAATCGATAGGGCCATCACTGGTAGACCGTGGTAGACTGCTTCCATTGTACTGAAGAGGCCTCCATGAGAGATGAACAATTTGACATTCTTGTGGGCTGAAAATAATAAGGAATGTAAATAACATGCATTCAAAAACAGTTCCTGTAAAATTGGTTCCCAAGGCTCACTAGAAGTTTTCTCAGTTCAGAAGTTAATAGATCTCATTGCAGAGAAAGTTCTTGTACAGTATGGATAAGCTCTGTTTCATAGAACTATTGCATAACACAACATTAGAGATCAGGGACTTCATTAACCACCAAGTAGACTGAAATGTCTTGCGACGGCTGCGAAACAGCCAAGCTATACTTTATGACCAAGATGCAGGATTTGTATAATTAGGGCTTGTATAGAAAGTCGGTTAGGAGTTTGGCTCTTAATGAGATCTGAAAACTTTTTAACTGTGAAAGGTCCTTGTGAGTCTTGGCAACCACTTTTACATAATTTTGGTGGGATTCCATTTCTTTTTGCTTCAGCTTTTCCTTTCTTCATTGGCAACTTTCTAGCTGTGCCTTCCTTACATTCTAGCACAGTCGAGTAAAATGGGTATTTCTTGCAAACCAGCAGTTCTTTATTCATAGCCCATAAAGCTTACTCTCTGTCTCGTCATTTTGGCGCTCTAGTTCCTCGGAACTGAGTGCTTATCAATTTGCCCAAATGTCTGTAATTTTCGAATATTTCGATGAAAATGGTCTTAAACGATTTGGTTCGACTCACTGATCAAGAATCCGTGGTCGAAATTCATTCTGTCCGGCCAGTCCGGCCGGCCGTAGGCACGATAACTCTCGAACGGAATGAGCTAAAGAGTTGAAATTTTCAGAGTAGGTTTAAGGGATAAATATCTCGGCTAAGTTCGTTATTGGGCAAAATCGGACAAATGATTTCGGAGTAACAAAAAAAAAATTTTTTTTTTACGGTACAAATTCCAAATTAATTTTTTTTTAATAAAAAGTTTTATCATGAGAATCCAATCATATCATTTTTAACTCTAACAAGCTAATACTTTCGGAGATATGATTTTTCAAAATTTCAATAATTAATCGTATTTCAACGTTGTCACAGAATAATATTATTCTATGTATGAATATATGCCGGCTCCGGTGGTCCAGTGGGTATAAAGACCTGCTGTGGTGCCGGAGGTCGCGGGTTCGAATCCCGCTCAGGGCATGGATGTGGTGTTGGGTGGTGGTGCATGTCCTACAATATAATTTAAAGAGTCTTCGGAATAATATAGAACTGTGTAGATGGCCCTAGTTGCCTGGCACAATAAAGGATATAAAAAAAAAAATGTATGAATATGAATTGTCTTAATGTCAAATGATGTTCCCGAGACTAATCAATCGAAGAATTGTGAGCAAAGTGAGAAAAATCTCAGATATGATTTTTCAAAATTTCAATAATAAAATCGTATTTCAACGTTGTCACAGAATGATATTATTCTATGTATGAATATGAATTGTCATAATGTCAAATGATGTTCCTGAGACTAATCAATCGAAGAATTGTGAGCGAAGTGAGTTAAATCTCAGTTGTTTGCTCCGATATTAGTTTTTCTCAGAAAATTCTTACATTTCGGAACTGAACATGAAGTAAGAGATCTGAGAGTAGTGAGACTGGAGGTAGGTAGTAGAAATTTTCAGAGTAGTTTAGGGAGATGAATATCTCGGTTAAGTTCGTTATTGGGCAAAATTGACCAGATTTAATTTGATTTCTTCCATGGTGCTTTTTTCATTCTCATGATTGCTCATTTTTATACACTAATCGAGATTTCAAAACGAATGGACGTACCTGCCCATAATAAATGTTATGTACCGAGCTGCACCCCTCCCATATGACGGAGTAGAGGGTGGAGAATACATAGTTCTCAATTTTGTTATAATTTATGCTTATCTTAGTCTGCATACCAAATTTCAGCTTCCTAGGACTTCCTAGTTCCATACACAGATCTGCACCCTCTCTTGAAGGTGGTTGGAGGGTGATAACATTTCATAATCTTGAGGTTGTTTGTTCGCTTATTCTACTCCGCATACCAAATTTAGATTTCTTGGACTAGGGAAATTTCCCCAGTTTTATTAGTTTAATATTCAGACTTGCACTCCCCGTTGAGTGGGTTGGAGGGTAGAAGTTATAGACCGACATACCAAATTAAACATTAAACATGACAGATTTATCAGTTGTTGCACATCGAGTTATCATTTTGCCCAAATGTCTGTAATTTTCGATTTTTTTGCTGAAAATGGTCTCGAACAATTGGATTCGACTACCTGTTGAAGAATTCGGGGTAAAATTTGATTCTGTCCGTCCGGCCGTTGCCACAATAACTTGAGAACGGAAAGAGATAGCGACTTGAAATTTTCAAGGTAGGTGGTGCGTCCCAATACGACGGACAAGTTCGTTGATGGGCAAAATTGGCCCAACGGTTTCTGAGTGATAATTTTGTTCTGAACCAATACAAACCCGATCGAATTGAGTGATAGTAAAATATGAACCTGAGGACGTTTGTTGAATTTGGGGGAATCGTATTACTAGAAAATTATAAAAAAATATTTCATATGTCACGATAACCTGGGAACGGAAAGAGATAGCGTCAAGAGCTTTTGCGCGCATGTTCTATTATCCATTCTCCTGTATTGGACACTCTTAATCGAATTTGCCATGGTAAATTCGATTAAGAGTGTCCAACACAGGAGAATAGGGAATAGAACATGCGCGCAAAAGCTCCTGACTTCACGTTTCCAACTGCTTTGAAAACTCCGTTAAACATTTGGGGAGGATCATCACCTTATGGAGTGTTTTCAAATAGCAATCAATGAAGATACCAGTTACGCCAGCAATATAAGGGTAATTCTCACGAAATACCGAAATTCTTGTCCTTTAAGTTTTATCGAAAATCTAACAACCCTATAATGGATATCAAAATTTTCTTGTAATATATGTAATCGACACTAGAAGTTTCACTTATTATTTCGGAACCAAATACATACATAAGAATAAATACACCAATATTTAGTCCGTAAAATCATTCCCTCACTATGTCCCAAGCTACACGTTCGATTACTTTTATATAATCAAACAAACAAGAAAATATAATAAAAGTCTACTTTGGAGACTTTTCGATTAAAAATATGATAGAGAATATACACGTGTCCCATAAAAATAAATCATTCCCTCACATTGTTACCGATAATCGAATTTTGATCGCATTGTTAATCCAACAGGAACGCTACTATGAGTTTTTGATAGGTGGCAGTCCTGTGAACTCACCATTATGGTGAATTTAACGACAGCGTGTTAGACTTTGCGACGAAAAAGAAATAATAGGATATTTTGTTTGAATTGCATTTTTTAAGGTCATTCCCTCACATCCAGGAAAAACAAAAAGTAAAATACTTTATTCGTTATTAATTCCATAGAGAAGTAGACTTATGGGAGTTATCATTTTATACAAAATAACTTTTTAATAGTGAGTTTATATCGTGAGTTTTTTTTCATTATTCTTTGTTTCATCATTCCCTCACCGTCATTACCTCATATAAATTTCTAGTGAGGGAATGATGATTTATGAAGTAGTAATTTCCACCTGAGTCAACTTGCTTTTTCGAACATTTGCTTCAGTTTATTCTTTAATTCACCGCTGTAATATTTTTGTGCCGTCAATTAATGCCAAGAAAAAATAGTATAAGTGAAAATTTGCCTATTTGTTTTTGCTGATAATCTTCGAATATTTGCATTGAATAAACAATGCGTAGTACAACACAAACACGAACCAAGTCACATGTTGAACATTCATCAAATGATGTTATTTGTATGACATATAAAAA